>CM055120.1:66025760-66028260 GCA_029206835.1 Rana muscosa
TCCTTATTGCTCTTTGCACCGTCTTATTATATAATAAACCCACCTAGAAGTACAACTGAGAACAATGAGAGGTATCTCGCCTGCACTACTTTACCAACTTCTTTACCAACTGGTGAGCCATTGGGGTTGATTTACTAAAACTGGAGAGTGCAAAATCTGGTGCAGCTCTACATAGAAACCAATCAGCTTCCAGTTTATTTTGTCAAAGCTTAATTGAATAAACTGATATTAGAAGCTGATTGGATACCATGTTCAGCTGCACCAGATTGTACACGCTCTAGTTTTAGTAAATCTGTGACTCACAGAAATAGCCAATGGATAAATGCATGGCATGCATGATAGAACTGCCATCCCTTTCGTCATAGAAAATGAAACAATTGGCTATTGGTTACCTAGCTGGGCCCACCACGTTGGACTAATAATAGCCTTGGTCAGCATTGGTACATGCCCCTCTATAGGGTTCAGCTGGCACAATTGATGCTTAAATACTTGAAGCATGCTCAATTGGGTGTGTGTATGACCAACCTAAAATTTTGCCTTTCCAGACTCATGAGAACTTTAGTAGAATAAGGTTTGTAACAGGGCAAGAGTCCACATATGTGCAGGATACCCATGAAAAAGACAATTTCCCTCCTGTGTTACAATTAACACCTGGGACAAGCAAGCTTCGAATTGCAGAATGTGTTCAACTGGGCCATCTGTCCCCTTCTCTATTATGGCATTATGCTGCTATGAAGCAATATACAATTCCATTTTCCCACAGTGCAGTGATTGGGAAATGGGCAAAATATGTCACTCACAGGCTAAAGTCTTTCTACTTTTTATTTGTTTGAGCTCTTTGTCTTTCCTGTAATCAAAAGTCATAATTGGAAATTGTTTTGCGTTTACTATAATTTTAGGTTGGTAAGACTGTTAAAAAAATATATAAATATAAGGGTTATTGTAATGCAGTAGGCTATTCCAATTATATATATATATATATATATATCTATATATATATATATATAGATATATATATATATATATATATATATCTATATAAATATATATATATATATATATATAAAAATTATAATCATTATACTGGATATATATAGCGCCAACAGTTTACACAGCGCTTTACAACGTGGAGGGGGGACAGAACAATTACAATGCAGTTTAATACAGAAGGAATAGGTGGGCCCTGTTCATGGAGCTTACAATTATATATATATATATATATAATATATAAATACACACACACACACATATATATATATATATATATATATATATATATATATATATATATATATATAAAATCATTTACTATTATTATTATTATTGCTAATATTATTATTATTATTTTTTTACCAATCTTACATTTTGCTCGGCTAGTTTGCTGGCAATGTACTGACCGTTTTAAGGAAGGATAATCGTTGACAACAGCTAGTGGGAAATATCAAATTGATACCAGATAAAGATCTGTTGGAAAATTATTCTTCACCAAATAGAGGACTGTTTAAGTACAATTTAAAAAAAAATATTTTCTGAAAATTCTGCATAACTGCAACTGTCACTAAAAATTGTCCAAGATGGCAAAAAAAGCAAACGATTGTAGGTATTGCTTTTATGATCACAATACATCCAATTCTTAGAGTTTTTTTGTAATATTCTGCCTCTCTTATCAAAAAGCAGTCGATTTTTTTTTTATATTTATATGTCCATTGGTTGCTGGTAGTCATTTTCTTGTTCAATATTTTTTATTGAGAAAAATTAGAGAACAACATCACTACAAGTACAGTACAATACAAAGTTTGCACTCAACTAGTAGTCATTTTAATATTTTCAAACCTTCTGCTACAATTTTTTGTGTGTTCATAAAATTGTACAACACGTCCACCTGTGTATGACTATCTACAATCCAGTGACCCCAGTAAATGACTGCATCCTATTATGTCAGGTGTGAGGTTGCGATTATTGATGAATTTATAATGACCTTCGATTTGATAAATCAGAGCCTACAACTAGTTAGAGATGATGAAATGTTTGCCTAGCTGGGTGGGTGGTCTCTCTGCTAAGGGTCCCACTGGGGGAGGGGCAGACCTGTTCCTACACTTAAAGGGTTAAGAACACAAATGAAAGGGGGGGGGGGGCAGGTGCCAAACTGACACCTGGTAAACATTTTTGCTTTCATCCTGACAGTTTTAATTATTTTCCCTGACACGCTTGACATAACCTCTAAATACAGGCCACTTTTAATTAATAAAACTGCTATTTTATATTATTATGAATAATCGTTATACAGGTGAATTTGCCTAGAATTGAAAAGGGGGCAATCATTTTATATGAATGCTAACGTGCCTGTATGGCTCTTTTTGTAGCCGCACATTTGTATTTTTGCACCTATATGAAAGCACAGCTAATAATTACAATACTAATAAATCTTAAAGATCATATAATACAAAGGATAGCAAAAAATTTCAGCCATATAGTATTCGCTATTATCTAATTTTACGTT
>CM055120.1:66630760-67083260 GCA_029206835.1 Rana muscosa
TTGGTTCTCGTTGCGGTCAGGCATTCTCATAATATTGCTTTCAGGGAATCACTCTATGTATTCGATACAACTTGGCGTTGGCGTGGTGTTTTCTTTTAACACAGTGGGGATTTTTGTCACCGTGCCATCGGAATGATGTGTTCGGGACGACACTTGGGAATATCGAGGAGGGAAGGCTGCTGCCTTCGAAGAGATATTTGTTAGAGTTAAATTGGAACAACTGAAATAACAAGCATTGTTACTGTGGAACAAGGGTGTGAAATCCCAGGAATAAACATATGGATTTCAGCTCCGCTTTTGAAGGGCTTGCCTTCAATTAAAAAAGACACCGGTAAAATAATAAATAAAGGGGAACTCCAGGCAAACAGCTAATTGCACGGTTAATATGCAGAAAGCCTCCTCCACACGGCCTGGTTTTCTCGGAAAGAAAACTGCTGGGAGAGCTTTTTCCAGAGAAAAACGGCCGTGTGTATGGTTTCTCGTCGGGAAAACTGCCGGGAATCTCGACGAGAAAAATAGAAAACCTGCTCTCTATTTTCTCATCGGGATTCTCGTCGGCCTGTTTCCCGACGAGAAAACCGGGCGTGTGTATACTTACCTGTCTCCAGGTAAACCCGCGCATGTTTGATGAGACTTTGACGCATGCGCAGTAGCTTACAAGGGTAGTGTAGGGCGAAGCAAGATGGCGGCGACGGCATTGAATGTGACGAGTGCATGCTCGTCGTAGTCGATGAACGTCACCGCGTTCTTGCCATTTAAAAGGACGGCGGTTCCTTTGAATGTGCCGTGTGTACACTCAGCGAGCAACAAAAGCTTGCCGGGAATCTCGACGGGAAAACCAACGTTTTTTTTCCCAATGAGATTCCCGCCTGTGTGTACAGGGCTTAAAAGTTTTCTGATTAACCTACCAAAGGATTTGTCAGTCTTAAAGACAATCTGTCACCAGACCATTTGTTTCAACAAAAATGTTCCAATATGTATTGTAGCGGGTATGTACTTTTAAATCTGGTGAAGACATCAGTGATGTCTAGTTGCCCCTAATATACTGATCTCATCCAGCTCGGCCTGAGTGTTTTCTTTGCTGCCGGTACACCACGTTGCAATCTACATACATGCTGGTTAGGGAAAGGTAGGCTAAGCCTAGTGAAAGGTTCTGGAGGAGTAGGAATAGCTTAGGGAGGGTCTGGCATACCCCTGAGACTACCTGGAGTTTTAGGAAGGATCTTTGGTAGCCCAACCTGCTATCTAGATTGATGCATTCTGCACACAGTTCTACCAGCACAGTATCCCTTTTGTAAGGACACAATGGGGGTTATTTACAGAAGGCAAATCCACTTTGCACTACAAGTGCAAACTACAAGTGCAAAGTACACTTGAAATTGCACTGAAAGTGCACTTGGAAGTGCAGTTGCTGTAAATCTGAGCGGTAGATCTGAAATGAGGGGAAGCTCTGCTGATTTTATCATCCAATCACGTGCAAGCTAAAATGCTGTTTATTATTTTCCTTGCATGTCCCTCTCAGATCTACAGCGACTGAACTTCCTAGTGCACTTTCAGTGCAATTTCAAGTGCACTTTGCACTTGTAATTTGCACTTGTAGTGCAAAGTGGATTTGCCTTTAGTAAATGACCCCCAATGTTACACAAGCTGCACACCGGAAAGTTTAGCTCCTCTAAATGCCTTTATTCTGTCATAATCAGCATGACAGCTTACAGAATGTCCCTGCTCAGGGACCACACCTTCTTGATGCATTTCACTGTAATAGGCTTATTTATGAGGACACCTATCCTTACGAGTGAAGCCTCGTACACACGACCGAGTTTCTCGTCCAAAACCGGCAAGAAAAGTGCCGCGTGAGCTTTTTTGTCGAGAAAAACGTTCGTGTGTATGGTTTTACGACGAGAAAATTGCCGTGAATCTCGACGAGAAAATAGAGAACCTGCTCTCTATTTTCTCGTCAGGATTCCAGATTTCCTCGTCGTGTTTCTCGTCGGGCTGTTTTGTGACGAGAAAATGGTTCGTGTGTATGCTTTTACGACTCTTCCAAAAGCGCGCATGCTCACAAGCAACTATGAGACGGGAGCGCATCTTCTGGTAAAACAAGCCTTCGTAATGGAGATAGCACATTCGTCACGCTCCAAATTTTTGCATCGTTTAAATGTTGTGCATTGAAATCTTCGTTAGAATGTTACATTAATCCAAACGAATGAACTTCTTTTGCTGCTGATATTCACACAGAGTTATGACTCTTTTTTTAACCTTTTTCATGCTGCTCTTAAGAAGATTTATGTGTATTATATCGTGCAAGTTTTTAGGAATATTAAAAAATTAGATATTTTTCTAAGTGATGTTAATTGTAATTTTGCAATGTTTTGGTAGTGATCTCCCATAGAATCTTTTAATATATATTATGTAAATTTTACACCCTTTTTTGGGAAATACGATTTAGTTATTTTTTTGGGGGGTTGTTATCTGTCCCTTTTTTTGTCAGTCAAATGTATCTGCTTACTCCAAAGCTAGATTTTACATTTTTACAAATACACATAGTCAAGTATGAACTTAAAGAAAAATAACATTTATTCATGTTTGAACTAAAATAAAGAGAAGGCAGCGCTGGAGAAGCTGCTGCCATTTGTGCATCCCAGGGACCCCAGACCACACATCAACCCTGTGTGGACACTAAAATTGGGAGCTTGAGAAGGCCAACATTTCTGAACACAATCTGATGCTGGCCTCCCAGAGGTCAGGAACAGCAGCAGGTGATATATATGTCCCAAGTGTGTGGTACTACAACAGGATGCCTTCTGTCCGACCACAATGAAGCAAGGCCATCACTTCCTCGTCTTCCTGGCAACCTTCCCTGCAACCTTTCCTGAAGCCTTCCCTGCAGCCTTCCTTCTTCGTTTGGCTGGAGGCTGGGCCACTGGAGGGGTACTCCTGTCAGGAGGAGGAGGAGGTGGAGGAGAAGGGGGTGGCGCAGAAGAACAAGGTGGAGGTGGAGGAGAAGGGGGTGGCGCAGAAGAACAAGGTGGAGGTGGAGGAGAAGGGGGTGGGGCAGAAGAAGAATGTGGAGGTGGAGGAGGAGGTTGAGGTTGGGACAGTTGTGCCACCTCACAAATGGCGGTATTGGGGGTAATTTTTTCCATCACCCCCTTGTTGAGCAAGGTGATGAGCAGGGGCTCGCATAGGAGGCGTTGCTCCATGCTCATCACCTTGAACTTTGCCTCCACTAGGCCGGCAATGGCCTCTTCAGGGGATGTGGGCTCTTTGAGGGTGGCATGGGCCTCTTTAATAAGGACCATTGCTGCCTCACTGGTGGTCCTGTCCCTCCTGCCTCTTTTGGGAAGCCGGATGGGAGGCACCTGGGATCTGGTGCTTCTCCTTTGCCCTGCCACCTCCTGGCTGCCACTGGGCCCTGCCACCTCCTGGCTGCCACTGGGCCCTGCCTCCTCCTGGCTCACAGTGGGCCCTGCCTCCTCCTGGCTGCCACTGGGCCCTTCCTCCTCCTGCCTGACAGTTTCCAGACCCTCCTCCTGGCTGATTTCATCCTGTGTATGAAAAAGGGACATAGTTTAATATGTTGGTTTAATCTTTGCATCAAACTTTATAAACATGATTGAAGCAATTAGAAATCATTTTTTTCTAATTTATCACCTACATCAGATTGACTTTTTAGCACCCAATTAAGTGCAGACTAATGTCTAGAGATCTTGATTTCACTTGTGGAACCCAAAATATTGTATGTTTCTCATCTTGACATATTTGTCAAACATTAATTTTATCCCAATACATTTTCATTTAATACTATACCTGGCTCCAGATGGCCAAATCAGGATCATCCAGGATGGCTGCCTCCTCTTGCTCCAGGGAAGGCTCAGGTTGGCTGCAGGGAAGTCTGGGGGGAAGAGTGGAGAGTGATGGCCTTGCCTCAATGTGGTCATCCAGGAAGGACATCCTGCTGTAGTACCACAAAATCGGGACATACACATCACCTTCTGCTGCTCCTGACCTCTGAGAAGCCAGGACCTTAGAGCGTTCAGTCCTGTAGGTGCCTCTCAAGCTCCCAATTTTAGTGTCCACTTGTTTTGCTGTGGCTGTGGGCACCTTGGTCTGCACAAATGGGAGCAGCTTCTCCAGCGCTGCTTTTCTTACCCCTCTTTTTTTGTGGATGGGGTTTTTCGTCTCCCACAGAGCGGGCAGCTCCCTTACCCGGTCAATAAATTCCGCCAGGAACTCTTTGTCGCTAATAAAGACATTCATATTGTATCTGCAAGTTTAAGAAATAATATATAACTAATGTGAGGCAAACAGTCTAACCTCCTTTACATCGTAGTCACCATATATATCCTACAACATTCTCAAAACAGTATAGGCCAACAATTTGGCACAGTCTCAAAATCACATACCTTCGTTCGCACGTCCGTCACTTGAACTCCTCTCTCCGCACACCGAACGTACTATAGTCACATGTGTGTTTGCTATATACACACCACGCATGCGTCAAAATACGAACACGTCGCTCCGCACACGTCGCCCGCCCATGACGTTCTAACTAACATCTTTTCCCCGCCCCTTCTCTTTCGGCGCGCAGACAGATATGGCGGAGTTACAGCAGGTGTCTGATAATTCCGCAACTAACGAGGAGGAGACAAGCCCGGAGACCGAGGAAACGTCACGATCAAGGAGGAGATTCAAGGCATCGAATATGTCTTTTGCCGAGATGGCGGAGATGGTGGACATCTTGCTCAAGTCTGATTATGACGCAAAGCATGGGCCGTATAGCAAACCAAATAGAAGGAAGGCCAAAATCCTCACTAAAGTCGTGAAGAGTCTGAAGACGAATTTCAGGGTGAAACGCTCAAATGAGCAGCTCAGAAAGAGGTGGTCAGACCTCAAACTGAGGGAGCCAGAGCAGTTAAGGAGCATTAAGAGAATGCTCGCAAAAAGTAAGTAAAATGTACACTTTTCTGCTATTAATCCTTTTCTAAACTGACATGTTGCTGGTTTTTTTTTTTTTTCTTATTGGACTCCCTTACAAAATGTTATATTTTGAACTTGGTTGGGCACAGTAATCGTTCGTTACGTTACAGACACTTCGTTCGGCCACTAGCCGCTGTTTTGGCTTATTTTACAGCCACAAAAGTAATTAGACATCTGCCTTTTTTTGTGAAATTTGGGGCACAAAGTTTTAGGCTAGATGATGTGTTTGTAAAGAGAATGAAATGCAAACTGTAAACTGTGTAAAGGAGAGGACACTCAGCAGCTGCTTCCACATCTGTACTTTGGAGCACTATAGTGTGGGCCACCAGACCCGCCTTTTTTGGGTGTCCCACACAGGTGCATCAGAGAATTTTTGTGTTGCCTACATGTCTAAAAAATGACAGACAAAGGTGAATACTAAGCATATTCTTGGTCAGAAATAATGCATTCATCTTTAACTTCCGCCCAAACACACACTTGTACCCCACTTCCAAGCAATTTAGCCTGTTTTTTTTTTTTTTACATAGAGATTTTCTGTGTGATAACTCTACCTTTTGTTTGATTCTCATAGGGGAGAGAAGACTGGGAGGAGAACACTCCAGGGAGCACAGGAACCCCACAGCTTCACAACAACCCCAAACTCCCAAAGACCCACAAACGAAGGATGTAGAGGAAGTTGAGGTGGAGGAAGGAGAAGTGCAGGAAGGAGAGGTGGATGACGTTGTGGAACTGGTCACCACAACAGGTCAGTATCTGTCACCCCAGCTTCAGGTAAGAGAGGTAGGCCTGCAGAGTTATAATACCTTTTTATTTTGTTTTTAGGGGATGTGAATGTTGGGGTGAAGGATAGTACAGGTTTCTCTGCTGACAGTGCCCTCCGCCTCATCCAGCAAGTGATGGAATGTAGCACGGAACTGGACAAACTTAAAGAAAGAATTCATGTGATGGATCAAACATTTAAAGACATTCTCAATGTTTTGGGGAGAATTCAATAAGGCATCCCAACCCCCTTTTGTTCATGTTTATTCTTCAGCTTTTAAAAAACTTTTTGACAATCAAACCAGCCAAAAATTGAATCTGCACACAGTGTGTCAACATGTGCTATCTGCCATCAGGGGATATCCATGTACGTCTTTTGGGGGTGCAACCCCTTCCTCGTATCTAAAGTAGGTGAACTGAGGAAGGGGTTGCACCCCCAAAACACGTCCATTGATCACCCCTGATGGCAGATAGCACATGTTGACAATAGGGATCAGGAGTCTAAAATCCTTATAGGAAAATAATCCCAATTGTGTGCATATTCAATTTTTGGCTGGGAAAGGGGTGGCAGGACCCCATATTAGGACGGGCACATAGAGACATATAGTTTGTGTAAGTGAATGTCTCAGATTGCTCCGAGGTATCCAATTTTGTAATATTTGGAATGCAACTGTTGTTTTTGTATTTTCCTAAGAAAACAATTGCCGGTTTGTGGCCAGGCAAACAAAAAATGTTAAAAAACAAAAAAAAAGGTGTGTGAATTTGCACATAGTAAAAGATTTGAACACAAACAACGTGTAGCTTCTTTTTCTAATATGCTCTAACCTTATTTGGTACATTTTTAAAGGTTACATAGTGAAATGGTTGGTATTTACTAAAGGAAAATACACTTAGCACTACAAATGCACTAAGACAAACTAGGAGACAGGAAACCAACAAAAGTTAGAAGTTTAAACAAGATTTTTATTTGGATCGTTCTAGAGGAATCTTTAGACATAGCCTGGCATAGGAATTGCCCCCCTACCCGTGAAATAGTCCATGTATTTGTCCCGTACCTCACGGGCATTTTGGGGGGGCAAGCCAGCACGGGCAGATTCCAGGCCCGGCAGGGGATTATCAGGGGAAAGTCCAGCCTCAGGCAAAACTGAGGCCATATATGAATTAGATTTTCGGCAAAGAAAATTGTGTAGCACACAGCAGCATAACACTACATAGTTTATTTTGTAGTTCGCCAAGTGGATGGGAGTCATAAAAAGGCGGAACCGGCTGGCCATTATGCCAAAGGCATTTTCAACGACTCTTCGGCCCCTGGCCAGCCGGTAATTGAACACCCTCTTCTCTGGGGTCAGGGTCCTCTGAGGAAATGGCCTCATAAGATGTGGTCCGAGCCTGAAGGCTTCATCAGCCAAAAAAACAAAGGAGAGTCCTTCAATATTCCCTGCATCCGGTGGCAATGCAAGGGCGTCACTCTGGAGACGGAGGGCAAACTCCGTCTGGATGAAGGATCCCCCATCGGACATCCGGCCATTCTTCCCTACATCAACATAGAGGAATTCATACCGTGCTGACACCACCGCCATCAGCACAATGCTATGAAACCCCTTGTAATTGAAGTAGTAGGACCCAGAACGGGGTGGCGGCATGATGCGGATGTGCTTCCCGTCTATAGCACCACCGCAGTTGGGGAAGTCCCACCGCGTGGCAAACTCCGATGCCACAGTCTGCCATTCCTGTGGCGTGGAAGGAAGCTGTGGAGTCAAACAAGTTGAAAAAATATTAGAATACACAAATCAAACATTACAAGTATATTCTAAGAAAATACATTAGAGGCCAATATCAAGCAAAGACTACGTTTATTAAGGTGTTTTAAATAAGTATAATGGAAGGCTCATGTATCATATTCATCACCCCCTATGATGGTCCATTAATAAATTATAATGGGGAGGGGGGGGGTAGATGTGTTTGGCCACAGGATAGCATTGCAGTGGCGGTGCGTCCAGAGTGGGCGCTGGAGCACTGCCCCCTCTCTCCTGTGCCCGTCACTCAGAACAATACATAGGTTCATGCCTTGCATTAACCTATGTATTGTCTATGCCGCCCACTATTCATGTGGATGGCCCCCTGTTAAGCGACCGACATATGAAGAACTGCGGCATTTATGGGCTTAAAATTGCATATCAGAAACAGTAAGGAAAATTGTCTTGCACATTACAGCCTGAGGGATGTAATTGGCTGCAGAAAAGTTAAATAGGGGACGCAGGGGGGGGGGGGGCATTCCTTGGGGAAACACTGGCAGGCTGCTCTGCCAATCATGTTCACCAAGTCTGTTTAATGGTAACATGATTGGCTGATGCAACATCAAGGAAAGGAGAAGACATCAAGGACAGAAGAAGGATGGCGCTGACCACAAGAAGGTAAGTGCCGGGCTGGGGGGGAACTGGCTGCATTGGAGGGGACAAAATGGCTGCATTAGAGGGAACAAAATGGCTGCATTGGAGGGAACAAATGGGGGGCGTTTAATAGGCACCAGAGCAAAAAAGGAGGAAGTTTATTTCCTAAATTGGGGTTTGAACCCCCAAACATTTGGAGCAACAGGCGCCCCTGCTGGAAAGGTTAGTGAAGGGAAATATGCATGGAGGAGAAAAAAGGGGGCAATCTAAAGCTTCCAACATGCATGGGGACAAAGGGGACATTCTCAGCATATTACAATCATGGTAATTAGGGAAGGATGAAATAAATACAATACATTAGCATACATGTAATACATAAAATGTGATGTTAATGGAGAAAACTTACCCTAATATAGTCCTCCTGCAGGACTTGTATAATGGCAGAACAGGTGTCTGGGATTATGAGGCCCAGAGCCTGGGGGGAGATGCCTGTCGTGAACTTCAAGTCCTGAAGACTTCTCCCTGTCGCCAGATAACGTAACGTGGCGATGAGCCTCTGCTCAGCACTGATGGCTTCCCGCATAACGGTGTCCTTCCTGGTAATATAGGGGGACACCAAAGCCAACAGTTCCTGAAAAACGGGGTCAGACATCCGCAGAAAATTCCTGTAGTCCTCAGGATTATTCTCGATGATCTCCCGCAGCAGAGGCATATGGCAGAATTGGTCCCGCTGGAGCAACCAATTCTTGGTCCATGAACTCCTCCTCACACCATTCATGGACTGGTCTTGGTCCAAAAAAAGCAGACCAACACCAAGCGCACGCACAGCACGAACTCGACGACGAGAACGTCCAGGCGACATGGCTAGGAAACGGTCGTCTTATCAGAACGTACAGAACAGAACGCACTTTAGAACAGCAAGGCCTATGAATAACGAACTGAAAAACAGAAACGAACAGGCAAGAACGCACTGTAAAACAGATACGACCTGCCTAGACGCCCTGAAAGTCAAGACACGAACCCACAAGCACAAACTGAACCGCAGAAAACGATCTGAAAAGTACGAAGACTGAAAAGCGCGAATCGTCTCTTCCCAAACTTTTACTTCACACGCGGTAACACGAGATCAGCAAAAGCAGCCCAAGGGGTGGCGCCAAGAAAAAAGATCTTCCCCTTTATAGTGCCGTCGTACGTGCTGGACGTGACCGCGGAGAACAACGAGGAAATTGGGAAATGTCAGTGTGTACGCATGGAAAGCTTGACGAGAAAATCGACAAGGTTAACAAGAATCTCTTTGAAAAAAACGACGTGTTTTTTACGACGAGAAGCTCGGTCGTGTGTACGAGGCTTCAGCCTATTTCTGTGAAATGCACAAACGACGGGCCATTCTATGCAGCATCAGGGTCAGGACAAGGGGGTGGACAGGAAGGACAGCTGCCCCAGGCACAATGTTGTAAGGCTCAAGCGAGACGTGGATCAGCTTTTTCTTCATCATCTGCATGATCATATTTGATTTAGGAATCACCACCACACAAAGATATTTCATAGCCTCTTGCTGGAGGGGCAGCACCAGTTGGGCTGATTGTTTGCTGAGTGCAGTCTAGGCTGTGTTGCCTCTGGTGAATGATTTGCCCACACATGCTGACTTGGCACAGCAGCTCCTCAATTGCATCATTTGTTTTATTGTTTTTCTATTTTTATAGTGTCACAGTCACTTCTCCCTACAGATCACCTCTACAGGATTGAGGCATTTAATAAACTCTTATTGCTCTTACAGAAAATGCTTTATGTTTTTGGTTATCTTGTAGCATTGCTGATTCTTTACATAAAGCCAAACTTAAAGAGTTACTAAACCCACAACATTAGAATAAGTCTGTATATGCAGTAAAGCATGCTTGTTATACTCTCTGTGGAACCTAAGGGGTTAATTCTGTGCATTGTGTATAAAGGCTGTTTTATCCTGTCTTCTCTGACCCCCCACCCCCCCTTTTTCCACAGTCCCCAATCCTTGCCCTGGTAGTACTATAGAGCCTTGGGGGCACTCTGCACATGCTCAGTTTGGTGTGCATTGCTAGAGAGGTTTTTTTTTGTGGGAGAGTGCATGTGATCAGCACAGGGCCAAGAAGCACTGTCCAGACAGAGGGTCAGGGGCCATGCAGCCTCACAGGACAGTCAGAGGAGAATGAAAACTCCTCCTACAAGATTTAACCAGACAATGGCTGCAAGACTGCTATATATTGCTGATGAGGGTCTACCTGAATAATTAATTTGTATTATATCTACTCAGTTCCTACTAATAAAAAGTGAGCCTTATCAAAAATATCAAATCTGATATAAAACCTGTGTGTGTGTATTTCAGATTACTGAGTGTGCACATTGGGAAATGAGGGGTCATTTTGGCAACTTCTCCCTTGACACCGGATTACCTTGTCCTGGCGCTGTACAGCATTGTATTGTGACCCCAGGCCAACATGAGGTCACATTCACAGGGAGTGTATCTTTAACAGAGTGGGTGGGTGAATGATGAGACAGAGGGTAACTATAACTTTCATTTTATTAAACAGGGTGAAATAATTCAAAAAGGGTTCAGGATGGCAAAAACATGCATACACTGCAGAATAATGAAAGTTGCACATACACATGGAAGCTGCACAAACAGCAATGTCTCTGTAACTCAAACAAGGAAACATTTGGCTGAATAGCGCAGTCTCTATAACAACAGAGAGCCAAACTGAGAATTACTGCGAGTTTGGGGTGGAGGAAATTGACTGGCCTCAACCCGATAGAACACCTTTGGGATGAATTAAAGCTGAGACTGCAAGCCAGGCCTTCTCGTCCACATCAGTGTCTGACCTCACAAATGCGCTTCTAAAAGAATGGTCAAACATTCCCATAGACACACTCCTAAACCTTGTGGACAGCCTTCCCAGAAGCGTTGAAGCTGTTATAGCTGCAAAGGGTGGGCCAACCCAATATTGAACCCTACAGACTAAAGACTGGGATGCCATCAATGTTCCTGTGCGTGTAAAGTCACGTGTCCCAAAACTTTTGGTATACAAAGTATATATAAATATATAAGTATATAAGTATATACTATATAAGTAAAAGGATATAACTATATATAAATATATATATAAGTATGTATATATATATATATATATATACACACTGAGCAAAATTATAAACGCAACACTTTTGTGTTTGCCCCTATTTATCATGAGCTGAACTTCAAGATCTACCACAAATCTGTCTAAGACTACGTTCACACTGGGGCTGCGGGAGTGAAGCCTGCGAGTTCAGCTGAACTCGCACGATTTCACTCCCGCTGGCAGTCCTGATTTCAGCCACGATTTCAAAGACATCTGAAACAGATGTCAATGTAAATCGCGGCTGAAATCGCAAAAAGTAGTACAAAAACTACTTTTTGTAATCGGTGCAGCGCCGCACCGATTAGGACGGTGCCATTGCCCGCAATTTGCGGCAAATTTCGCTGATTTGACATGTCATATCGCATGTCAAATCGCACCAGTGTGAACCAGGGCTAAATCTTCTCCTTTGCCAAGATAATCCATCCACCTCACAGGTGTGGCATATCAAGATGCTGATTAGATAGTATGATTATTGCGCAGGTGTGCCTTAGGCTGGCCACAATAAAAAGCCCCTCTCTAAAATGTGCAGTTTTACTGTATTGGGGGGTTTGGGGGGTCTGAAAACCAGTCAGTATCAGGTGTGACCGCCATTTGCCTCACACAGTGCAGCACATCTCCTTGCCATAGAGTTGATCAGGTTGTTGATTGTGGCCTGTGGAATTTTGGTCAATTCCTCTTCAATAGCTGTGCGAAGTTGCTGGATATTGGCAGGAACTGGAACACACTGTTGTATACGCCGATCCAGAGCATCCCAAACATGCTCAATGGGTGACATGTCCGGTGAGTATGCTGGCCATGCAGGAACTGGGATGTTTTCAGCTTCCAGGAAATGTGTACAGATCCTTGCAACATGGGGCCGTGCATTATAATGCTGCAACATGAGGTGACGGTCGTGGATGAATGGCACAACAATGGGCCTCAAGATCTCCTCACAGTATCTCTGTGCATTCAAAATGTCATCAATAAAATGCACCTGTGTTCATTGTCCATAGCATACGCTTGCCTATACCATAACCCAACCGCCACCATGGGCCACTCGATCCACAACGTTGACATCAGCAAACTGCTCACCCACACAACGCCATACACACTGTCTGCCATCTGCCCTGTACAGTGAAAACCGGGATTCATCCGTGAAGAGAACACCTCTCCAAAGTGCCAGACGCCATCAAATGTGAGCATTTGGCCACTAAAGTCAGTTACCACGACGAACTGCAGTCAGGTCGAGACCCCGATGAGGGCGATGAGCATGCAGATGAGCTTCCCTGACAGTTTGTGCAGACACTATTTGGTTAAGCAAACCGATTGTTGCAGCAGCTGTCGGGGTTGCTGGTCTCAGACGATCTTGGAGGTGAAGATGCTGGATGTGGAGGTCCTGGGCTGGTGTGGTTACATGTGGTCTGCGGTTGTGAGGCCGGTTGGATGTACTGCCAAATTCTCTGAAACGCCTTTGGAGACGGCTTATGGTAGAGAAATAAACATTCAATTCAAGGGCAACAACTCTGGTGGACATTCCTGCAGTTAGCATGCCAATTGCACGTTCCCTCAAAACTTGTGACATCTGTAGCATTGTGCTGTGTGATAAAACTGCACAATTTAGAGTTGCCTTTTATTCAGGGCCATCTTTAATGTTGATTGGACCCTGGGCAAAAAATTTCTTGCCCCCCCCCCCCCCCCATGCAATTTTGCTCTCCACCTGCTCTGAGACATAAAATAAATATCAGCTAGACTTAAAATCAGTTTACTGTATCAGATCAGGCAGTGATTGCGATTGGTTGCCCGAGGTTACAGCATATCATTACCACTTACTGAATGGTTGCTAGAGGTTACAGCACACATTACGGCTCACTGATTAGTTGCTAGAGGTTACAGCGCATGATTTCTTCTTGTTGATTGGTTGCTAGATATTGCTGTACAGTAATACTGTTCACTGATTGGTTGCTAGAGGTTATAGCACATCATTTCTTTACTGCAGAGGGGCATGATATACTTATGAATGCCGCCGGCTTCAGGTATTTACATATAAAATCTTGCCGCTATTTACATATGAATGCTCCCGTTATTTACATATGTAGCGGGTAGTTATATTTAGGGGAAGTATCTGAGTGGTAAAAAGGCTCAGGTACGCTAATTGTTAGGGTTTGTGGATCATTTTTGCTCGTGGAGGATATCAATGGTGTCCAGTTCCCTGCGGCCTATAGGTGGCGCTGTCGCCATAGGCCGGGGTTGAACCACCATTGGAGGGCTGTGCCTTTTTGTGTCCCCTTGCGGCAGTAGTACGGCAGGGCAGGGAACCTGCCGTGCCTGCCGGGAGAGGGTATAAAAGGGGCAGACATCTTCTGGTCGAGGTCCGAGCCCCAGGCACCTTCAGCCTGGGGGCTGCTGTTCATGACACCCAGGTGCCCTTGGCCTGGGTGCTCCTAGGCCCGGAGACTGAACTGCTGTTCCATCCCCAGACACCTTAGGTCTGGGGGTGAGGTACTTTTGAAAAGGCCGGGGACCCAGCGACCTTCGGCTGGGTTCCACGAGGGATTGAGGGATCCGCCTTGCGCGGGGACCCGTATCCAGGATCGAGGAGGCCAGGGAGGTGACCCTTTCTGAAGACCCAGCGCAGAGTCGTGGTGACAGAAGGGGCCTCTGGTAACTCTCCGGAGGGATGTTTTCTCCCTACAGAGGCCTAACTATTCAAGGAAGGAAAAGTGCATGTTCTGTAGGTCATAGTGGCAGTGACTCTACGCACACCAGGTCAGTGGCAGTGACTACAACTATTTATCAAGTCAGTGGCAGTGACTGTGCACCAAGCTGTTCGTGCTAATCAGAACAGTGCTCCCCTAATCAACGCTAAGTTTGTGCCTGGACCTCTTCCCACCTTATCTGAACTGTTCTTGTCCCAACCTGTCTGCTCTCACAGAGACTATTTATGGTTCTCATAAATAAATACTGAGTTGGACTCTCAGATGGTGTGGACAGTCGTTTTACTGGGGAGAACTAAAGGACTTGTTTCTGGCTACCGCAGAAGCGAGATCAGCTCGGGAGGAGTCTAACACTGGCTGCAGGCAGGCCCGAGAAACTAACACCGCTCAACCTCCCCATCCAGGAGGGTACGGGCTTGTGGTGCGGTGTGCCTCAGTCTTTCCTGCGGAGGAGCCAAGAAGAGAAAAGCAGGTAAAGTCTGGGGTTGGTGCGCTACACATATGAATGATGGTTATTTACATGTAAACACAGGGTCTGCAGGTGAGTCATCTGTACACAACAATAGAGAAGAGCTGGGCAGCATTAGTAGCAGCACTTCACACTGAGATATCAGTACACAGCACAGGATTAAAACTTCAAGGGACAAGGGAACTGGGATAGTTGGCAAGTATGAGGCAGCTGCTTTGGGCCCCAGAACAATGATAGGACCCAGGGCAGCTGCCCCTTTTGCACGGCCTTAAAGACGGCCCTGCTTTTATTGTGGCCAGCCTAAGGCACACCTGTGCAATAATCATGCTGTCTAATCAGCATCTTGATATGCCACACCTGTGAGGTGGATGGATTATCACGGCAAAGGAGAAGTGCTCACTAATACAAATTTAAACAGATTTGTGAACAATATTTGAGAGAAATAGGCCTTTTGTGTACATAGAAAAAGTCGTAGATCTTTGAGTTCAGCTCATGATAAATAGGGGCAAACACAAAAGTGTTGCGTTTATAATTTTGCTCAGTGTAGATATATATATATATATATATATATATATATATATATATATATATTCATACACACACACACAATCAGTAGTGTCCCCTTAATGTAGTCTGCTGCACAGTAAATGTCTTTACTGGTGAGTCAGTTGCCAGATGACAAAACAGGAGGTCACATAAATACTCTATAACTATTGCATAGGGCAACACATACCTTAATGCAATCGTTTTACATTTCCCAGCGCTCGGCAGACCACAGAACGTACTTTTTATGGTTATTTTACAGAAATATTTTATGGTCTCGGCTCTACAATATGTTGCCACCTTATGCTTTGAGTTATAAGGCCTACTTAGCGGAGGCCATTGCAGGCTGAAAAAAAAAAAAGAATAATTAAGAAAAAGTGTAAAGGAAAAATACACACGGCAAAATATTAAACATACGCTTTTAAAGCAGAGCATAAAACAGCTTTTAATAAAACATTACTACATCTAGTAAAAGCAGCCTATTTTTCTTGCTGTAAGAAGTTGAAAAAGTTGAAAACTTTCCTCCTGCTTCCTGTGTTTTAGATACATAACAAAGAGCATGTGATATTTGGCTTTTTGCTCTACTGTACTGTTGGTGAAATGCTAAATAAAAAGACACTTAAAATTATACATTTTGTAGAAAATAGAGGGGATAGTATATCGGTCTACTAGAAAAATGAACCTGGGTCCACATCAAGCAGCCAACCATATTAAAGAAGAACATTAAGTCTAAGCCCAAAACCAAAAATGTAATATATTGCAGAGTACTAGTCCTTATATTTGGCTGCATTTGTTTTAATTTTTCAAGCTTTTTTCCTTTAAAACATTTTTAAACCCTGAAATGTTCTGACCTTATTAGGCTAGGGAACATCATTGGTAAAGCAAATACTTTAAAAATAATTAAAAAAAACACAAGACTAAAGGATTTGTTAATTCTGCCTGTCTAGTCTCTGTCTAGTCATGAACAGCCTACTTTCTCCACTGCAGGTGGCGCTCTTCTGCAGCTCGTGTGACTCTGGCACAACCATCTTGGGTCAGGCAGAGCTTATTTAAGGATCTGTCTCCCAGGCTTGTCGTGCAGTTGGTAGAGTAGGGACAGGTACCCTGCCTGGTAGGGACAGTACTAGTGACAAGAAAGGGTTGCTGATGAGGAAGGAAAACATAGGGTTCACAACTTCTCTGGACACCTGTCTGTTTGGGCACAAGACAGCCAGGTCGCATTCTTCCTCTCTCTACAGGCGCTGTCAGTTTGGCTGCGTTACGCTTACTACACACTGTTGAAACCGTGAGTGTTTCCGGTTAGGCTGCCTTCCCACCGGGTTATCTGTGAACTTTAAAACAGGCTTTACAAAAATCCACCCTTGTCTCAAGGGGCATCTGGTCCAAAGGCAGCTCTATAATTTACTATTTCCAATTTCTCAAAGGACAGAGCCCTTTTAAACAATGGACACCAACAGGGAGCCCATACCACCAGATGAGCACTCCAGATTTGTAACCATTTCAACTTTTTGCAGACCCCCAAAGACCCTAACCTGCCAGGCTGCCAAGACAATCACCTATAAACCAATCTAAAGACTAACAATAAACAAGGAAGGGCAGTTGGGACCTTCTTACTCATTGATCTTCCCAGAAATAGTTTTTAGCAACCCTTACAAGTTCTACCCCTGCGGCTCCTTCTTGCCACCTGACTTACAACCTCCAATTAGGTAAGGTCTGCTGTTTTGCTATAACAATTTTAACTCTTTCCTAAGAATTATTCCTTCTCTCAGTGATGTAGCTCCTCTTCTTATTCCTTCCCATGTAGGAGGTTCTGGGATTTCAATGCATATTCCAATGGTACAAAAGCAAGGAATTGACAAACAAGTATACTGGCTCTGGTAAGGCAGCTCTCAAACATACAAGCCTCCCTCAAAGGGAACCTGGAAGCAACTCAAAGTATGCAAATGGACACCAAACCTCAAGGTCTAAAGTGCCTTCAATTATTCATAATGCCCTCACATATAAAAGGCCATGTGTTTCTGGGGCAACAAAACTGCCTCTTCTTCAGGGCTTAGAAGAATGGAATAAAGCACTCAGAGGCATCTATAATGTTTGCCTGCCCCCACATCACATGTGTTGTTGTCTCCACATCAAAGTCAGACAATCAAGGTGATTAACTGATCATGATATGGGGGTGGGTACAAATTAATCTATTTGTTTATAGTTCCCTTTGAGTCCATTCAAGTCCTTGTTCCATTCCTCTAGGCCCTGCTGAAGGGAAACTTTTGTCCTTGAAACGCATTGGGTTTTTTATGTGAAGTATTACAAATGGTTGAAGGTACTTTGTTTTTTTTTTCACTTTGTGGCTGTGTTTTTATTTTTATACTTTGCAATGCTTCTAGGGAGGCCTCACCAGAGCCAGTAAGCTTGTTTGAAGATTTCAAACAGCAGACATTAAACCTTTGTACCATTGGAATAAGCATTGAAATCCCAGCCCCTTCTAAATGGGGTTTTCTGAAATAATTTTGAATAGTTTACTGTGCCATTTAAGGAGGTGTTGATATATCAAAATGCTTTCAAACAGATCAAAGGGTAGAGAAAATGAGGAGTTAATTTTTAAGGTTTTCACATACTGTACTTTACCCACACCCACACGGGTATGCATAGGTGTTCTGTGCCCCCTATTGATGCCTATTGAGAAACAATGGCTACACTGCACAGACCACTATCACAGTGGTCACATGATCAGAAGCCCCACCGGCTACCGATTTTTTTCTCCAATCAGGAGCTATCTTTGGCAGCTGGGTCTTTGGGAGCATGTAGTGAGCGTGCTCTCAGCACATAAACAATGGCGGCCCAGCGATGCATATGTGCGGTGTGTGGTTGTTAACCCCCCCCTTTTTTAATTGAAAATGATGTGAGAAGCACTGTTGCAATTTGCACTGTTGCAACTTGCATAAAAATAGCAAATGCTCATAGCCTGACATTATCTGGATTTCATGGTGACTTTTATCCTGGTTACATTTACTTTGTGGTTCATTTTGCCTGGACTGTAGTTACATTATTATTACTACTGATATTATTATACATATCTCATTTGAAGCCTACAAACCCAATGTCTTCCTGGAGTCTGCAGCAGAATAAATAAACTAAACACACAAAAGGAAAAAAATGTTTGCAGATCAGGGCCGTCCCTACCATAGGTCCCGGTGGGACCATGGGACCAGGGTGACACTTTCAGAGTGGCGGCAAACTGACGCCCAAGACAGTGGCAGAACTCCCGCCCGCCCGCCCGCCAGCCAGCCCGTTCCGCCCGCTCCACTGCTTATTTCCAGCGGGAACGCCGCTTATCCCACTGTGAGGGAGCCCGGCGCCGCTGCTGTTGGTGGTGAACCAGGGGCGGATTCAGGGGGGGTGCAGTCAGCGGGTGAGTGAGTGAGTGGGCGGGCCAGTCAGCGGGTAAGTGAGTGGGTGGGCCAGTCAGCGGGTGAGCCGGCGAACAGGCCAGTCGGCAGGTGAGCAGGTCTGCTGGCTAGTCAGCGGGCCGGTGGGCGGGGGAGCAGAGAGATGACATCATCTCTCACCGCTCGCCCTGCATCACTGCTGGTTCCGCCCTCACTTTGACTACTTCATCTCTCTGTTGCCTGACTTCACTCTGGGACACAGCAAGTGACAATCTACACCTTAGCAGGCAAGTGACAATCCGCTACTTGTAGCAGGCAAGTGACAATCTGTAACGTGTGGCAGGTGACGTTGTGGCAAGTGACAACTCAGAACGTGTGGCAGGTGACAAGGCAAGTGACAATCCGCAACTTGTGGCAGGTGACATGGCAAGTGACAATCCGCATCTGGTGGCAGATGATGTGGCAAGTGACAATCCGAAACTTGTGCCAGGGACGTGGCAAGTGACAATCTGCATCTGGTGGCAGGCGACGTGGCAAGTGACAATCCGCATCTGAAGAGAGGTGACTTGGCAAGTGACACGCTCAAGGCTCCCACTGATTCGGCCTTATGGTGAGTTGAA
Source organism: Rana muscosa (assembly GCA_029206835.1). Lineage (NCBI taxonomy): Eukaryota > Metazoa > Chordata > Amphibia > Anura > Ranidae > Rana > Rana muscosa. Next base: position 66,649,747 of record CM055120.1, read on the forward strand.
CTATTTCATTTTATATAACAATGAAATAATAGAAATAATGCACTTCAATTATCCTGACAACATATCAACCAGGGTGCTGTGATGACTGAATTGCCAAAACCAGCCATTTCCCCGATAAATTACCTGCAGTACCCCTCCCAAGACTAGACTCTGGATCCGCCCCTGTCGCTGCCATACCCGCCCATTTTCTCCGCGGCTCCCCCCCATTGCTGCAGACAAATGCATTGTCGGGACAAGAGACCAAAACTGCAGGAGAAAGTCAGCTGACCAGCTTTATGGCCAAAAGCGTGAAGGAAGAGGAGCTTTCTGCTGTGAACAGAGACCCCATGTTAAAAAAGGCATCGCTGGAGGCACGACTAACACTGTAAGTGCCAGCGCCATCCCCACCACCACTGTCTCTGACTAAACCTCCCCCCACCACCACATCTGCTTCTGTCTGACCCGCCCACTGCTGCCTCTGACTGAACCCCCCACCACCACTGCCTCTGACTAAACCCCCCCTCACCACCACCACATCTGCCTAAGTCTGACCCCCCTCACCGCTGCCTTCGACTGAACCCCCCACCACCACTGCCTCTGACTAAACCCCCCTCCCCACCACCACATCTGCCTCTGTCTGACCCCCCCCACCGCTGCCTCTGACTGAACCCCCACCACCACTGCCTCTGACTAAACCCGCCCTCACCACCACCATATTTGCCTCTGTCTGACCCCCCCACCGCTGCCTCTGACTGAACCCCCACCACCACTGCCTCTGACTAAACCCCCCTCCCCACCACCACATCTGCCTCTGTCTGACCCCCCCCCACCGCTGCCTCTGACTGAACCCCCCACCACCACTGCCTCTGACTAAACCCCCCTCCCCACCACCACATCTGCCTCTGTCTGACCCCCCCCCCACCACTGCCTCTAACTGAACCCCCACCACCACTGCCTCTGACTAAACCCCCCACCACTGCTACCTCTGTCTAAACCCCCCACCCCTCCTGCCTCTGTCTAAACCCCCCCACCACCGCTGCCTCTGACTGAACCCCCACCACCACTGCCTCTGACTAAACCCGCCCTCACCACCACCATATTTGCCTCTGTCTGACCCCCCCACCGCTGCCTCTGACTGAAACCCCCACCACTGCTGTCTCTGTCTAAACCCCCCACCACTGCAACCTCTGTCTAAACCCCCCACCCCTCCTGCCTCTGTCTAAACCCCCCCACCACCGCTGCATCTGACTGAACCCCCCCACCACCAACACAGCTGCATTGAACGGAACCCCACCACCACCACCACAGTTGCATTGGATGGAACCCCACCACCACCACCACCACTGTAAATCTAACTTCCTGGTACATTTCATTTTAGTTTTAATTGTCATGATATTGTCATGATACAAAATAATGGATGTGGGGGCCTTTTGGTGGCTGCAATTTTTTTTTTTTCTGGAGTTGCAGTTGCACTCTCCTGCATGTTCCAGGTTTTTGGCAAGTCAGATTGTTTCTACAGCACCACCTATTGGTAAAATCATTAAGGACTAGACTTTCAGTGTGACCCAATAGTACAGTGGATTACAAAGGGATCAGAGGTGATGGGGACAGACTTTAGCCTATGTTCACATTTGGGCGTGTCGCAAAATCCGGACATAAGGATTCATTATTCAGGCACCCCCTGTTAGGACGACAACCCTCTGTCTCTTTTAACTCTAGGGGATGAGGAATAAGATCTAATACTAAAGCAGCCCATAGATTTTGCAACTTTTCTTTATTCCACCATGGGGGAAATTGCTTGATTCCCCCATCAACACAGTCAGTGTTCAACAGTGCTACTGTGTTCTGCCGGCGGGGAGCCTTCCATGCAAGCAGAACACAGTGAAAACTGCTGGTGGCTATAGTCGCCAGCAGTGATTGCATGAATAAAAATGTGACAGGCTGGTTTTACTGAAGTCGATCGATGGATCGAATGTTGAATCAAACCTTGGTCTGTCCCTGCTGAACCAGCCAAGATTCGATTCGCCTATAGCCAGCTTTACTTAAAGCAGAGCTCAAGCCTTCCCACCAAAAATGTTAAGTCAGGAACTACAAATACTGTAGCTGCTGACTTTTACTATTAGGGTACTTACCTGTCCAGGGATCCTGCCATGTCCTCACTCAAGTCGATTCTCAACTTTCAGAGATGGGAATGAGGGACACCTATTAGTAAAAGAATATAGGCATAGGAAATACCCCCTGCCACGCCCCTTTAAAGGAGAATTGTACAAAAAAAAATTGGTTAAGCCCACAAGTGCTTTTTTTACCACTACTTTTCCTTTATACTGGCTCTTGGAATTTACAAATGCACCAATTTATAAATTGGATGAAAGGTTTAGCACCGAAATACACTTTTTGAAAGCTAAATAGTGCATTTTATATACATCTCTATAGGGCAGACCAAATGAGGAGAAAAGAGGGATAGAGGGACATTGTTCCAAATTGGGGAGAGTCCCTCCAAATCAGTTGGTAGCTATGCTTTCTCAATGGGCCGGCTGTGGAGAGGGATGAACTTCTGGGTGAGTTTGCTGCGGATAACCAGGTACCCTCCCCCCCCCCCACAAGGTGGCAAATGTGGCACCGGAGGGGGGGAGAAGGCAGACAAGCGGAGCTTCCCCTTTTGGGTGGAGCTCCACTTTAAATTTGTCAGGCTCCTTCCATCTGTGTCTCTTCTATATCATGCTCACAAGCTGTGGTTGTATGACATATAATCGACTACAACGCAGGACCTATAGCCCTGTATTGTATGTGAGGACAGTGAGGACCTGGCCACAACCCAGAGCAAAGAAGAACACCAGAGTCTGCTGGAACGAGGAGATAAGGTAAGTATTATATCTTTTTTCTCATCCTCTAAAGTTAATGAGCATTGCCCTTGCGGTGTGGGGGAAAGGGGACATTGCAAAGTTTTTTTTTCTTTCTTCTTCTCTGCAAATGAAAGGCATAATGTGCTAGTATGCATTAATATCCACTGATTACTGTGTAAATGCCACTGGCAGAGAATGGGTTAACACTAGGGGGGCGATCAAGGGGTTAAATATGTTCCATATTGAGTGTTTCTAACTGTGGGGGGGGATGAAACAGCCTGGGGGAGGAGACCGATCGTTGTTTCTAACCAGTATGAACAACAGATCAGTCTCCTCGCCCCTAACAGAACAGGGATCTGTCTGTTTACATTGACAGATCTCCGTTCTGTCCTTCTCAGGAGCAATCGTGGGTAGCTGGCGGCCACCGGCCACGCGCATTGGCTCCTACGTCACGCGGAATCCCCTATACTTCTTAAAGCGCCCTCCGTGCAGCTACGGCAATTCGTGCAGGAGTGGCATTGTGTTGCCGTATTTTGACGACGGGAGGTCGGGAAGTGGTTAAGCTGAACTGGCTTAATTTCAATCTGTCTATGGGCTGGCTGGTTGTACTGAAGTTGATCAACTTCAGTACAACCAACCTGTCGGGGGGGGGGGGGTTCCCGCTGATCACTGCCAGTAGGTAAGGCTCCCTGCTCCAGAACACACGATCGTAGGAGAGATTTCCCCCATCAACACTGACTGTGCTGATGGGAGAATCCAGCAGTTTTCTTTCCTTCAACCCGTGGTTGAAGGAAAGAAAATTGCATAATGTATGGCCTGCCAAGGTCTTTAGCATAGCAGCCCTTTTTCCTATCCCCAGAATTGCCATTTAGGAAATGTACAGAATGGGGAAAAAAAGATCTTAACCATCAAACATGTTGACAAAAGCAGATCTTTCCCCGCCAGTCAAAACAAACTTGAGACTTGTGCTTGTCTTTATCTCTGATTGCTCTTACTTAAGTCAAAATCCGTCTAAAGTGCAATGGCCTCTTATCTGCCTTTACATTGTGTGTTTGCAGTCCCGATACAGCAGTTTCCTCTGCTACTGGCACACTCTCCTCTAATCTCCCACAATGATTGTCATTTGTACTGTCCTTGGGGTCAAAAGCCACTTACAAGTTCCTTGCATTAACCTTGAGTCTGTTTGTAAATAGTAATCATATCCCCAGACCGATCCTCTTCTATAAAGTAAACATGTCTAATGGAGCCATTCCTCCGGCCATCCTTCATCCACTTTATTGCTGCGTCCTCTCTTCACTGCACTTTGGCCATAACACTATTTTATGGGCAGCTATGCACAAATGGCCTCTTCTGGTGGAGAAAATATAGTGTTCTTTTCAAAGATTTTTGTATATAGTACATGTCAATGTGGTTAGCAATAAATAAATTATGTGAACAGGGCAGATTAAAGTTTTAAAACGTATGTAAACCCAAAATCTGTTTTAAGTATGTTTGGCAATCTACTTCTCTGTATATATTTTCTTAAAGGATAAGTTCACCTTTACAGAAAAAATAATAAATGTACATATTTTTGTAAAAAAAAAAAGTGCATTTACTATTTCTTCCTGCATGACCCTTTAACTACTTAAGGACCCGAAGATTTTCCCCCCTTAATGACCAGGCCATTTTTTTGCGATACGGCACTGCGTCGCTTTAACTGACAATTGCGGGGTCGTGCGACGCTGTACCCAAACAAAATTGATGTCCATTTTTTCCCACAAATAGAGCTTTCTTTTGGTGGTATTTGATCACCTTTGCGATTTTTTATTTTTTGCGCTATAAACAAAAGAAGAGCGACAATTTTGAAAAAAACACAATATCTTTTACTTTTTTCTATAATAAATATCCTAATTTAAAAAAAAAAAAAAAACACAATTTTTTTCCTCAGTTTAGGCCGATATGTATTCTTCTACATATTTTTGTAAAAAAAAAATCCCAAAAAGCGTATATTAATTGGTTTGTGCAAAAGTTATAGCGTCTACAAAATATAGGATAGATTTAAGGCATTTTTATTATTATTTTTTTTTTTTTACTAGCAATGGTGACGATCTGCGATTGTTATCGGGACTGCGACATTGTGTTGACACATTTTTGGGACCACTGACATCTATACAGAGATCAGTGCTATAAAAATGCACTGATTACTGTATAAATGTCACTGGCAGGAATAGGGTTAACACTAGGGGGCGGTCAAGGGGTTAACTGTGTTCCCTAGGTGTGTTCTAACTATGGGGGAGAAGGGACTAACTAGGGGAGGAGAAAGATCGGTGTTCATACTTAGTATGAACACACGATCTGTCTCCTCTCCCCTGAGAGAACAGGGATCCCGGTTCTCGCTCTGTCACGCTCTGATCCTCATCTAAGTCATAACAATAGACAAACACAATGTGGTTAAGCTGAACACACCCATTAAACATTTGCCGTGCTGGAGGACAAATGTAAGCAAATCCTTGGCGTTAATAGCTGGCTGAACCACCTGCAGCAATGACGTCAAGCAAGCGCTTTTGGTAGCTCTCGATCAGACTTGCACAATGTCTAGGAGGATTTTTTCATCATTCTTCTTCAGTTCAGACACATTTGTAGGAAGACTGGTGTGAACGGCTGTCTTGAGGTCATTCCACTGCATCTCTATGGGGTTAAGGTCTAGAACAGTGGTTCTCAACTCCCATCCTCGGGACCCACTAACAGGCCAGATTTTAAGTATTACCTTGGTGAGATGCAGACTAGAATACTGCAATCCTTGAGCAGCAAATTATATCACCTGTGATGCATTTCAGTTATCTTGCAAACCTGGCCTGTTGGTGGGCCCTGAGGACTGGAGTTGAGAACCACTGGTCTAGAATATGACAGGGCAAATCCAAAAGGAGCATTTTCTTTTTCTGAAGGCAGTCTACTTCGAACCTTTGGGTCATTGTACTGCTGCACAGGGGCGGACTGACCATTCGGGCACTCGGGCAGTGCCCGAGGGCCCCATGCCACTAGGGGGCCCCATCAGGGTCGCCAGCCTCAGTAAAACCAGGGACAGTATGTAAAAATCAGTGTTTTTTTTCATCTGTCCCTGAAATGTCCCTTACCGACATACTTTTGGTCTAAAAATGCCAAGATTATAGCTGGGAAAGACAAAAATCTCCTGCGCTCTCGGTGTATCGTCAAAACACGGGTAGTGTGGTTCCGTCTAAAGGCAAAGTCTAAAGTCTTGCAGCCCTCCTCAGAACAATGGGTGTTCATGTGGCTAGAAAAAAGAAAGAAAAAAGGAGGGCGCACCGACCTAGTGTATTACCACTTAGACGTTTTATTTAAAATATAAAAAAGCAGTAATCTTACTCACAAACGGAGCTTAAATAAAAGCTTATCGGACAAATCAGCTGGAAATTCTTTGGCACTTGCCGACTGGACTCGATGACAGAGAGGGTCGGACAGTACTTCAGACAACTGGATAGCTGACGCGTTTCTGGGGCGCACCCCTTTCCTCAGAGCCTAGATGGTCCATCGATTATAGCTGCCCTGCCTCTCCAGTACCTTCTAAGTGTGTGTATGTATTCTGTGTGTGTGTGTGTGTGTGTGTGTACTGTGTGTCTGTCTGTGTATTCTGTGTGTATGTATACTGTGTAGCCCTGTACACACGATCGGATTTCCTATGGTTTTTTAACCGATGGATTTTTCCATCGGAAAACCGATGAAGCTGACTTTCATCAGTCTTGCCTACACACCATCAGTCAAAAAACCGTCCGTTCCAAACACGGTGACGTAAAACACTCCGATGAGCCGAGAAAAATTAAGTTCAATGCTTCTGAGCATGCGTCGACTTGATTCTGAGCATGCGTGAGTTTTTTATCCGATGGAGTTCCCCACAGACGATAGTAATTTGCTATTGTTTTTTTAACCATCGGATAAATTTAAAACATGTTCTATTTTCAAACACCGATGGAAAAAAGACAGATGGGGCCCATACACGATCGGTTTGTCCGAAGAAAAAAGTCCATCGGACTGTTTTCATTGGTAAAACCTATCGTGTGTACAGGGCTTGTGTGTATATTGTGTGTCTGTGTGTGTATACTGTGAATGTTTATTGTATGTGTGTGTATACAGTACTGCGTGGCCCCATAATCTATTGCCTCGGGGCCTCAAAATCTCCTATTGCCTGGGGGCCCCATAATCTCTTATTGCCCAGGTGCCCCATAATCTCCTATTGCCCGAGGGCCCCATGAGTTGTCAGTCTGCCCCTGCTGCTGCATCACCCAACTTCTACTAAACTTCAGTTGATGGGCATCCACCTTGACATTAATTATCCTGTAGGATATTTTGGTAAACTTGAGAATTAATTATTACATACTTTTTCTGCCACTGTAAATGAATTGACAGAACAGGATATGCCTCAGGAGTACTTATGAACCCCTGGTCTCAGTACCATTGTATAAGGTCAAGTTAGGTCTGTGCCTACTTAAAGTAAAACATATTGAAGTAGTTTGGTGATGAAGGCAATACTAATTAAAACTTACATATTTTATTCTTGAGAATGGAACGGTAAAATATTTTCTTAAACTTTCAAATGCAAAATTATAAAATGAAAGTAGCCTTTGATAATTATAGAACAGGCTAGAGCCCTATTCATTTGGGATTTATAAGCTGGCCAAAGAGCACACAGAAAGAATGAGAGGGCTGCATGAGATCCAAGAAACATAGTTTCCATGACTGATCTACGCCCTCCAAAAACTTTTTTGGCTTTACAAAAATTTAAAAATGAAACGCTTCTCTCTCCTTGGAAAGACATTCCCACTCACAAGCTGATCTGTGGGATGTTCCCATATGGTGGAATTCCACGCTGCAGATGTTTGATTACCTTATGGGCTACAACATCAAAGAAGGGAGTGTATGTTCTCTGGGCCCAGCCTATGGCAACCAAACAGGGAACATTTTTTTGTCAGATATAAAGGTTTCATAAACTGCAAATTCTGTTGAGCTTGGGCAAGATTTGTCAAAAGGATTACATTTTGCAAGCATTTTTGGCAGTGGTGTATTTAGGTTTTGTGCTGCCCTAGGCAAGACTAAAAATGGACACCCCCCCCCCCCGCCCCCATCTAAATCTGTCCCACCCCCATCTAAATCTGTCCCACCCCAGCGGCTTTAAATTTCCACATGCCCGTGCAACTCGTCAAACAATGTAAATTTTACTATCCATAGGCGACATTTTAAAAGCCTTTACAGGTTACCACTTTAGATTTACTGAGGAGTTCTGGTGCTACAATTAATGCCCATGATCTGACGTTTGTGGTGATACCTCACATGTGTGGGACGATCGCTGTGTGCGTGCGGGACTGACACGCGCGTTCTCCTTTGTGTGCGAGCCTGGGAGGATAGGGACACTTTGAATTTAAAAATGTTTTAATTATTTATTTATCTTATTGTTTTTTTCTATTTTTTTTTTTATGCTGTTGCTTTAATTATTATTTTTTCATCACTTTTATTGCTGTCACAAGGAATGTGAAAATCCTTGTGAGAGCAATAGGCATGTGACAGGCAGTGGCGGCTGGTACTACATTTTTTAGGGGGGGGGCGGCAAATAAACCATCCGCCACCCCCCATTTGGTCGGTCTGTCAGTCAAACTCCCCACCCCCACCTCCCCTTCGGTCGGTCGGTCCATCCATCAGTCAAAATCCCCCCCCTGTCACTTGGTCGATCGGCAAACCTCCCACCATAACCCCCCTTGCCCGTCGCTCACCCGTCCACCCACCAGCCCCGCACTTACCCAATCTAGGCAGCTTCGGCGGCTTCCCCCTGCGTCTCCTCCTCGGCGGCCAATACAGCCGCTTCTCCTCTCGGCAAATCAGGTCTTAAGACCCGCTTCCTGATTGGCCCAAGAGGAGAAGCAAGAAGACAATAGCGAATATCAATTTGGTATTGTCACAAATGGGTGGGCTCAGGGCGCCCTGAGGCCACCCTTTTTTTAAGCCAATTAGAGCCTCAGGCAGCGTCCCTAATGGAGCGGCCGCCACTGGTGACAGGTACTCTTTATGGAGAGATCTTTGGTCTATAAGACCCCAAATCCCTCCTCTGCTCTTAAAAGCATTCAAAACATCAAGATCTGTGTTTTGGAATGCTTTCGATTTTTCAAAACTGGCGCCGATGGTTCCAGAGTAAACCGGAAGTGATGTCATGTTATCGCTTCCTGTTTACTGTTACGAACAGCTGAGCAAAGCCGGTCCCGCGCCAGCTGGTCGCCGGGGAGAGCCACGGAAGGTGGCTGGAGGGGGGGACATCCCTTCCCGCTGCTTGTAATAGAAACCGAGGGGCTAGCAAGCCACTCCAATTTCTATTATAAGAGAGCAGACCGCTGGCTCTAAAAAACAATTTGGGTGTTGCCTGCAGCAGCAGGCATCATCCTGGTACAGACGCGGCCCTCTTAAAAAATGCCGCCCCAGGCAAATGCTTTGTTTGCCTTGTGGTAAATACGCCCCTGATTTTTGGGACTTTGGGCTTTATTGGATAAGACAAGGCTTTTCTTTGCTGAGAAACAAGCTCAGTCAATAGGGGGAACTGTTACAGGTATTCCTACAGACAAATGACTGCAAGGAAGTAACAATCTGTCAACAATCTTTGCCACAGGCCTAAACAGTCAAAACTTGATTTAGAAAAGAAAAGGAACATCAAAATAACCAAGTCACATTGGGGGAGATTTGCCAAAATTGGTGCGCACAGAATCTGGCGCAGTTGTGCATAGTAACCAATCAACTTCTAGGTTTTATTGTCAAAGCTTAATTGAACAAGCTGAAGTTAAAAGCTGATTGGTTACTATGCACGGTTGCACCAGATTCTGTGTGCACCAGTTTTATGCAGGCCATGCACGATCGAATTTCGAAAGAATTTTCTTTTGAAAATCAGAAAATTTGTGCGTTCTGTGATCCGATGATGCCACCATTGATTTCTAAATTCGACCAACCAAGCCTTCAATTTCACCTCATGATGCTACAGAAAATAATTTTCGTGGCTGGGAATCTTCTTTTCTTTCCGGGCATTTTCTTTTCTTACACATGCGCATTTCTTTTTGGATTACATTTCTCGCACGATCATTGATTAGAAAATCGCTATTTTTTCAAAAAATTTCCAACATGTCCGATTACTCAAATCCGATGGCCGCACAAAAAACAGGCTGTTGCTGCAGCCCACTAATGGTACGAAATCCAAACTAAAATTCTTAGATAAGATTTTCGAAAGAAAATTCTTTCAAAATTCGACCCATGTATTAGTAAATCTCCTCCATTGTCTCATGTTTTGTCCCCTTTACAAGCTGTATTGTTGAAATGTTCACCAAAGTGGAGTAATTACTTCTAGACCTGCTTCATATACACATACACTATATTATCAAAAGTATTGGGACACCTGCCTTTACACACACATGAACTTTATTGGCATCCCAGTCTTAGTCCCATTGCAGCTATAATAGCTTCAACTCTTCTGGGAAGGCTGTCCACAAGGTTTAGGAGTGTGTCTATGGGAATGTTTGACCATTCTTCCATAAGTGCATTTGTGAGGTCAGGCACTGATCTTGGACGAGAAGGCCTGGCTCACAGTCTCTGCTCTAATTCAACCCAAAGGTGTTCTATCGGGTTGAGGTCAGGACTCTGTGCAGGCCAGTCATGTTCCCCCACCCCAAACTCGCTCATCCATGTCTTTATGGACCTTGCTTTGTGCATTGATGCGCAATCAGGTTGGAACATGAAGGGCCATCCCCAAACTGTTCCCACAAAGCTGAGAGCATGAAATTGTCCAAAATGTCTTGATATGCTGATGCCTTAAGAGTTCCCTTCACTGGAACTAAGGGGCCAAGCCCAACCCTTGAAAAACAACCCCACACCATAATCCCCCCTCCACCAAGTGATTTGGACCAGTGCACAAAGCAAGGTCCATGAAGACATGGATGAGCGAGTTTGGGGTGGAGGAACTTGACTGGCCCACACAGAGTCCTGACCTCAACCCGATAGAACACCTTTGGGATGAATTAGAGCAGAGACTGCGAGCCAGACCTTCTCATCCAACATCAGTGCCTGACCTCACAAATGCTCTTCTGGTAGAAGAGTCAAACATTCCCATAGACACACTCCTAAACCTTGTGGACAGCCTTCCCAGAAGAGCTTAAGCTGTTATAGCTGTAAAGGGTGGGCCAGCCCAATATTGAACCCTACGGACTAAGACTGGGATGCCATTAAAGTTCATGTGCTTGTAAAGGCAGGTGTCCAAATACTTTTGGTAATATAGTGTATAGGACTTACGATATTCTATGAAGTAACCAAAAGATGCAGAAACACATTATGCAATATGCAATAGCATGTTGCTTTCTTGTTCTGAATAGATGTCTACTTTTGTTTCCTAATTTTAATAAACAAATTTGTAAGCTTCCATGTTTCTAGAGTTGGAAATCTATGATGCTTTTCCGTATTGTAGCTTCATACATTAAATACAGTAGTTCTTTTTCTGGATTTTCTGTTTCAAAATTTCTGTGCATTTCTGACCTTTGTAATGGATATTTTAATATTTTTTTCTTTTTTTTAAACTCTTTATTTATAATTTTCTTTGACACAACACACAAAAAGAAAGAAAAGGCAAGGGAAAAAAATATATATTTAAATGAAAATAAGAGCAACTGCTCATGTCAGCATTCCACACATCACATAAGTCCTAATTAACATACATTATAAGAATACAAATATTTTACAGTAGCTACTGAAGATATAAAGGTAATGAATTATCGAATATTTTCAGTTTCCAAGTTAATAGGTCTCGCCCACCCCATATCGGGAACAAACTGTAGGCGAAGACCCATCAACCTGTTGTTAAATTCATTATAGATAGTGTAGTATCTACGTAACTAAGCTTGATGTAGGCAACTATAGAATTACAGAGTACATTTTTTAAGATACTCAGAGGCTCTAGGGTGGACCATCCAATTTTGCCATTTTTCTTTAAAGTTAACTGTATTGTAATTTTTGTATGCCAACATCAGTTCATATTGAGCTTGAATATTCAGTCTAACTATGACATTGGTTAAGTTTGGAGCTTCAGAGGATTTCCATAGACTGGATATTGTGAGTCTGGCTGCTATAAGTGTATGGGCTACAATAGTTCTATACATTATAGGGTATATGTCAAGATTTATTCCTAGAAGGGCCATGGCAGGGGTGAGATCCAGCAAATTGCCAGTGAGATCCGCTAAAAACACTGCGACAGAATTCCAGAAACTGTGTATATTTTTACAACTCCATAGGGTATGGTGAAGATTTCCTATTTGCTCATTGCATCTCCAACAGATCGGTGAAGCTGTGGGATATATCTTTGATAGCCTATATGGCGTCAGATACCATCTGTTTAAATTTTTTTGGGAGTTATCCCAGTGATCAGTACAAGAGGAAGCCTTTCTGAATATTTAAATAGCTTTCCTCCATTGGGTACCTGTGAAAGTCTGAGAGAAATCTTTTTCCCACTTGAGCATATGGGGGTTTTTGTAGTCTGTGGGGTATGTGGTGAGAAGGTCATAAAATAAAGAGATACTCCTCACTCTTTGGTCTTTTTATAGTTTGTTAAATATTGCCAAATTGTGGTCGGAATATTTATATTGTTATGGGGAAGGAAGTTTTTTAGTCTAGAACATTTTGCTATTTTACCTAATACTCAGGCCTCGTACACACGACCGAGTTTCTCGTCCAAAACCGACAAGAAATGTGCCGCGAGAGCTTTTTTGTCGAGAAAAACGTTCGTGTGTATGGTTTTACGACGAGAAATTTGCCGAGAATCTCGACGAGAAAATAGAGAACCTGCTCTCTATTTTCTCGTCAGGATTCCAGATTTCCTCGTCGTGTTTCTCGTCGGGCTGTTTTGTGACGAGAAAATGGTTCGTGTGTATGCTTTTACGACTCTTCCAAAAGCGCGCATGCTCACAAGCAACTATGAGACGGGAGCGCATCTTCTGGTAAAACAAGCCTTCGTAATGGAGAGAGCACATTCGTCACGCTCAAAAATATTGCATCGTTTAAATATTCTGCATTGAAATCTTCGTTAGAATGTTACATTAATCAAAACGAGTGACCTTCTTTTGCTGCTGATATTCACACAGAGTTATGACTTATTTTTTAACCTTTTTCATGCTGCTCTTAAGAAGATTTATGTGTATTATATCGTGCAAGTTTTTAGGAATAATTTAAATGGTAATATTTTTAAAAATGATGTTAATTATAATTTCGCAATGTTTTGGTAGTGATCTCCCATTTAATTTTGGACTCTATATTAGTTAAATTTCCCACCATGTTTTTTTGATAATCAGATTTAGTTATTCTTTTGGGGGGTTGTTATCTGTCCCTTTTTTTGACAGTCAAATGTATCTGCTTACTCCAAAGCTAGATTTTAAATTTTTACAAATACACATAGTCAAGTATGAACGTAAACAAAAATCAAATTTATTCATGTTTAAAAATAAAATAAAGAGAAGGCAGCGCTGGAGAACCTGCTGCCATTTGTGCATCCCAGGGACCCCAGAGCACACAGCAACCCTGTGTGGACACTAAAATTGGGAGCTTGAGAAGGCCAACATTTCTGAACACAATCTGATGCTGGCCTCCCAGAGGTCAGGAACAGCAGCAGGTGAGATATATGTCCCAAGTCTGTGGTACTACAACAGGCTGCCTTCTGTCCGACCACAATGAAGCAAGGCCATCACTTCCTCTTCTTCCTGGCAACCTTCCCTGCAATCTTCCCTGAAGCCTTCCCTGCAGCCTTCCTTCTTCGTTTGGCTGGAGGCTGGCCCACTGGAGGGGTACTCCTGTCAGGAGGAGGAGGAGGAGATGTAGCAGAAGGGGGTGGGGCAGAAGAAGAAGGTGAAGGTGTAGCAGAAGGGGGTGGGGCAGAAGAAGAAGGGGGAGGTGTAGCAGAAGGGGGTGGGGCAGAAGAAGAAGGGGGAGGTGTAGCAGAAGGGGGTGGGGCAGAAGAAGAAGGGGGAGGTGTAGCAGAAGGGGGTGGGGCAGAAGAAGAAGGGGGAGGTGTAGCAGAAGAGGGTGGGGCAGAAGAAGAAGGGGGAGGTGGAGGTTGAGGTTGGGTCAGTTGTGCCACCTCACATATGGCGGTATTGGGGGTAATTTTCTCCATCACCCCCTTGTTGAGCAAGGTGATGAGCAGGGGCTCGCATAGGAGGCGTTTCTCCATGCTCATCACCTTGAACTTAGCCTCCACTAGGCCGGCAATGGCCTCTTCAGGGGATGTGGGCTCCTGGAGGGTGGCATGGGCCTCACGAATAAGGGCCATTGCTGCCTCACTCGTGCTCCTGTCCCTCCTGCCTCTTTTGTGAAGCCGGATGGGAGGCACCTGGGATCTGGTGCTTCTCCTTTGCCCTGCCACCTCCTGTCTGCCACTGGGCCCTGCCACCTCCTGTCTGCCACTGGGCCCTGCCACCTCCTGGCTGCCACTGGGCCCTGCCACCTCCTGTCTGCCACTGGGCCCTGTCACCTCCTGGCTGCCACTGGGCCCTTCCTCCTCCTGCCTGACAGTTTCCAGACCCTCCTCCTGGCTGATTTCATCCTGTGTATGAAAAAGGGACATAGTTTAATATGTTTGTTTAATCTTTGCATCAAACTTTGTAATCCTGATTGAAGCAATTAGAATGTAAATCCATAAATCCTTGCTTTAAATTTACCACTGCATCAGATTGACTATTTAGCACCCAATTAAGTGCAGAATAATGTCTACAGATCTTGATTTCACTTGTGCAATCCAAAATAATAGGATTTTTATAACAGCTTACCGGTAAAATCCTTTTCTTGGAGTACATCACGGGACACAGAGCGACATAGTCATTACTAATGGGTTATATAGATACCGTCAGGTGCTGGCACTGGCAACTTCCAAAACCGGAAGTACCCTCCCCTATATAAGCCCCTCCCATCCGGGAGCACCTCAGTTTTGTAGCAAAGCAATAAGTGTCCCCAAAGAGGGGTGGGAGCTCTGTGTCCCGTGATGTACTCCAAGAAAAGGATTTTACAGGTAAGCTGTTATAAAAATCCTATTTTCTTTTTCGTACATCACGGGACACAGAGCGACATAGTCATTACTAATGGGATGTCCTAAAGCAATGCCAAATGAGGGGGGGGATACACCATATATAAGCTGAGCGCTATCAGACATGAGGATCTTTTGCGGCCTGCAACACACTGCGCCCAAAGGCGACATCCTCCTGACTTCTAACGTCCACCTGGTAGAACCTAGTAAACGTGTGTACTGAAGACCATCTTGCGGCCTTACAGATTTGAGCCAGGGAGGCCTGGTGATGCACTGCCCATGAAGTTCCAACTGCTCTCGTGGAGTGCGCCCTAACTTTGAACGGAGGCGGTCTATTTCTCAAGCCATAGGCTTGTATTATGACCTGTCGAATCCACTTGGCTAAAGTAGATTTTGACGCTGCCTGACCCCTTCTGGGGCCTTCCGGCAGAATAAACAAAGTATCCGTTCTGCGAATCTGAGCAGTGGCTTTTAGATAAGCTTTAACTGCTCCTACTACATCCAAAGAATGCAATAACTTTTCCTCTACCGAAGTAGGTTTGGGGAAAAAAGAAGGAAGAACCACATCTTGGTTCAAATGAAACCTCGATACCACCTTAGGAAGAAAGGCTGGATGAGGACGTAACACTACTCTATCCTTATGGATAACCAGATATGGCTCCTTACAGGACATAGCTGCTAATTCCGATACTCTTTTAGCCGAACAAATGGCTACTAGAAAAATCAATTTCCTGGTGAGAAGCACCAAGGAAATATGCTGTAATGGTTCAAATGGTTGTTTCTGTAGAACCGACAGAACCAAGTTTAGATCCCATGGACATATGGGAATATTAACCGGAGGACTAATACGCATCACTCCTTGTATAAAGGCTTTGACTAGTGAATGCGAAGCCAAGGGCCTTTGAAAAAAATATTGACAAGGCCGAAATCTGACCCTTGATAGTACTCAAGGCAAGCTTCCTATCTACAGCCCATTGTAGGAAGTCCAGAATCCTACCTATTACGTACTTACGTGGATGCCATTTCTTGGCTTCACACCAGGCGACGTACGCCTTCCAGATTCTATAGTAGATCTGCCTGGATACCGGCTTCCTGGCATTGATCATGGTAGATACCACAGAATTAGAGAGCCCTCTCTTTTTTAGAATGTGGGCTTCAATAGCCAGGCCGTCAAACCTAGGGCTGGTAAGGAAGGGTGGTATATCGGTCCTTGCGAAAGCAGGTCCGGACGATGTGGGAGAGTCCAAGGACTCCCCACTGACATTTTACAATCTCCACGTACCACGCTCTTCGGGGCCACGCTGGAGCCACCAGAATCACTGGTTTCTTTTCTACCCTGATTCTGCGGAGTAATCGAGGTAACCATTGTGGCGGTGTGAATGCATATATCAGCTTGAACTGATCCCAAGGGAACACTAGGGCATCCGAGCCGCAAGCTAGGGGATCCCTTGTCCGAGAGACAAACCTGTCCCCCTTTGCGTTGAATCTGGATGCTAGAAGATCTACATCCGATGTTCCCCACCGCTGACATATTGTCCAGAAAACCTCGGGGTGAAGGGACCCTTCCTCTGGGCCTAATTGCTGGCGACTTAGAAAGTCCGCCTTCCAATTCTCCACTCCTGGAATGAATACCGCAGATATGGCTGGGACATATTTTTTCTGCCCATTTCAGGATGTAATTTACTTCCCTCTGGGCTGCACGACTCCTGGTGCCCCCCTGATGATTGATATATGCCACTGCTGTGGCATTGTCTGATTGAATTCTGACAGGGGACCCTTGGAGTTTGGATGTCCATGCTACTAGGGCATACCGGGCTGCTCGTATCTCTAAGAGATTGATGGGCAGGGCCTTTTCTGCATCCGACCATCTGCCCTGGAGAGACTATTGCTCCAGTACTGCTCCCCAGCCTATAAGGCTGGCATCTGTAGTGACCACCTTCCAAGAAATCGGACTGAAGGATTTCCTTTTTTCCAGATTCTGGGGAACCAACCACCAACGGAGGCTCTTGCGAACGGAAGGGGACAAGGACATTGTAAGTCTAGGGCCTGAATTTTTTTGTTCCAGGCTGACAGTATGGCCCCTTGCAAATTCCTTGAATGGAATTGACCGTAGAGTACTGCTTCGAATGATGCCACCATTTTTCCCAGCAGCCTCATATACAGGCGTATGGACGGCTGTCTTTTTTGTACCCACTAAGTGGATCAAATCTTTCAAAGACAACACCTTTCCTCGAGGCAAGAATATTTTTCTCTGGCCTGAATCCAACCTTAGCCCCAAGTATTCCAGACTTTTGACTGGTTTTTAGGGCTGACTTGTCTCGGTTGATAATCCAACCGTGAGATTCCAGATACTTGATCGTCTTGTGAATGACCACGTCTAGTTTTTTCACTGAGTGGTCTATCAGCAACAAGTCATCCAGATACTGTATGCCATTATCATTACACCTTGTGTTCTTAGATTGGCCAAAAAAGGGCCAGAATTTTTGTAAACACTCGTGGTGCTGTGGCCAAACCGAAGGGTAAGGCTCTGAACTGAAAATGGCGCCCTTCTACTGCAAAGCGTAGAAATTTTTGGTGGACTGGAAAGATGGGAATGTGCAAATAAGCATCTTTGATGTCGATCGTGGCTAACCAATCCTCCCCTTGTAGGGCAGTGGCCACCGATCGGATCGACTCCATCGGAAAGTCCTGATATACAGGAATTTGTATAGCCCTTTTAGAATTAATATGGGCCTCCCGTCCGCGTTTGCTTCGGGACTGTAAAGAGGTTTGAGTAAAACCCGAACCCTCATTCTTCCAGGGGAACCTCCATAATTACTCCTTGGAGCAATAGTTGTTCTAGTGCCAACAGGAGGGACTCTCTCTTCCGGGGATCCCTTGGCACGTTTGACCTCAAAAATGGGAAGGAGGAGAGTCTTTTAACTCCAAACTGTATCCCAAACATACTGCGGAGAGCACCTATCTGTCTTGATCGTGTCCCGCCAGGTCTCTTGCGAACAACTGGAGTCCTCCCCCCACCCGACTGAGTGGGGGCTTCAATGAATTTAACTTTGGGGGAGGTTATGTACCTCCCCTGACCCAGGGTTTCTCATTACCCTGCTACTGTCCCTGTTTTTTATCCCCGGGATTTGACCGAGGAGGCCGTCGGAACTGTTACACAGCCGATGCCCCAGGGACTGGAGAAGCAGGCCTCTTAAAGAGGGACCTCTAACTCTGCTTTTAACCGGCAAGAGCGTATTTTTACCGCTGGAAATTTTCTGGATATATTTGTCCAGGTTTTCCCTGAATAAGCGTTCACCATGAAATGGGACGCTAACCAGCCATTCTTTACAGGGAGCTTCAGCAGACCAGTTTTTGAGCCATAGGAGCCTACGCGTATGTACTATAGACAGCGTAAGGCGGGAGGCCTGATGGACTGAATCCTCTATGGTGTCAACCGCAAAGCCTAAGGCTCTAGGTAGATCAGCTAGGGCAAAGCCTGCTGATCTGTCAAGTCCCTCAAGACCTGTTTCAACTGATCCTTCACTGCTTAGCAGACCCCAATAGCTGCTACTGCTGGTTGTATCACCAAGCAGATTTTCATAAGGACTCCAACCTTTTATTTATTGGGTTCCTGAACATTTGGACATTATCCACTGGACATGTCAGTGATTTATACATACAAGAGATGGCTGCGTCCACTGTAGGGACCTTCCATTTTTTTTTTTTTTGATGAACTTATCCTCCATGGGATAGACCACCGGAAATCTCTTGGGGGAATAAATATTTTCTCAGGACGTTCCCAATCCTGGTAAATGAGCCCTTTCAGTAAAGGGTGAAGTGGAAAAGAACAAACAGTCTGGGGGCTTCTAGCGACCCCAACGAGGATACAGTAGTGGTTGATGGTTCCGCAAGGTGCATTTTTAAATGCTGATCGGACCATGTTAGTCAGAGACTGAACCCATAATCTTTCAGCTTGAGATGCTGAGAAAAGGTTCCCCCACTGTTGATTCCTCTATAACAGAATCAACCTCATCCTGATCCCCTTCAGGCAGGTCGATCCCTGTATGGGACTGTTGCTCTGCTAACAGGCACTCTGAAGGAGGAGACGGAGATCGGGCGTGCTTTCCCTGACAGGGAGGCAGCGATAAATGTTGACAATCTCTCTCTAATCCTCCCAGAGCTGAGGAAAAAACCTCCTCTGTTACATACACAGGAGCAGGTGACTGAGGACAGCCACAGTACCAAGTACCCCTGCGGGGTCTCTACGGTCACTTACCTCTGAACTTCAGGGGAGACTGGTGCAGCAGAAGTATGCCCAAGATCCTCAGAGCCCGATGAGACCCCCCTTCGCTTCCTGGAAGATTCAGTTCCGGAGCTTCTGGACGGCATATTCCTAAGCCTAAAGCTGAGGTATTCCAGCCGTAATACACCACTTTTACTGAGAATAGTCTAGCACAATTGCTGCTATATCACAGTTGGTGTCTACTAATGTGCCTTTCTAGGGGATGCCTGTATCAACCGCTTGCTGTATGCCTTTAAATGTTGCCAGCTCTGTCTCTGTACTTCATAGCCAGCTCACTACAATATTGTGGTTTTTTTAAAACTGCTGGGACGCCCGCACATGCGCAGAAGCGCTGCGGCGCGCACAGAGCGTCATCCCCCAGGCTCCGCCCCCTTTCCCGGCTCACCTCTATATATAGAGGCGCGTGCACGCGCGCGGGCACGTGCGCCTTCGGCGCTAATTTCAAATATGGTAACAAGGGACAGGAGCCAGGGCCCCTCTTTGCCGCAGGCCGGGGGATGGACAAACACTGCAACATGGCAGAGGAAGCAGTTTCCTATAAGAGAACTCACCATCTGCCTGGACTTTGCTCTGCTGAGAAGAAGCTAGTCCACATGACAAGAAAACATTCCACAGCGGCCTCTAGTGGACAAACACAGGTACCGCAGTCTAATATATTAAATATATATAAAAAAAATTTTTTTTTTTTTTTCTTGACCACCATTAAAAATTATTACATTTTTTTAGTAGTTACAGGCATGCACAGAATTTTGCGGGAATACCATTAGGTAACAGACAGAAAGACAAATTAGGCTTGGGGGTCCCCCAATAGAACCAAGTTCCTGGGGGCCCCCACTTACCTGTTCCCCGCCGCAGGACTTTGTTTGGTCCACAAAAGCCCAAACTTCACCTATCACGGCAGGCATTGTAATCAAACCTTCAGGGACCGGGTTCCCAAGGATTCCACTCCCCTGGACCTGTATAGCACCCTGCACAGAAAACATCTTGGTCGTGGGTATGACCAGAGCTCTGGATCCCAGGGTCCAGCTCTCCTAAGAGAAGCATTACAGGCAAAACCTTGCTCTTCTTTCTGCAAGGCCCGGGTACCGACCGTTTAGCTATGAAGCTTTTTTGGTCGGATCCGGAATAGCTTACTGAGGCCCAAAAGAACCTGTACGCAAGCTCAGTGAAAAACACATGTTTCTTCTTGGCCAACACCTTAGACACTGGCAAAAAACTGAGGTGCTCCCGGATGGGAGGGGCTTATATAGGGGAGGGTACTTCCGGTTTTGGAAGTTGCCAGTGCCAGCACCTGACGGTATCTATATAACCCATTAGTAATGACTATGTCGCTCTGTGTCCCGTGATGTACGAAAAAGAAAGTTTATGTTTGTCATCTTGACATATTTGTCAAACATTAAGTTTATCCCAATACATTTTCGAAAAATACTATACCTGGCTCCAGATGGCCAAATCAGGATCATCCAGGATGGCTGCCTCCTCTTGCTCCAGAGAAAGCTCAGGTTGGCTGCAGGGAAGTCTGGGGGGAAGAGTGGAGAGTGATGGCCTTGTCTCAATGTGGTCATCCAGGAAGGACATCCTGTTGTAGTACCACAAAATCGGGACATACACATCATCTGCTGCTGCTCCTGACCTCTGAGAAGCCAGCACCTTAGAGCGTTCAGTCCTGTAGGTACCTCTCAAGCTCCCAATTTTAGTGTCCACTTGTCTTGCTGTGGCTGTGGGCACCTTGGTATGCACAAATGGGAGCAGCTTCTCCAGCGCTGCTTTTCTCACCCCTCTTTTTTTGTGGATGGGGTTTTTCGTCTCCCACAGAGCGGGCAGCTCCCTTACCCGGTCAATAAATTCCGCCAGGAAATCCTTGTCGCTTATAAAGACATTCATATTGTATCTGCAAGTTAAATAAATTATATATAACTAATGTGAGGCAAACAGTCTAACCTCCTTAACATGCTAGTCACCATATATATCCTCCAACAATCTCAAGACAGTATAGGCCAACAATTTGTACAAGTCACAAAATCACATACCTTCGTTCGCACGTCCGTCACTTGAACTCCTCTCTCCACACACCGAACGTACTATAGTCACATGTGTGTTTGCTATATACACACCACGCATGCGTCAAAATACGAACACGTCGCTCCGCACACGTCGCCCGCCCATGACGTTCTAACTAACATCTTTTCCCCGCCCCTTCTCTTTCAGCGCGCAGACAGATATGGCGGAGTTACAGCAGGTGTCTGATAATTCCGCAACTAACGAGGAGGAGACAAGCCTGGAGACCGAGGAAACGTCACGATCAAGGAGGAGATTCAAGGCATCGAATATGTCTTTGGCGGAGATGGCGGAGATGGTGGACATCTTGCTCAAGGCTGATTATGATGCCAAGCATGGGCCGTATAGCAAACCAAATAGAAGGAAGGCCAAAATCCTCACTAAAGTCGTGAAGAGTCTGAAGGCGAATTTCGGGGTGAAATGAGCAGCTCAGAAAGAGGTGGTCAGACCTCAAACTGAGGGAGCCAGAGCAGTTGAGGAGCATAAAGAGAATGCTCGCCAAAAGTAAGTAAAATGTAGACTTTTCTGATATTAATCTTTTTCTAAACTGACATGTTGCTCTTTATCTTGGTTTCTCATATTGGACTCGCTTCCAAAATGTAATATTTTGAACTTGGTTGGGCACAGTAATCGTTCGTTACGTTACCGACACTTCGTTCGGCCACTATCCGCGGTTTTGGCTTATTTTAGAGCCACAAAAGTAATTATACATCTGCCATTTTTGCTCCAAAATTGTGGCGTATTTTTTCGTCTAGATGATGTGTTTGTAAAGAGAATGAAATGCAAACTTTTATCAGTGTAAAGGAGAGGACACTCAGCAGCTGCTTCCACATCTGTACTTTGGAGCACTATAGTGTGGGCCACCAGACCCGCCTTTTTTGGGTGTCCCACACAGGTGCATACGAGAATTTTTGTGGTGCCTCCATGTCAAATAAATTACATCCAAAGGTGAATACTAAGCATATTCTTGGTCATAAATAATGCATTCTTCTTTAAATTCCACCCAAACACACACTTGTACCACACTTCCAATCAATTTAGCCTGTTTTTATTTTAACTTTGAGATTTACAGTGTGATAAATTGACCTTTTGTTTGCTTCTCATAGGGGAGAGAAGACTGGGAGGAGGACACTCCAGGGAGCACATGCACCCCACAACTTCCAAGCAACCCCAAACTCCCAAAGACCCACAACCGAAAGATGTGCAGGAAGTTGAGGTGGAGGAAGGAGAAGTGCAGGAAGGAGAGGTGGATGACGTTGTGGATCTGGTCACCACAACAGGTCAGTATCTGTCACCACAGCTTCAGGTAAGAGATGTAGGCCTGCAGAGTTATAATACCTTTTGTTTTTTGTTTTTAGGGGATATAAATGTTGTGAAGGATAGTACACGGTTCTCTGCTGACAGTGCCCTTCGCCTCATCCAGCAAGTGATGGAATGTAGCACGGAACTGGACCTTATTAAACAAAGAATCCATGTGATGGAACAAACATTTAAAGACATTCTCGATGTTTTGGGGAGAATTCAATAAGCCATCCAAACACATTTGTTTTTACATGTTTGTTTTTGCAACTATTCAAATTTTTTTGACAATCAAACCAGCCAAAAATTGAATCTGCACACAGTGTGTCAACATGTGCTATCTGCCATCAGGGGATATCCATGTACGTCTTTTGTGGGTGCAACCCCTTCCTCGTATCTAAAGTCGGTGAACTGAGGAAGGGGTTGCACCCCCAAAACACGTCCATTGATCACCCCTGATGGCAGATAGCACATGTTGACAATAGGGATCAGGATTGTAAGCTTCATAGATGTAAAAAAATCCCAAATGTGTGCATATTCAATTTTTGCCTGAGCAAGGGGTGGCAGGACCCCATATTAGGACGGGCACATAGAGACATAGTTTGTGTAAGTGAATGTCTCCGATTGCTCAGAGGTATCCAATGTTGTAATTTTTGGAATGCAACTGTTATTTTTGTATTTTCATAAGCAAAAAATTGCTGGGTTGGGGCCAGGCCAACCCAAAAAAACCAGAAAAAACTAAAAATGGTGAGAATGTGCAGAGTAAAATATTTGACCACAAACAACGTGTAGCTTCTTTTTATAATACCCTCTAAGCTTATTTGGTTATTTTGTAAGGTTACATAGTGAAATGGTTGTTATTTACTAAAGTAAAATACACTTGGCACTACAAATGCACAAAGACAAACTAGGGGACAGGAAAGAACAAATAATTAAAGGTTTAAACAAGCTTTTTATTGGGATCCTTAGACATAGGCTGGCATAGGAATTGCCCCCCTACCCGTGAAATACTCCATGTATTTGTCCCGAACCTCACGGGCATTTTGGGAGGGCAAGCCAGGACGGGCAGATTCCAGGCCCGGCAGGGGATTTGCAGGGGAAAGTCCAGCCTCAGGCAAAACTGAGGCCATATAGGAATTTGATTTTTGGCTCAGAAAGTTGTGTAGCACACAGCAGCATAATACGACATAGTTTATTTTGTAGTCCGCCAAGTGTATTGAAGTCATAAAAAGGCGGAACCGGCTGGCCATTATGCCAAAGGCATTTTCGACAACTCTTCGGCCCCTGGCCAGCCGGTAATTGAACACCCTCTTCTCTGGGGTCAGGGTCCTCTGTGGAAATGGCCTCATAAGATGCCGTCCGAGTCCGAAGGCTTCATCAGCCAAGAAAACAAAGGGGAGTCCTTCAATATTCCCTGCATCCGGTGGCAATGCAAGGTCGTCACTCTGGAGACGGAGGGCAAACTCCGTCTGGATGAAGGATCCCCCATCGGACATCCGGCCATTCTTCCCTACATCAACATAGAGGAATTCATACCGTGCTGACACCACCGCCATCAGCACAATGCTATGAAACCCCTTGTAATTGTAGTAGTAGGACCCAGAACGGGGTGGCGGCACGATGCGGACGTGCTTCCCGTCTATGGCACCACCGCAGTTGGGGAAGTCCCACCGCGTGGCAAACTCCGATGCCACAGTCTGCCATTCCTGTGGCGTGGAAGGAAGCTGTGGAGTGAAACAAGATGAAATAATATTAGAATACCAAAGTCAGACATTACAAGGAAATTTGATTAAAAAAAAATCAAGGCCAACATCAATCAAATTCTACGTTTATTAAGGTGTTTAAAATAAGTATAAGGGAAGGCTCATTTATCAGATTCATCACCCCCTCTAATGGGCCATTACTAAATTATTTTGGGGGGGGAAATGTGTTTGGCCACAGGATAGCATTGCAGTGGCGGTGCGTCCAGAGTGGGCGCTGGAGCACTGCCCCCTCTCTCCTGTGCCCGTCACTCAGAACAATACATAGGTTCATGCGTTGCATTAACCTATGTATTGTCTATGCCGCCCACTATTCAGGTGGATGGCCTCTTGTTTAGCGACCAACATATGAATAATTGCGGCATTTAGGGGGTTCAAATTGCATAGCAGAAACAGGTAGTAAAATAGTCTTGCACATTACAACCTGAGGGATGTAATTGGCTTCCGAAAAGTAAAATAGGGGACGCAGGGGGGGGGGCATTCCTTGGGGAAACACTGGCAGGCTGCTCTGCCAATCATGTTCACCAAGTCTGTTTAATGGTAACATGATTGGCTGATGCAACATCAAGGGAAGGAGAAGACATCAAGGACAGAAGAAGGATGGCGCTGACTACAAGAAGGTAAGTGCAGGGCTGGGGGGAAAATAGCTGCATTGGAGGGAACCAAATGGCTGCATTAGAGGGGACAACTGGGGGCGTTTAATAGGCACCTGCGCAAAAAAGGAGGAAGTTTAGTTCATAAATTGGGGTGGGACCCCCAAACATTTGGAGCAACAGGCGCCCCTGCTGGAAAAGTTAGTGAAGGGAAATATTTATGGAGGAGAAAAAAGGGGCAATCTAAAGCTTCCAGCATGCATGGGGACAAAGGGGACATTCTCAGCATATTACAATCATGGTAATTAGGGAAGGATGAAAGAAATACAATACATTAGCATACATGTAATACATAAAATGTGATGTTAATGGAGAAAACTTACCCTAATATAGTCCTCCTGCAGGACTTGTATAATAGCAGAACAGGTGTCTGGGATTATGAGGCCCAGAGCCTGGCAGGAGATGCCTGTGGTGAACTTCAAGTCCTGAAGACTTCTCCCTGTCGCCAGGTAACGTAACGTGGCGATGAGCCTCTGCTCAGCACTGATGGCTTCCCGCATAACGGTGTCCTGCCTGGTAATATAGGGGGACACCAAAGCCAACAGTTCCTGAAAAACGGGGTCAGACATCCGCAGAAAATTCCTGTAGTCCTCAGGATTATTCTCGACAATCTCCCGCAGCAGAGGCATATGGCAGAATTGGTCCCGCTGGAGCAACCAATTCTTGGTCCATGAACTCCTCCTCACACCATTCATGGACTGGTCTTGGTCCAAAACAAGCAGACCAACACCAAGCGCACGCACAGCACGAACTCGACGACGAGAACGTCCAGGCGACATGGCTAATAAGAAACGGTCGTCTTATCAGAACGTACAGAACAGAACGCACTTTAGAACAGCAAGGCCTATGAATAACGAACTGAAAAACAGAAACGAACAGGCAAGAACGCACTGTAAAACAGATACGACCTGCCTAGACGCCCTGAAAGTCAAGATACGAACCCACAAGCACAAACTGAACCGCAGAAAACTATCTGAAAAGTACGAAGACTGAAAAGCGCGAATCGTCTCTTCCCAAACTTTTACCTCACACGCGGTAACACGAGATCAGCAAAAGCAGCCCAAGGGGTGGCGCCAAGAAAAAAGCTCTTCCCCTTTATAGTGCCGTCGTACGTGCTGGACGTGAGCGCGGAGAACAACGAGGAAATTGGGAAATGTCAGTGTGTACGCATAGAAAGCTTGACGAGAAAATCGACAAGCTTAACAAAAATCTCGTCTAAAAAAACGACTTGTTTTTTACGACGAGAAACTCGGTCGTGTGTACGAGGCTTCACTCTTTATAAGTTACAGGTAGTTCATTATAAATGTTGTATCCCTGTTTGACCCATTCTTTTGATGTAATGCGGATTTTGCAGTAGTCTATTATTTTTACTGGTATTTGTACTGTAACATTATTGTCCCAAATTTTTGTTTTGGATAAAACGTGTTTCCATGCTATCAAGGTGGCTCTAATACTGATTAGATTGGGGATGTTGATTTTTTTAAGTAAGTGGCTAGCCATAGCTAGTGCATACAAGTCGTATCCTAGTGTTGCCTCCCTTTCAATAGTTGCCCATAATTTATCCTCTGAAGGGGAGAACCAGTGTTTCATTTGATCTAATAGTGAGGCGTAATAGTAGCTTTTTACTTCCGGTAATCCCATTCCTCCCACTGTTTTGTTAGAAGTCAGTATAGAAAATGCCACTCTGGGTTTTTTCTCATTCCAGATAAAAAATTTGAGTTTCTTATTAATTTGTGTAAAAAATTTATTAGGAATAATAGTAGGGAGGGAGCGGAAATAATATAATATTTTGGGTAGTGTTTGCATTTTAAAGGCTGCTATTCTCCCTACCCATGTGAGTTGAGTTTTTTGTATATTTTGAAGATCTTTGTGTACTAATTCTAGGAGTGTGGGGAAGTTAATTTCATACAGTTTGGAGGGAGGGTAAGTAAGTTTAATCCCTAAATATGATAAAGAAGTTGTGTCCCAGTTAAAACCGTATTTTTCTTGCATATTTTTAATTTGGTCAGGAGATAAGTTCATTGGTAATACATTGCATTTATTTTTGTTGATTTTGTAATAGGATATTTTGCCATAATGGTCTAGTATATTTTGTGCAGCAGGTAATGATGCGTCCGGGTTAGTTAATGATAATATGATATCGTCCGCAAATAGTCAGATTTTGTGTTCGTATTGTCCTATTTTTATACCTTTAATGTACGGGTTTATTCGTATGGATTCTGCCAAAGGTTCTATTGCTAATGAAAATATCAGGGGGGATAGAGGACACCCCTGTCTAGTTCCATTAGTGAGATTGAATCTTTTAGAGATTGTGCCTGATGTAGATACTCTGGCTGAAGTTTGTGTATAGAGTGACATAATAGCAGTATGTATAAATCCCTTGAATCCAAATTTTGTTAATGCCTTGGATATGTAGTCCCAATGCATTCTATCAAATGCCTTTTCGGCGTCTATAGCTAATAAAAGGGAAGGTGTTCTTTCGTTATCTATCTGGTTAATCAGGTTTAGAATTCTTCTTGTACCATCTGGTGCTTGTCTGCCCTTAATGAATCCTACTTGGTCAGGTTTAATGAGATAGGGGGTAATTTCTAGCAGTCTATTGGCCAATATTTTAGCGTAAATTTTCAGGTCTGTATTTAATAACGAAATGGGACGGTAATTAAATTATTATGTAGGGTCTTTTTCTGCTTTAGGTATTGTAATTATGATTGCCTCTAACATTTCCTTGGGAAATTGACTGGTATTTGCTACATGGTTAAATAGATTGGTTAGATATGGAACTAAAATATCCGCACAGGCTTTATAGTATTCTGCTGATAAACCACCACTACCTGGCGCTTTATTTATAGGTAAATGTTTGATAACATTGAAAATTTCTACTCTCGATATTGGTTCATTGAGTTGTTCAAGGGTGGTAGGGTCAATTTCAGGAAGGTTTACAGATTTCAAGAAGTCATAAATACTTTCGGGAGTAGGTTGAAAGGTATCTTTGTCCTCTTGAAGGTTATATAGAGAAGTATAGTAATCTGCCAGTGAATCCGCTATTTCTTGGGGGTTATAATGGGTATTTCCTGTTTTATGGTGTATTATTTTAGATATTTTATTATTGTTTTGTCGTTGACGTAGTAGATTCGCTAATAGTTTACCAGCTTTATTACTCTGGGAATAATAATTTAGTTTTATTCTTTTTAGGTATCTGTCATGGTCTTCTAGTAAGGCGCATCTCAGTTCTAACCTGAGTTTGGTTAATTGTTGTATCAAATTGGAATCTTTGGGTTTTTTTTTTATGTGTTTCTTCCACACTCGCTATATCCTTAAGTAAATTATTTATATTATTTTGTTTCTTTTTTTTTTTCTCTTGCTGCTACCTGTATGAGAATACCTCTATCATAAGCTTTATGGGTACACCATAAATTTGCAATATTCAGAGATTCATCTGTATGAATATCAAAAAATTCTGTTAAATTCTTTTATATTACAGACAGGTTCCTCTTTTGAGCTAGAATGAACGTATTGTTTCTCCATAAGGAATTATTAGGACAGGTACCTCCTGTCTGGATTTCTAGTGTAATTGGTGCATGGTCAGACCAGGTTATATTGTGTATTTTGGCATCTGTTACTCTTTGTAGCAGGTGTTTGTCTGTAATAAAATAGTCTATCCTGGAAAATGATTTATGAACTTGTGAAAAAAAAGTGTAGTCTCTTTCCGTTGTGTGTAGACATCTCCAGGGGTCATAAAGGTCTTCATCTTGAAGCATCTTGTTCAGTCCATATCTGGTGGAATTTTCTTTTTTGGAAGTGTCCATAATGGGATCCAGAGGTGCATTGAAGTCCCCACAGAGAATAAGTAGTCCTTTTTGTAGTTTCCTTGCAGCAGTTATTGTTTTCCGTATAAATCTTTGTGGGTGTGTATTTGGAGCATATATATTTATAATTGTATAATCTGAGTTGTTAATGGTCGCTACCAGGATTATATATCTACCTTGGTTGTCCGTTTTAAGGTCCAATAGTTGAAAGGTGACTGTATCTTTAATTGCAATTACAACTCCTTTTTTCTTCTTATTATTGCTAGAAGTAAACATTTTTGGGAATTTTAATTTAAATTTTTTTTTAAATGTAATATGATATTCAGAAGGCAGGTGGCATATGTGTAATTACATTTTATATCCTGAGAACTAAGACTGAATGCAGATACCAAATCTGTCTGGTTGGCTAGTTACAGGTACACTGCTGGAATAATGTTGAAAAGGATAATAGGCTACTACCTAATTAGCACTAATTATTATCAAGGCAATTATTCACATCAATACCAGTATCAATATCACACAAGCTGTTGGGCACTGCCACCCCATTGTCACTGGCTCAACCCATCGTACATCACTAAAAGTGGTTGTAAACTCCTGAATTGCAAAATGAACAAAGCATATCCTTCTATAGTGTGAACTTGCCTCAACCCAAAGCACCTAGTGGGATTTCTGACTGCTCTCTCGTTCCTCTGTATGATTCACTTGAGCAACTTCTCTCAGTCTGTTCCAAAACCAAGCAATCCCAGGATATGGCCCTGCCCAACCTTCAGTCAGCACACAGCAAGTGATTGACATCCTCAGTTTCTCTATGAGACTGTGTAGGGGGTGTGTCCTTTCCCTTCACTCATGTCTCAAATTACACTCAGCTCTCTGCTCTATGCTGTACAGTGTGTGACATCTGAGTCACCTTTTGGAGCTGAGAAAAGCTGTGTAAATTCTGTACTTTGAATGACTATAGAGGAGAGAGAGCCGCAGATAAACAGGTAGAAAATATGTTGGTGGATTTTCTCCATCTCTGTGTTAGACTTGTGCATGACGAAAAAAAAAATGTTCCGTTTAGTTTACATTCGTTAATCTAGTTATTTAGGGTCGTTAAATTAGGTTGATTCGTTTAATTTGTATTCTGGATTTGTATTTTGAATTCTTATTCGGAATTAGTTTCGTCTTTTTTTCTAATTTTCTTTGATTTTACAGATTTTTTTCGATTCAAAAAGTTTGAATCGATAAAATTCTAATCGGTCGAATCTAAAATGTTATAATTTTTTGTTTGTTTTGAATGCAGCAAAGTGAACAAACAAAATAAAGATCTTCATCAAATGATTACAATGACTCTTTAAATCACCTTTGGCTTAACAAAAACAGCATTATTTCAAAATGGTACTCTAATGCTGCGTACACACGTTTTTCATGACGAGAAAAATGCCATTTTTTAATTTGGTCATTAAAAACGATTGTGTGTGGGCTCCAGAGCATTTTTCATGACGTGAAAAATGGGCATTAAAAATTTGGAACATGCTCTAATTTTTCTCGTCGTTTTTCACGTCGTCGTTTTTCTCGTCATGAAAAACGGCCGGGTGTAGGCTTTAACGACGTGAAAAAAAACGCGCATGCTCAGAAGCAAGTGATGAGACGGGAGCGCTCGTTCTGGTAAAACTAGCGTTCGGAATGGAGATAGCACATTCGTCACGCTGTAACGGACTGAAGAGCACGAGGCTGAAAAGCGCGAATCGTCTCTCACCAAACTTTACTAAGACGAGATCAGCAAAAGCAGCCCAAAGGGTGGCGCCATCCGAATGGAACTTCCCATTTATAGTGCCGTCGTACATTTCGTACGTCACCGCGCTTTACTCAAGCATTTTTTTTCATGATCGTGTGTAGAAAAGGGAGGCTTGAGAAGAATCACGTCGAGAAGAACGTCGTTTTTTTCAATGACATTAAAAACGGTTGTGTGTACGCGGCATTATAACACGCACAGTCTTTGATTTCAGAAATATGCTGTTGCAAATTGGATCATGCTTTGTTGGATTTTTTCGCCTTCCCCTGGATCAACTGTGGGTATAGGATTGTGTATTTGGGATTATATGATATTATTTTTTATTTATTTATTTATTTTAATGGTTGAACTGGATGGACTTGTGTCTTTTTTCAGCCTGACTAACTATTTAATTATGTAAGTTCAAATTCGAATGGAATTCGATGTAAAATTCTATGAATTTAAATTTAAATTTCGGAAATACGGACAAATTTCATTTCATTATTCGGAGTATTCGTTAAACCTTGTTTATACTGTAATTTGAGTATTTGGATATATCCAAATCTCCAAATAACGAAAAATTTGTCCAAATATTAATTCGGAATGAAACGAACCGCACATGTCTATTCTGTGTATCATCTAAGACCAGTCACTTCAGTTGAGATAGGGAACTTAAGCCCTGTACACACGATCGGATTTCCTATGGTTTTTAAACCGATGTATTTTTCCATCGGAAAACCGATAATGCTGACTACCATCAGTCTTGCCTACACACCATCAGTCAAAAAACCGACCGTTCCAAACGCGGTGACATAAAACACTCAGATGAGCCAAGAAAAATTAAGTTCAATGCTTCTGAGCATGCGTCGACTTGATTCTGAGCATGCGTGGGTTTTTTAACCGATGGACTTGCCCATAGACGATCGGAATTTGCTATCGTTTTTTTATCCATCGGAAAAATTTAAAACATGTTCTATTTTTTGACGCCGATGGAAAAAAGACTGATGGAGCCCATACACGATCGGTTTGTCCAATGAAAAAAAATCCATCAGACTGTTTTCATCGTTAAAACCAATTGTGTGTACGCGTCTTTAGGGAATTTACCTGTTTCCCCTGTGCTTGCGTGTGTTTATTCTGGTTTCTTCCCATGCACAAAGTACATGCTATTAGATTAATTGGCCCTAGTACTGTAAATGCATGTGAGATAAGGACCTTAGATATTAAGCTCCTTAACCACTTCAGCCCCGCACCATTTGGCTGCCCAAAGACCAGAGCACTTTTTGCGATTCGGCACTGCGTCGCTTTAACTGACAATTACACGCTTGTGTGACGTAGTCTTCCAAACAAACTTGATGTCCATTTTTCCCACAAATAGAGCTTTCTTTTGGTGGTATTTGATCACCTCTGCAGTTTTTATTTTTTGCACTATAAACAAATATAGAGCGAGAATTTTGAAAAAAATTCAATATTTTTTACTTTTTGCTATAATAAATATCCCCAAAAAATATACAAAAAAAATATAAAATTTCCTCAGTTTAAGCTGATACGTATTCTTCTATATATGTTTGGTAAAAAAAACACGCAATAAGCGTTTATTGATTGGTTTGCGCATAAGTTATAGCGTCTACAAAATAAGGGATAGTTTTATGGCATTTTTATTAATAATTTTTTTACTAGTAATGGCGGCGATCAGCGATTTTTATTGTGATTGCGACATTATGGCTGACACATCGGACACTTTTGGTGCTATTTTGGGACCATTCACATTCATACCGCGATCAGTGCTATAAAAATGCACTGATTACTGTGTAAATGTGACTGGTAGTGAAGGGGTTAACCAGTAGGGGGCGCTGAAGGGGTTAAGTGTGTCCTAAGGATGTGTTCTAACTGTGGGGGGGATGGGCTACGTGTGACACGACACTGATCACTGCTCCCGATTACAGGGAGCTGCGATCAGTGTCCTTGTCACTAGGCAGAACAGGGAAATGCTTGTTTACATCAGCATTTCCCTGTTCTTCCTCTCCACGAGACGATCGTGGGACTCCCGGCGGACATCAAGTCCTCGGGACCCGCGGTCACACTCACGGAGCTCTCGGCAGGCGTGCGCGCGCCTGCACAATGCCGCGTTTTACAGGGGACTTATATATACATCCATATGCCCAGCCGCGCCATTCTGCCAACGTATATCGTCGTGCAGCGGTCGGCAAGTGGGTAATAGGAAAAGGTAAATTGTCGGTGCTAAATAAAACGTATTTACTTTAAAGCGGAGTTCCACCCAAAAAAACTACTACATTATGCATCAGCAAAAACATTTGGAATTTTTTAATTTTTTTACTCGCCCCTTCAGCACTGTTGATATGGGGTCCTTTGTATTATTATTATTATTATTATACAGGATTTATATAGTGCCAACAGTTTGCGCAGCGCGTTGCAACATCAGGGAAGACAGTACAGTCACAATACAATTCAATACAGAGGGATCAGGGGGCCCTGCTCGTTAAAGCTTACAGTCTAGAAGGGAGGGTCAAGTGAAACAAAGGGTAGTAGCTGTGGGGGATGATCAGGTGGACAGAATGGAAATATAGTTGTTAGGTGTGGGTAGCATAGGCTTCTCTGAAGAGGAGGGTTTTTAGGGATTCTCTAAAAGCTAATAGAGAAGGAGATAGACGGACAGATTGGGGTAAGGAGTTCCATAGGCTTGGAGAGGCTCTGGAAAAGTCCTGGAGACGAGCATTGGAGCAGGTGATGAGAGAGCTAGAGAGCAGGAGGTCTTGAGAAGAACGAAGAGAACGATTAGGTTGGTATTTAGAGACTAGGTCAGTGATGTAGCTGGGGGCAGAGTTGTGGATGGCTTTGTAGGTAGTTGTTAGTATTTTGAATTTAATTTGTTGGGTGGGCGGAAGCCAGTGGAGGAATTGACAGAGAGGAGTAGCAGAGACAGAGCGGTTAGTAAGGTGGATGAGTCTGGCAGCAGCATTCATGATGGACTGAAGGGGGAATAGAATATGCAGAGGTAAGCCAATGAGGAGGGAGTTGCAGTAATCGAGGCGAGAGATGATCAGGGAGTGAATTAGGAGCTTTGTTGTGTCATTGGTTAGAAACGGGAGTATTTTGGAGATGTTGCGGAGGTTGATGCGGCAAGATTTGGACAGTGATTGGACGTGAGGCTTAAAGGAGAGTTCAGAGTCCAGGACTACTCCTAGGATCTTGGCATGTGGGGATGGGCTGATAGTTGTTCCCTCAATTTTGACAGAGAGATCGGGGGAGGAGGCACGTGGGCGAGGAAAAATGATCAGTTCAGTTTTGGATAGATTGAGTTTGAGGAAGTGGTGTGACATCCAAACTGATATATCTGATAGTAAATTAGTGATACATGAGGAGAATGATGAGTGAGTTGAGGGGCAGAGAAATAGATTTGAGTGTCATCAGCGTAGAGGTGGTATTGGAAGCCGTGGGAGGCTATCAGCTGACCCAGGGAGGAGGTGTAGATTGAAAATAGGAGAGGTCCAAGAACAGAACCTTGGGGGACCCCAACTGAGAAAGGAAGAGGAGAGGAGGAAGTAGATGTAAGTAACGCTAAAGGTGCGGTTGGATAAGTAGGTAGAGAACCAGCGAAGAGTACAGTCGCGGAGACCAAAGGCATGGAGTTTGAGGAGGAGGAGGGGGTGGTCAACCGTATCGAAGGCAGCAGAGAGGTCCAGGAGTAGGAGTACAGAATAGTGTCTCTTCGTTTTTTGTATTCTGCCACTTCCTCTCTGTGGCGCCTGGCATCATTTCTCTCGGTGCCCGTGCTCGCTGGTGCTCCTGGGAGATATGTGTCATCATTTCCCAGGAGTCAGTGGGCAGCGCTGAGGGCTTCGTTGCCATCACAACGGGCCCGGAACTTCCGACGACGACGCCCGTTGCGATGGCAACGTCAGAAGTGCACATACTGGGCATGCGAGAGAACGGGCGGTGCATGCTGGTCGCTCAGCTTCACCGTGACCCCGGAAGATAGTGCTTGTGGGCTTCACATGCCCACAAGCAATATGGAAAATGCCAGAAAAGCAGAATATAAGTCAACTCAATTTATGAAATCGGCAATCGAGCGGCGATTCGTCCGTAAAACGTGAGTGCTATTAATAAGAGTATTAAAAAAACGATAATAATGAAAAAAAAAAATTTCACATGCCCACAAACAATATGGAAAATGCCAGAAAGGCAGAATATAAGTCAACTTAATTTATGAAATCGGCAATCGAGCGGTGATTCATCCGTAAAACGTGAGTGCTATTAATAAGAGTATTAAAAAAACGATAATAATGAAAAAAAAAAAAAATTCACATGCCCACAAGCAATATGGAAAATGCCAGAAAAGCAGAATATAAGCCATCTTAATTTAAAAAACGATAATAATGAAAAAAAAAAAAATTTACACAGTTGGAACTCCGCTTTAAGGTGGTTGTAAAGGTTCATTTTTTTTTTTTAAATAACAAACATGTCATACTTACCTCCACTGTGCAGTTCGTTTTGCACAGAGTGGCCCCGACCCTCCTGTTCTGGGGTCCCACGACGGCTCCTCTCCGCAATAGCTAACCCCCCTCTGGGAAGCTCTCTCCTGAGGGGGTTACCTTGCGGGCGCGCTCCCTGTCATAAACTCTGCGTCCATAGACACAAAGTGTATGACTCGGTCCCACCCCCCAGCGGTCGCGTTATTGGATTTAATTGACAGCAGTGGGAGCCAATGGCTGCGCTACTATCAATCTATCCAATCAATGCTGAGACTCTGTGGAGAAGAGGACACGGGGGACGCGCAGAGCAGGTGAATGGGCTCAGGTAAGTAAAACGGGGGGGGGGGGGGGGCTGTGACAGCCATGTGTTTTTTCACCTTAATGCATAGGATGCATTAAGGTGAAAAAACACAAATCTTTACAACCCCTTTAAGGTCTAATCAGGCATCTATACCCTAAACCTCCAGACAGCCACTAGAGGGCACACCTAGACATCTCTGAATGAAACATGACAATGAAAATATGACCACGACAGCATGGATAAAACATAAGAATCAAAAATTACTACTAAATTCTACAAGAATAACTTAAAACGAAAGCTTGCTGAACATCAACAGTAGTCTCCGTTTCAACCTTGTCTTTCTCCTTTCACATGTTATGAGCTGTTTTACAGCACACAGGTCACATCTGGTCTTGATACTGCCTCCATTGCAGTGGACCTTCTCCCCATGGAAGTGAGAAGAGGTTACATAGTGGCAGGCCGATGACTTTCTTGAACTGTCTGAGTAGGCTTAGCAGATAAGCACATGGGGGCAGCTATTATTCTTCCAGGTATTAGGCGAGACTTAGCAGGCCCTCACAAATACAGCCATTCACTGACAGGATTAAGACCCCGAGCAGTGCTGGTGGGCAGGGGCCAGGGGCCGAGCTCCGCTCTGTAACTGTAAGCCGCCACACATGTTTTCACTTTTCCTCTGTTCAGCGCAGTCCCCGTGTGGCACTTCGAGGAGAATTATGAAAGTGGCGTGTAATTCAAAGAACTAATGTCTTTTTCTCCGGGCGTAATGAAAACGCTTGTGGCGGAATGTTTTCTATCGAAGGGAAATATCAGATTCTGTTTGCTATGTATTCTCTTTGGACAATGACATCCTATTAGCCGCTCCGCTACCATTGGCTTCCTAAAGGAGAACCACGCTAGTCGCTATCTGTACTGGCTACTTAACATTACTCCAAAGGAATGTCGGAGAAACAAAAAACACTTCTGTGCAAAAAAAATAAAAAAAAATAACACAACATATGATATTCTGTAAAAAGTCAACTCAAAAAACGAAAATAGTAGCTTCTGATTAAAGTGGAGTTATTAATTAACCACTTGACCTCCAGAAGATTTACCCCCCTTCATCCAGGTAAATTTTTGATATGGCACGTAACGTTCGTTACTTTTAACGCGCAGTCATGCAAAGTTGTACCCAAATAAAATTTATGTAATTTTTTTCCCGCAAATAGAGCTTTCTTTTCGGGGTATTTAATAGCCATTTGTTTTTTTTGTTTTTTTTTTATGCAACAAAAAAGTGTAAATTTTGAAAGAAAAAAATAAATGTTTTACTTTCTGCTATAAAACATATCCAATAAAAGAATTGAAAAAATCAAATATCCTCATAAATTTAGGCCACTATATTTTTGGTAAAAAAAAAATCCTAATTAGCGTATATGGATTGGTTTGCGCAAAAGTTAAAGCGTCTACAAACTATGAGAAATATACTGGAATTTTTATTTATTCATTTTTTTATATTAGAAATGGCGGTGATCAGCAACTTATAGCGGGACTGCAATATTACGACAGACAGTCGGACACTAACTGACACTTTTGACACTTTTTGGGGACCAGTGACACTACTACAGTGATCAGTGCTAAAATAATACACTGTCACTGTACTAATGACACTGGTAGGGAAGGGGTTGAACATCTAGGGCGATCAAAGGGTTAAATGTGTGCCTAGCCAGTATTTTGGTGTACACTGTGTGCTGCTTTTACCCAGGGAAGTGATAGATTTTATTCCCTGCTTTGCAGGGACACAACATCCATCCCTCCCCCCTGTCAGAACAGAGATCTGCCTTGTTTATGTAGCGGAGCCTCACTCTTCCTCTCGGGTTTTCTCGTTTGATTGGCTTGTGTCTAGGGGTACCTTGGAGAGAAGAGTGCAGGAACACTACGCCAAGCTCTCCCCTCGTATGTGTATGAGGGTTGAGCAGAGTTACTTGAATTACCTCCGGATCTGTTCACTGCATACGAAGCCTCCAGCCGTCCCATGGAGATGTGTCTGCCAATTACATAGAGCCCCACACCAATTGAAAGTCCAACACTCCTTTATTTCTCTACTTTCAGGGTGAACACAATCAGTTGAACCTTCAGTAACAGACAGACAGGGGTGTGGATAAGAGTAGGCCCAAGCACAACTGAGCTCTCCTATTCCTTTGCTAGCGAATAGGCCTGGCGCACGGTCTCTGCCACCGACCGTGAGTTTTGGTCGCTGCCACCGACCGGATGAACCGTTGAGGCCCCTGCCACATGCCTAATAGCAGGTCTCTGCCACTGACCTGAGTTGAATAGTTGGACCGCTGCCACCGGTCATTGAACATGAACCACCTTCCTCTTTGAACTTGGCCCCTGTTCGGGAAAGATATCCCTCCGGGCGGTCTCCAGAGGTTCACCCGGCACTGGCAATCTGCTGCACCAGGTTTTCGGATGAGTCCCTCCTCCGGTCCCTTACGCCTCTGGATTCGGGTGCCCCACTCCCGGGGCCCCCTAGGACAATCCCTCCCTCGCGGGACCCAGCGGAAGGTACTGGGCCCCAGGCCTCCAACCGAGTACCTCACCCCAGACTGAAGGTGTCTGGGATGGAACACGAACTCCCGGTGTCCAGGCCTAGGCCACCTGGACACCGACCACGAACAGCAGCCCTCAGGCTGAAGGTGCCTGGGACTCTAACCTCATGGCAAAGATGTCCGCCCCCTTTATACCCTCCCCCAGCAAGCACGGCGGGTTCCCCGCCCCGCCGTACAACCGCTGCGAGAGGTCACAAAGGGTACGGCACTGCAGCGATGGTTCAACCCCGGCCCAAAGTTACAGCACCACCTGCTGGGCCGCAGGGAACTATGCCTCACTGGTGTCCTTACCAGTTTTAAAAGTATATACCCGCGAACATTTACATAGACAGATCTCTGTTCTGAGTCTCTGCCTGATGATTGATGGGTGCTGGCAGACATCCAGTGCTAGTGACCGGCAACCCACAGGTTAGCTTCTGCTGTAAGTAATCACAGCAGAAGCAGCCTGCTGGTGGCATGTGCACGTGTCCCAACCTGGGCGGGAGTGCAGAATCACATATATATATTGTGGCAGAGCGAGGCTCTGTCCCAATGAAAATGAGGTTAAAGTGGACACAGAGGCTGCATATCGCCTGAGTGCAGAGCTACAGAGCGTAAATTTAAAAACAGAGAAAACTGCTCGGGCAGTTTTCTCAGATTTTGCCATTTCTGCATGGGGTTCTGTGGCTTGGAGATCCTTCAGAGTCTTGGGTGGGATGGGATCTCCAACCCTGTGTCCGGGTCTTGTGGACAGCCAGCATGGTGGTCGCTCAGGTGAACACAACCAATATAATGAGGGGTTGGTGAGAGCAGAGTGGAGGATGGTGGAGGATGGTGAGCAGCTTGCTAACTGCAGTGGCTGCTAGTGAGTGTCTCTGTGTGAGGATAAATGCTGTGTGCGTTGAAGGGCTTCAAGCTGTGTGCGTCCAAGGAGCCAGAAGCTGTGTGCATGAAGGGACTTCAAGCTGTGTGCGTTTAAGGAGCCCAAAGCTGTGTGCATCCAAGACTGTGAGACTGGAAGATCTGGTGGTTTAAAGGTATCAGTACCTAAAGCAAGCAGAGGAACTGCTAACAAGAAAGCCAGGTGGCTTGGTATGTTTTTCTTATTTTTGGACTGCTAAATGAAGTTAAACCCCTGCGTGGGAATCCTGAAGGGACATTTTGCTTTTGGTTTTCTGTGTTAAATAAACGTGGGCTACCAGGCCCTTAACTAGAATGCCTGTCTGATATGGACTCACTGCATAAAAATGCATCTATCCACTTGGGCTAAAACACCCCAATATCACAATATATATATATATATATATATATATATATATATATATATATATATATATATATATATATATACACACACACACACACCCCCAGGTATATATATATATATATATATATATATATATATATATATATATATATATATATATATATATATATATATACATACCTCCCAACAGGCAGATTCTGCAGGTTTTTCCCGCATAGCACCCTCCTTCCCGCGAGAGTTGCTTAATTCCTGCAGAGCAGGAAGTGGAGGAACAATGATCGAAGCAGCCAGCGCGGTGGAAGCAGGTAACCCCCCCCCCCCGCGATCGGCGAAAAATGTTCCGCGACACCCCCCCTGCGATCGGAGGCAGCGTCGAAAAATGCGACAATCCCCCCCCCCCCGCGCTCAACAACTTACGTTGGCGAGGACAATTTTTTTTTTTATTTCCCGCGGCACCCCCCCCTCCCCGCTCAACAACTTTCGTGGTTCCCCTAAAAATAACTCAACACACAGCCATTAATGTCTAAACCGCTGGCAACAAAAGTGAGTACACCCCTAAGTGAAAATGTCCAAATTGCGCCCAAAGTGTCAATATTTTGTGTGGCCACCATTATTTTCCAGCACAGCCTTAACCCTCTTGGGCATGGAGTTCACCAGAGCTTCACAGGTTGCCACTGGAGTCCTCTTCCCCTCCTCCATGACGACATTACAGAGCTGGTGGATGTTAGAGACCTTGCGCTCCTCCACCTTCCATTTGAGGATTCCCCACAGATGCTCAATAGGGTTTAGGTCTGGAGACATGTTTGGCCAGTCCATCACCTTTAGGCTCCATGTACACTGGACGCTAAAAAAAGCTATAAAAAACGGCAGTAGCTTTGCAGGGAGCCTTTCAACGTTTTTTAGCGTTTTTGCAATAGCGTTTATTAGCGTTTTTTAGCTTTTTTTTTCTTTTTTTCAATGGATCAAAAAACACAAAAAAAAAAACGCTTGCGAGCTGCGTTTTTGAGCGTTTATTCGCGTTTTTCTGAGTTTTTCGTTTTTTAGCGTTTTTTCCCGCCGAAAAACGGCACTTTGAACGCGAATTTCTTGCGTTCAGAAAAAAGCCCATTAACTCCACTGCTCATAAACGCTAAAAAACGACCATGTGTGCACATAGGCTAACATAGAGTGCAGTTAATGTTTTTTTTTTTTTAAAACGCCAAAACACCAATAAACTGCAGTTTATCAGCTTCAGTGTACATGGAGCCTTACCCTCAGCTTATTCGCTTGAAGGTGGGCAGTTGAGGGGCTGAAAGAGACTTTACAGTCTTAGCAAAAAATAAATAAAAAAAAATTTTGCCACAGAAAAAAGCTTAGGCAAAGTTCACACAATCTCTGGATACCATGGCCTTTTAAACAAGACAACTGCAGTCTTTTCTTTTTCGTACATCACGGGACACAGAGCGACATAGTCATTACTAATGGGTTATATAGATACCGTCAGGTGCTGGCACTGGCAACTTCCAAAACCGGAAGTACCCTCCCCTATATAAGCCCCTCCCATCCGGGAGCACCTCAGTTTTTTGCCAGTGTCTAAGGTGTTGGCCAAGAAGAAACATGTGTTTTTCACTGAGCTTGCGTACAGGTTCTTTTGGGCCTCAGTAAGCTATTCCGGATCCGACCAAAAAAGCTTCATAGCTAAACGGTCGGTACCCGGGCCTTGCAGAAAGAAGAGCAAGGTTTTGCCTGTAATGCTTCTCTTAGGAGAGCTGGACCCTGGGATCCAGAGCTCTGGTCATACCCACGACCAAGATGTTTTCTGTGCAGGGTGCTATACAGGTCCAGGGGAGTGGAATCCTTGGGAACCCGGTCCCTGAAGGTTTGATTACAATGCCTGCCGTGATAGGTGAAGTTTGGGCTTTTGTGGACCAAAACAAAGTCCTGCGGCGGGGAACAGGTAAGTGGGGGCCCCCAGGAACTTGGTTCTATTGGGGGACCCCCAAGCCTAATTTGTCTTTCTGTCTGTTACCTAATGGTATTCCCGCAAAATTCTGTGCATGCCTGTAACTACAAAAAAAATGTAATAATTTTTAATGGTGGTCAAGAAAAAAAAAAATAAAAATTTTTTTATATATATTTAATATATTAGACTGCGGTACCTGTGTTTATCCACTAGAGGCCGCTGTGGAATGTTTTCTTGTCATGTGGACTAGCTTCTTCTCAGCAGAGCAAAGTCCAGGCAGATGGTGAGTTCTCTTATAGGAAACTGCTTCCTCTGCCATGTTGCAGTGTTTGTCCATCCCCCGGCCTGCGGCAAAGAGGGGCCCTGGCTCCTGTCCCTTGTTACCATATTTGAAATTAGCGCCGAAGGCGCACGTGCCCTCGCGCGTGCGCGTGCACGCGCCTCTATATATAGAGGTGAGCCGGGAAAGGGGGCGGAGCCTGGGGGATGACGCTCTGTGCGCGCCGCAGCGCTTCTGCGCATGTGCGGGCGTCCCAGCAGTTTTAAAAAAACCACAATATTGTAGTGAGCTGGCTATGAAGTACAGAGACAGAGCTGGCAACATTTAAAGGCATACAGCAAGCGGTTGATACAGGCATCCCCTAGAAAGGCACATTAGTAGACACCAACTGTGATATAGCAGCAATTGTGCTAGACTATTCTCAGTAAAAGTGGTGTATTACGGCTGGAATACCTCAGCTTTAGGCTTAGGAATATGCCGTCCAGAAGCTCCGGAACTGAATCTTCCAGGAAGCGAAGGGGGTCTCATCGGGCTCTGAGGATCTTGGGCATACTTCTGCTGCACCAGTCTCCCCTGAAGTTCAGAGGTAAGTGACCGTAGAGACCCCGCAGGGGTACTTGGTACTGTGGCTGTCCTCAGTCACCTGCTCCTGTGTATGTAACAGAGGAGGTTTTTTCCTCAGCTCTGGGAGGATTAGAGATCACTGACATGTCCAGTGGATAATGTCCAAATGTTCAAGAACCCAATAAATAAAAGGTTGGAGTCCTTATGAAAATCTGCTTGGTGATACAACCAGCAGTAGCAGCTATTGGGGTCTGCTAAGCAGTGAAGGATCAGTTGAAACAGGTCTTGAGGGACTTGACAGATCAGCAGGCTTTGCCCTAGCTGATCTACCTAGAGCCTTAGGCTTTGCGGTTGACGCCATAGAGGATTCAGTCCATCAGGCCTCCCGCCTTACGCTGTCTATAGTACATACGCGTAGGCTCCTATGGCTCAAAAACTGGTCTGCTGAAGCTCCCTGTAAAGAATGGCTGGTTAGCGTCCCATTTCATGGTGAACGCTTATTCAGGGAAAACCTGGACAAATATATCCAGAAAATTTCCAGCGGTAAAAATACGCTCTTGCCGGTTAAAAGCAGAGTTAGAGGCCCTCTTTAAGAGGCCTGCTTCTCCAGTCCCTGGGGCATCGGCTGTGTAACAGTTCCGACGGCCTCCTCGGTCAAATCCCGGGGATAAAAAACAGGGACAGTAGCAGGGTAATGAGAAACCCTGGGTCAGGGGAGGTACATAACCTCCCCCAAAGTTAAATTCATTGAAGCCCCCACTCAGTCGGGTGGGGGGAGGACTCCAGTTGTTCGCAAGAGACCTGGCGGGACACGATCAAGACAGATAGGTGCTCTCCGCAGTAGGTTTGGGATACAGTTTGGAGTTAAAAGACTCTCCTCCTTCCCATTTTTGAGGTCAAACGTGCCAAGGGATCCCCGGAAGAGAGAGTCCCTCCTGTTGGCACTAGAACAACTATTGCTCCAAGGAGTAATTATGGAGGTTCCCCTGGAAGAAGGAGGGTTCGGGTTTTACTCAAACCTCTTTACAGTCCCGAAGCAAACGCGGACGGGAGGCCCATATTAATTCTAAAAGGGCTATACAAATTCCTGTATATCAGGTCTTTCCGATGGAGTCGATCCGATCGGTGGCCACTGCCCTACAAGGGGAGGATTGGTTAGCCACGATCGACATCAAAGATGCTTATTTGCACATTCCCATCTTTCCAGTCCACCAAAAATTTCTACGCTTTGCAGTAGAAGGGCGCCATTTTCAGTTCAGAGCCTTACCCTTCGGTTTGGCCACAGCACCACGAGTGTTTACAAAAATTCTGGCCCTTTATTGGCCAATCTAAGAACACAAGGTGTAATGATAATGGCATATCTGGATGACTTGTTGCTGATAGACCACTCAGTGAAAAAACTAGACGTGGTCGTTCACAAGACGATCAAGTATCTGGAATCTCACGGTTGGATTATCAACCGAGACAAGTCAGCCCTAAAAACCAGTCAAAAGTCTGGAATACTTGGGGCTAAGGTTGGATTCAGGCCAGAGAAAAATATTCTTGCCTCGACGAAAGGTGTTGTCTTTGAAAGATTTGATCCACTTAGTGGGTACAAAAAAGACAGCCGTCCATACGCCTGTATATGAGGCTGCTGGGAAAAATGGTGGCATCATTCGAAGCAGTACCCTACGGTCAATTCCATTCAAGGAATTTGCAAGGGGCCATACTGTCAGCCTGGAACAAAAAAATTCAGGCCTAGACTTACAATGTCCTTGTCCCCTTCCGTTCGCAAGAGCCTCCGTTGGTGGTTGGTTTCCCAGAATCTGGAAAAAAGGAAATCCTTCAGTCCGATTTCTTGGAAGGTGGTCACTACAGATGCCAGCCTTATAGGCTGGGGAGCAGTACTGGAGCAATAGTCTCTCCAGGGCAGATGGTCGGATGCAGAAAAGGCCCTGCCCATCAATCTCTTAGAGATACGAGCAGCCCGGTATGCCCTAGTAGCATGGACATCCAAACTCCAAGGGTCCCCTGTCAGAATTCAATCAGACAATGCCACAGCAGTGGCATATATCAATCATCAGGGGGGCACCAGGAGTCGTGCAGCCCAGAGGGAAGTAAATTACATCCTGAAATGGGCAGAAAAAATATGTCCCAGCCATATCTGCGGTATTCATTCCAGGAGTGGAGAATTGGAAGGCGGACTTTCTAAGTCGCCAGCAATTAGGCCCAGAGGAAGGGTCCCTTCACCCCGAGGTTTTCTGGACAATATGTCAGCGGTGGGGAACATCGGATGTAGATCTTCTAGCATCCAGATTCAACACAAAGGGGGACAGGTTTGTCTCTCGGACAAGGGATCCCCTAGCTTGCGGCTCGGATGCCCTAGTGTTCCCTTGGGATCAGTTCAAGCTGATATATGCATTCACACCGCCACAATGGTTACCTCGATTACTCCGCAGAATCAGGGTAGAAAAGAAACCAGTGATTCTGGTGGCTCCAGCGTGGCCCCGAAGAGCGTGGTACGTGGAGATTGTAAAATGTCAGTGGGGAGTCCTTGGACTCTCCCACATCGTCCGGACCTGCTTTCGCAAGGACCGATATACCACCCTTCCTTACCAGCCCTAGGTTTGACGGCCTGGCTATTGAAGCCCACATTCTAAAAAAGAGAGGGCTCTCTAATTCTGTGGTATCTACCATGATCAATGCCAGGAAGCCGGTATCCAGGCAGATCTACTATAGAATCTGGAAGG
Source organism: Rana muscosa (assembly GCA_029206835.1). Taxonomy (NCBI): domain Eukaryota; kingdom Metazoa; phylum Chordata; class Amphibia; order Anura; family Ranidae; genus Rana; species Rana muscosa. The sequence continues at coordinate 66,694,396 of CM055120.1, forward strand.
CGTACGTCGCCTGGTGTGAAGCCAAGAAATGGCATCCACGTAAGTACGTAATAGGTAGGAGTCTGGACTCCCTACAATGGGCTGTAGATAGGAAGCTTGCCTTGAGTACTATCAAGGGTCAGATTTCGGCCTTGTCAATATTTTTTCAAAGGCCCTTGGCTTCGCATTCACTAGTCAAAGCCTTTATACAAGGAGTGATGCGTATTAGTCCTCCGGTTAATATTCCCATATGTCCATGGGATCTAAACTTGGTTCTGTCGGTTCTACAGAAACAACCATTTGAACCATTACAGCATATTTCCTTGGTGCTTCTCACCAGGAAATTGATTTTTCTAGTAGCCATTTGTTCGGCTAAAAGAGTATCGGAATTAGCAGCTATGTCCTGTAAGGAGCCATATCTGGTTATCCATAAGGACAGAGTAGTGTTACGTCCTCATCCAGCCTTTCTTCCTAAGGTGGTATCGAGGTTTCATTTGAACCAAGATGTGGTTCTTCCTTCTTTTTTCCCCAAACCTACTTCGGTAGAGGAAAAGTTATTGCATTCTTTGGATGTAGTAGGAGCAGTTAAAGCTTATCTAAAAGCCACTGCTCAGATTCGCAGAACGGATACTTTGTTTATTCTGCCGGAAGGCCCCAGAAGGGGTCAGGCAGCGTCAAAATCTACTTTAGCCAAGTGGATTCGACAGGTCATAATACAAGCCTATGGCTTGAGAAATAGACCGCCTCCGTTCAAAGTTAAGGCGCACTCCACGAGAGCAGTTGGAACTTCATGGGCAGTGCATCACCAGGCCTCCCTGGCTCAAATCTGTAAGGCCGCAACATGGTCTTCAGTACACACGTTTACTAGGTTCTACCAGGTGGACGTTAGAAGTCAGGAGGATGTCGCCTTTGGGCGCAGTGTGTTGCAGGCCGCAAAAGATCCTCATGTCTGATAGCGCTCAGCTTATATATGGTGTATCCCCCCCCTCATTTGGCATTGCTTTAGGACATCCCATTAGTAATGACTATGTCGCTCTGTGTCCCGTGATGTACGAAAAAGAAAATAGGATTTTTTATAACAGCTTACCTGTAAAATCCTTTTCTTGGAGTACATCACGGGACACAGAGCTCCCACCCCTCTTTGGGGACACTTATTGCTTTGCTACAAAACTGAGGTGCTCCCGGATGGGAGGGGCTTATATAGGGGAGGGTACTTCCGGTTTTGGAAGTTGCCAGTGCCAGCACCTGACGGTATCTATATAACCCATTAGTAATGACTATGTCGCTCTGTGTCCCGTGATGTACTCCAAGAAAAGGATTTTACAGGTAAGCTGTTATAAAAATCCTATTTTATTGTTCACCTGCTTCAGAAAATGCTTGTTGCCTATTTTTTTTTTTTTTTTTACGTTTGTTATATTCCAATTTTAAATATATATTTTTTAATTTCAGATACAAATTCAAATACATTTTATATCCTTTTTAAGAACCTGTAGCCACCAGGGATGAGCCGAACACCCCCCTGTTCGGTTCGCACCAGAACCTGCGAACAGACAAAATGTTCGTTTGAACTTTAGAACCCTATTAAATACAATGGACTCGAACGTTCGAAATCTAAAGTGTTAATTATAAAGGCTAATATGCAAGTTATTGTCCTAAAAAGTGTTTGGGGACCGGGGTCCTGCCCCAGGGGACATGTATCAATGCAAAAATAAGTTTTAAAAACGGCCGTTTTTTCGGGAGCAGTGATTTTAATAATGCTTAAAATGAAAAAATAAAAGTGAAATATTCCTTTAAATTTCGTACCTGGGGGGTGTGTATGATATGCATGTGAAGTGGCGCATGTTTCCCGTGCTTAGAACTGTCCCTGCAAAAAATGTCATTTTTGAAAGAAAAAAATGCATTTAAAACTGACTCGCGGCTATTAATGAATTGTCGGCTCCCGGCAATACATACAAAAGTCATTGATAAAAAAAAAAAAAAAAAAAGCGTGGGTGTTCCCCAGAATTCAATTACCAGGCCCTTCAGGTCTGGAATGGATATTAAGGGGAACCCTACCGCAAATTAAAAAAAAAAATTGACGTGGGGTTCCCCCAAATATCCATTCCAGGCCCTTCAGATCTGCCATGGATTTTAAGGGGAACTCCACCCCAAATTTTAAAAAAAATGGCGTGGAGTCCCCCTAAAAATCCATACCAGACCCCTTATCCGAGCACGCAACCTGGCCGGCCGCAGGGGAAAAGGGGGGGACGAGAGAGCGGCCCCCCCTCCCTCCTGAACAGTACCAGGCCACATGCCCTCAACATGGGGAGGATGTCCCCATGTTGATGGGGACAAGGGCCTCATCCCCACAACCCTTGCCCGGTGGTTGTGGGGGTCTGCGGGCGGGGGGCTTATCGGAATCTGGAATCTGGAAGACCCCTTTAACAAAGGGGACCCCCAGATCCCGGCCCCCCCCTATGTGAATTGGTAAGGGGTACATTGTACCCCTACCATTTCACGAAGAAAGCGTAAAAAAATGTTTAAAAAAACACACAAACACCTTGAAAAAGTCCTTTATTTAAAAAAAAAAAAAAACCATTCCAGCGGTGAAATCCAGTGTCCCGCGGCGATCCCGATGTCCAGCGCTGTCCTTCATTGGTTGTGCCTGAGCGGACCTGATGGGGAACTCCCTCTCAGTATTTTAAATGTATAGACCTGCCCCTTCTAAAGTTCCCCATCAGGTCCGCTCAGCGGACCAGATGCGGAACATGAGAAGGGGCGGGTCTATACATGTATTACCAAAGTGAGAGCAGTCCCCCATCAGGTCCGCCCCCTCGGTATGTCAGACCCGCCTACGTCATTGGCTTGAGCGGGGAACTTCCTTCACTATGTAAATTTAAATTATACAGTGAAGGAAGTTCCCCGCTCAAGCCAATGACGTAGGCGGGTCCGACATACCGAGGGAGCGGACCTGATGGGGAACTTTAGAAGGGGCGGGTCTATACATTTAAAATACTGAGAGGGAGTTCCCCATCAGGTCCGCTCAGGCACAACCAATGAAGGACAGCGCTGGACATCGGGATCGCCGCGGGACACTGGATTTCACCGCTGAAATGATTTTTTTTTTTTTAATAAAGGACTTTTTCAAGGTGTTTGTGTGTTTTTTTAAACATTTTTTTATGCTTTCTTCGTGAAATGGTAGGGGTACAACGTACCCCTTACCAATTCACATAGGGGGGGGCGGGATCTGGGGGTCCCCTTTGTTAAAGGGGTCTTCCAGATTCCGATAAGCCCCCCGCCCGCAGACCCCCACAACCACCGGGCAAGGTTGTGGGGATGAGGCCCTTGTCCCCATCAACATGGGGACATCCTCCCCATGTTGAGGGCATGTGGCTTGGTACGGTTCAGGAGGGAGGGGGGCCGCTCTCTCGTCCCCCCCTTTTCCCCTGCGGCCGGCCTGGTTGCGTGCTCGGATAAGGGGTCTGGTATGGATTTTTAGGGGGACTCCACGCCATTTTTTTTTTAAATTTGGGGTGGAGTTCCCCTTAAAATCCATGCCAGATCTGAAGGGCCTGGAATGGATATTTGGGGGAACCCCACGTCAATTTTTTTTTAAATTTGCGGCGGGGTTCCCCTTAATATCCATTCCAGACCTGAAGGGCCTGGTAATTGAATTCTGGGGAACCCCCACGCTTTTTTTTTTTTATCAATGACTTTTGTATGTATTGCCGGGAGCTGACAATTCATTAATAGCCGCGAGTCAGTTTTAAAAGACTTTTTTTCTTTCAAAAATGACATTTTTTGCAGGGACAGTTCTAAGCACGGGAAACATGCGCCACTTTACATGCATATCATACACACACCCCAGGTACGAAATTTAAAGGAATATTTCACTTTTATTTTTTCATTTTAAGCATTATTAAAATCACTGCTCCCGAAAAAACGGCCGTTTTTAAAACTTCTTTTTGCATTGATACATGTCCCCTGGGGCAGGACCCCGGTCCCCAAACACTTTTTAGGACAATAACTTGCATATTAGCCTTTATAATTAACACTTTAGATTTCTCCCATAGATTTTTCGAATTTGCCGCGAACACCCCAATTTGTTCGCTGTTCGGCGAACGGGCGAACAGGCAATGTTCGAGTCGAACATGAGTTCGACTCGAACTCGAAGCTCATCCCTAGTAGCCACTATGAAAATGTTTTCAATAAGATGGAATATTAGGAATTTATATGAATGTATTTATATATTTAACCCATTGGCTATTGAAATGACCTGTAAAACATTTCACTATTCAAATATCTTGAGATCTGCTGTTTTATTACACCACAGCTTGTTGCCTGGCTGTTATGCTAAACATTCAGTACTTTATGATTCGAAGAAAAATATGCAGATCAGTAAAGGAAGAGAAAGTCAGATGCTCAAATGTACATGCTTGTTCTGGATCAGTGACTCAAATTATTGAAGTCACTGGATCAGCATGACAGTCAGGCAACTGGTATTTGCAGAGAAGAGGTCAGTAATGGCAGCTTTCAGGATTCCTTCATGATAGGTTTCCTTAAGAGTTGCTTAGAATCTTTTTTCTAGGCATACTTTACCTGTAATTGCAGAGATAAGAAGATCAGCAAGGAATAACCAAAAATCAAAAGCCTGCATATACAATAAGCAAATCTGGCTATCTCAGTGCACATAAATAATTACACATTGTTAAATATACATGTGTATTCATTTAGTCAGGTATATTTGAAATATTATACATTAATATTATGTAGACTTCTAACCTAGACATACAGTTTCCCATAACTATGGTAATATAAATGCTTGACATTTCCAGAGTTATTGGCTCAAGCTAAATGAGCCAATTTCTTACCCTCAATTTTTTTTTACTCTATGCAATCATTACTTAGGAAATTTCTGTGGGCGGATAAAAGACCACGTATTAATCTCCAAATACTTACATGTCCAAAACAAATTGGAGGCATTGGGTTTCCCAATTTTAAGAATTATTATTTTGCATCTCATCTCATCAATTATTAATTGGCATTGTAACGCAGCTAATATAGATTCGGTAGATTTAGAGAATGACTTAAGTGCTCTACCGGTGAAATTCTCTCCTTGGATACCTTAGGATTCATGCCCTAATATTCTACAACAACACCCACTAATTGGTGCAACCCCAAAAGTTTTTCACAGAGTGATTAAATGCTCAGATTTGTCCACTTCACCAGGTCCTTTAACACTACTAGGATCTAACCCAGACTTTAACCACTTGCCAACCACCCGCCGCAGATGTACTGTGTTCTTTTTTAGTTACTGGGCATGGAGGAGGAGGGAGGGACTGGGCTGTCATTTAGGATCTGTATACACGCCCACGTGTGATATCAATACCATGTGACCTGACTAGCTCAACTCAATAAGGAAATATTCTCTACAGCAATAGAGATCAAACTGAGCATGTGCAGGGGGACCACTCTTTATTTTTATTTTTTTTATTATTATTATACAGGATTTATATAGCGCCAACAGTTTACACAGCGCTTTACAACTTGGGGGCAGACAGTACAAATACAATACACTTTAATACTGTAGGAATCAGAGGGTCCCTGCTCCGTAGAGCTTACAATCTAAGAGGGAAGGTCAAGAGATACAAGAGGTAATAACTGTGGGGGATGTGCTGGTGGAGAAAATAAATGTACAGTTGTTAGGTGGGGGCCAGATAGGCTTCTCTGAAGAGATGAGTTTTCAGGGATCGTCTGAAAGTGGACAAAGTAGAAGAAAGTCGGACAGATTGGGGTAGAGCATTCCAGAGGATGGAAGAGGCTCTGGAAAAGTCCTGAAGGCGAGCATGGGATGAGGGGACAAGGGAGTTAGACAGCAGGAGGTCTTGGGAGGAGCGAAGAGAACGATTAGGTTGGTATCTTATCTGGCTTACACAGAGAGACCCTGCAGGAGAAGGAAGGATCTGTACATACAGAATCAAAGAGCCTTTTTACACAATGCAGAGAATTAACCCCTTAAGTTCAACAATGAGTATAACAAGCATGCTATTCTGCAGATATCTTGCCACAAGCACAGTTTCAATGCTGGAGGTAGGGAACCCCACCAAGTTTCCTGCTTAAAAAACGCCCTGCATACAACCATGACAACAGAATTAGGAGATCAAGTTATGCCCAATGGATGTACTGTCAAATACACGATTACATCTCCACTACAACACAAAAACATTCCTTGTTAAGACTAGGGATGAGCCGAACAACCCCCGGTTCGGTTCGCAGCAGACCATGCGAACAGGCAAAAAATTTGTTCGAACACGCGAACACCGTTAAAGTCTATGGGACACGAACGTGAAAAATCTAAACTGTTAATTTTAAAGGTTAATATGCAAGTTATTGTCATAAAAAGTGTTTGGGTCCCGGGTCCTACCCCAGGGGACATGTATCAATGCAAAAAAAGTTTTAAAAACTGCAGTTTTTTGGGAGCAGTGATTTTAATAATGCTTAAAGTGAAACAATAAAAGTGAAATATTCCTTTAAATTTCGTACCTGGGGGTGTCTATAGTATGCCTGTAAACTGGCACATTTTTCCCGTGTTTAGAACAGTCCCTGCACAAAATGACATTTCTAAAGGAGAAAAAGTCATTTAAAACTACTCGCGGCTATAATGAATTGTCGGGTCCCGATACAGATAAAAGTCATTGAAAAAAAAACGGCATGGGTCCACCTCCCAGTCCATTACCAGGCCCTTTGGGTCTGTTATGAATATCAGGGGAACCACCGAACCAAAAATGTAAAAAAAAATTGCGTGGGGGTCCCCCCAAATTCCATACCAGGCCCTTCAGGTCTGGTATGGATATTAAGGGAACCCTGCGCCAAATAAAAAAAAAATGGCGTATGGGTCCCCCTCAAAATCCATACCAAACCCTTCAGGTTTATTTTTACAGTATTTCTTAAATGGTTCATATTAATATACTTTCATATTATTCGTTTTCATATTATTCATATTAATATAGGGTACTTTGATTACTAAATGTTAATTTGGCATTAAATTAACCCCTCCCCGACCAGCCGCCGCAGTTATACTGCGGCAGGTTGGCTCCCCTGGGCGAACCATCGTAGCTGTACATCGGTTCGTCTTTTGACCACCTGGCGGCGAGCGTGCCTGCGATCGCTCCACACGGAGACAGAACAGAGATCTGTCAATGTAAACAGACAGATCCCCGTGCTGTCAGGGGTGAGGAGAGCGATCTGTTGTTCATACTTAGTATGAACAATGATCGCTCTCCTCACCCAGTCAGTCCCCTCCCCCCACAGTTAGAATCACTCCCTAGGTAACACATTTAACCCCTTGATCGCCCCCACTGTTAACCCCTTTCCTACCAGTGACATTTATACAGTAATCAGTGCATTTTTATAGCATATAGCACTGATCGCTGTATAAATGCCAATGGTCCCAAAAATGTGTCAAAAGTGTCCGATCTGTCCGCCATAATGTCGCAGTCCCGATAAAAATCGCAGATCGCCTCCATTACTGGTAAAAAAAATAATAATAATAAAAATGACATAAATCGTTCCCATAATTTGTAGACGCTCTAACTTTTGCTCAAACCAATCAATATACACTTATTGCGATTTTTATTATCAAAAATTTGTAGAAGAATACATATCGGCCTAAACTGAGGAAAAAATGTGCTTTTAAAAAAAAAAAAAATTGGGGACATTTATTATAGTAAAAATTACAAAATATTGTGTTTTTTTTTAAAATTGGCTCTCTTTTTTTGTTTGTAGCATAAAACTTAAAAACAGAGGAGATCAAATACCACCAAAAGAAAGCTCTATTTGTGGGAAAAAAAGGACATCAATTTTGTTTGGGTACAGCCAAATCTTCCGGGACTGAAGTGATTAATATAACAATGTTGTTTATGTCCAATACGATGTATACATGTTGTAAAATGTTTGCGATTATATGTGAAATACGAAACCTTATGTTCCCTGGGCAGTGCCTAACTCCCGTGCCATTTGTTTGATAATCCCTGGCCTATTAGCCTAGAAAATGGCCTTTATTGTGTTTAATCTCCAGCTTTCATTGACTTCAATGGTGTTTGGATTCGGCATCCGAGCTTCAGTAATGTTCGCTAAACCTGCCTGAAACTGAACCCAGGTATATTTGGTTCATCCTTACTGGCAGGAGACAGGCTTTTCTCTTTCTAATAAAAACAACCTGCAAGGGTCACCCTACAGGTTACAATCTGAATTTTAATAATAAAAAAGAACTCTGCGCTACGGTCAAAATTTGCAATATTAAATAAAGCAGCTCCCCTGAAGTGTTGTAAATAACAACCTTAGTAATGTGGGGGGGGGGGTGTATGGTGATAAGGGGGTGCTAATTAAAAAAAGTGCTAAAGTGCAATAATTAAATAGCAAACCTCAGATAATATATATATTATCATGGGTGTCCGCAAAACTTTTTTCAGGGGGGAGGCATCATTTTAAGGTCACCCATGCAATATAAAAATATGTACATTCTCTAGGCTCTATGTATATGGGCATGGTATGCCTGTCCTGAGTAATTTCTAATACAAAGTGACGCTGAATTATCTCTTATATAACATATATATCATTTCAGTGGAACAGGGCAATTGCCCCCCCCCCCCAAGACCATCTGTCACACTAACTTGCTTGCTCTGTTTTTATTTTTTTGCGCCTGATCTCCCGAACTTTGGGGACCTGGTACCGGCCAGCCATAGGTCCCCTGGACACATGTAGCCCCACTCTTTCTCTACAAGTGTGCAAAGTTTGGTGTCTGGGGGACCTACGGCCGGGGAGTACTAATTTTTTAAAGTCGGGCACCCCTTCCATAGACTCCAATGTTAAATGGTAATTTCTCCAGTGACTTTGTGGACCCGGTACCGTCCGGCCGTAGGTCCCCTGGACCCCAAACATGGCACACATGTAGCCCCATGTCTCCTCTACAAGTGTGAAAAGTTTGGTGTCTGGGAGACCTACGACCGGAGAGAACCGATTTTTCAAAGCCAGGCACTCCTTCCATAGATTCCTATGTTAAACATCAGTCTAGTCATGGGCACAGTGAGGCAAAGTGAGGCACAGTGAGGCATGCAGATGGACACCCTAGGCTTATACTCGAGTCAATAAGTTTTCCCAGTTTTTTGGGGTAAAATTAGGTGCCTCGGCTTATATTCGGGTTGGCTTATACTCGAGTATATACAGTACTTGTTCTGCGGCTGCCGCTGCCTCTCTCTCAGTTTCTCACATCAGCCGATCAGCGGCGCAGAGAGAGAGACTCGCCTAATGTAGTTACGCGCTGCACTGACACGATACCAGGAGCGGAGGAGGAGGTGGGTGGAACCTCTTCCCTGCACTCGTTGCCAACGCCTGGGCCGCTTGGCGTCTAGCAACGAGTGACGTCAGTGAGTCACGTCGGGCCGCTCTATGGGCAGATGCAATAGCGTGCGGCTCCACAGACGGGTAAGAAAGCGGGCGGCTCCGCTTGCGGCGCGGTTTGTGGGCGGGCGGCGCGGTTCGTGGGCAGACCGTGCTGCTCAGTGTGTTAGCAGCGCAGGTGAGAGTGAGAGAGCAGGCTCAGTGTGGCAGCTGGCCAATCAGCCCTCACTGTGCAGGCAGCAGAGAGATTACATTATCTCTCTGCTGCCTGACTCTGGGAGTCTGGGACACAGCAAGAGACAACCAAAACTACACCTTAGCAGGCAAGTTAGTGACAATCCGCAAGGTGTGGCAGGCGACGTGGCAAATGACAATCTGCATCTGGTGGCAGGCAAGTGACAATCAGCAAGGTGTGGCAGGTGACGTGGCAAGTGACAATCCGCAACGTGTGGCAAGTGACACTTTCAGGGCTCCCACTAATTGCAGGCGACGGTGGCAAGTGACACACTCGGGGCTCCCACTGATTCTGCATTGAACTATTTAATTTTATATTACAATGTAATAATAGAAATAATGCGCTTTAATCATCCTGACACCATAACAACTATGATGCTGGGATGATTGAAGCGCCGACACCAGCCATTTCCCCGATAAATTTCCCACAAAAAAAACATATATTTTTTGGCAGTGCCCCTCCCGAGAAAAGACTCTGGATCCGCCCCTGCCAGATACATAGAGCCTAGAGAATGTACATCTTTTTATATTGAAATGTATTGCAATACTTCTGTTGTTGCCATATTTTGATCTTGATGAAAACAGCCTATACAAAGTGAAGAAGATGAATTATCTCTTAAAGCGGTTGTATACCGCAAAACTTTTTTTTTTTTTTTTTTTTGGTCAACCTGCAAGGCAAAGGTATAATGAGCTAGTATGACTAGCATACTAGCTCATTATCAATCACTTACCTTAGATCGAAGCCCCCGCAGCGGTCCTCGGACACGTCCTCCGTCGAATCCATGATACCCGGAGTGACTTCCGGGTATCGCCGCTCCGGCGCTGTGATTGGCCGGAGCGGCGATGACGTCACTCCCGCACATGCGCGGGGAACGGCAGGATCCCCGCGCATGCGCGAATTTCCGGCAGTGTCCGGCAGGCTCCCATTCAAGAGCCACCGCGCTCAGTGCGCCTGCGCCGTTATGTACGGCGCGCATGCGCCGTAGATAGCGGTACAGTCTTTTTTGCAAATATCTCCGAGACTGTGTAGGTCTCGGAGATATTACAAGCACCTACAGGTAAGCCTTAATGTAGGCTTACCTGTAGGTGCTTGTACAAAATTTGGGTATACAACCACTTTAACATACACAGACATATCTTTCCAGTAATAGCTGTCCAACTTTCCAGCAATATATAAATCAAAATGCTCCTCCTAACTGCTGTTACCTGTGGTTCTTCTTATGTTGCTTGCAACTGTATATGCCACTCACTTCAGGTCAGGATTTCCTGGGATGTGATGATGAGTAGGCACTGGCAGCGTATCACTCGGCGGCTCGGCCACTGACTGCACTGAGTGGGCGGCGCCGGCCAGATCTACACAACATGTACACAGGCAGGCAGCCAATCACTGAAGAGGAGCAGGCGGAACGGCAGAGCTGCCGAGCCATCTCATGATCTGGCCGGGGGTGAGGGAGGGACATCAGATGTGTCAGAACCGAGAGTAGCCAGATGACTCAGAAAAAAGTCAGCGGCGGACACTGCAGCTGGCAACTACAACACCTTCTTGAGTATTCCAGGGGGGGCAATTGCCCCCCCCTGCCCCTGCCTATGGACACCCATGTATGTTATCCTCAGATATTATCCTCAGAAAGCGGAAACCGGAAGTGGCTGGACAGGGTAACGTGACCAGGAGGCGCTCCTGGTCACGTTACCCTGTCCACGTTACCCTGTCCAGCCAATTCCGGTTTCGGCATTCTGAGGCAGTGGAACGCACGCTACATCCACGCAAGTGAGACAAACTGCGGCGATTGCTCCACGGCATATCTGTCTCTAACCATGCTTGTTACCTCAGTGCCAAGGCTTGGGCACATTTAAAAGTAAGCGGCCACTCGGCCTGTGTTTTTTATTGTACTTTTTTATTAAATCGCGGAATTACACTATGATTCGCTTCTCTTCATTTTTTTCCTCTGTTAACCACCTTGGCGGAATTCACTCCCTGTCCTGTCTCTCTAGGTATCAGTACAGACCTCGTGAAACAAACTGTACTAAAGCCCCACATGACCTTTCTTTAAAAAAGAGGTCATTGTGGTTCGGTAAGTAGGCACTTACCTCCATTTTCCACTGGGTGTCGTTAGCTCTTCATTGTTGCAGTGGTGACGGTTTTAAACATGAAGAAATGTAATTTCTATGCATGGACATTCAATTATTTACGGCTGATTGATTATTGCTACATATTGGACTTGTTTTTGCACCTTTTGTCAATTTAATACTGGGTTGTCAGTATGAAGCACATGCACTTTATTGCAAGTTAAACACTGCATTATTGTATGGTTTATTTATTGTTCATTTATATTGCTTTCACAATTACATATATATTATTTAATCATGTTTGGGTTGTCCCTTTATTGGCGAAACACTCATTGAGATTGGCACCTCATCCCAAAAGATAATTGTAAAAAAGAGGTAGGATGAAAGGGATTTTTATGGTGCAGAGATTAATCAAAGAGAGAGAGCTTCTAATATGATATAGTTGATAATTTTATTAATACAAAAATAGACAGAAGGAGTATAAAATAGATAAAACCAATCATGGGTTTTTGGGTACATATACAGTATTATACATAAGTGGTGGTCATAATGCATAGAGTTTGGATGAACATAAAATCGCATAGAAACCCAACATGTTTCACTTGAAACAGCTTCCTCAGGGGTTTGCGATGACCATCCGCACTTGTCAAATATGACTATACAGAAGAAAAAAGAAATATACAGTTATACATTGAAATACATTACATATTATATCCAAACAAATTAGGTATGAACAAGGTCTAATTGTTATGCTGGACCCCTCCCATTGCTACTTACCCTGCCGTCTGTATTGTCTGCTGCTCAACACCGAAAAACGCAGGATCAAGAGCAAAAGTCACCCCGTATATAGAAAATGCGGATGGGTGACCACAGTGGACACTATATAAGAGACCGGCTGAATGCCAAAAACAGAAAAACAGAGATCAGAGAAAAAGAAAATGAATTGTAAATTTTAAGTTCTAAATTATGAAAACGATGGTGCGCAATTAAGCAAACCATACAGAGACGGAGAAGTCTGTCTACTATGCAATGAATAAATGATTGCAATAAATAGATATGACTTACGTAGAGCCAAGTAAACAAAGATATGTTCGCTTGCTGAGATGAAGAGGCTGTCTGCTTGCAAGAAACCACAGATGGGGATTGTGGAGGCCACTAAAAAAACCACATTGTTTGGAATTTGTTTACATATAAAGGTTAGTATAAATGACATGGTGTGCCTATATCCCCCAAAGAAAAATTAGGCACACATAGTTTAAAAATTTAATTAGTCAGGCAGTTTAGACAACTAGATGTATATGAAACATATATTAAATTAGATAATGATCTTGTAAATAGATATTTATTTTTAAAAAAAAATAAAATATTATCTATTCGTTTCAAATTGCTTTTGAAATTAGTTCCATATCAAAGTGGAACATAGTGGACAATAGTCTCAATAAATGGATATGACAAGATCAAATAGATGGATTAAAAGTAATAATAATTATAAAGCCCAACAGTCCAGTATGGAAAGAGGGACAAACCCACTTTAGCCTATGGCAGCTATATCCTATATATTGGGTGCAGTTCCACATTGTTAAGTACAGCCTGAGATAAAGAGGTTATAATCATAAAGAGTATCAACGGGCAGAAAAAAGAGCAAGAAGGTATATGGCTATTACCTTTTGAATAGTAGAACCGCCAGCCAGAACTCCACCAACCCACAACGCTGCGAACAGTGTGTGAGCTGGTTATATAGTGTCCACCAATACGGTCGGCGTCTGACATCACCGACCGTAGAGCGGGCTAAAAGCGCGTGACGTCAGCCCGTAGGACACGCCAACTGCTGGGGACTGCAAGGTCCAGAATGCGTCAGGGCTGGGGGAGGGGCCGCTCACCGTCACACCATACAGGACGGATAGAGCGGGTACCGCCCTCTGGAGAGTTCCACCAATGGAAGATGTCGGCTGACAGCCACTGGCGAAAGGGTGGAAAACAGCCCAACCAAACCAGAATGCATGTCACCAGGGTCAACGCCGCGCTGAAAATGGGCCATCCATGGGGGATCGTAGATGACCCTGGGTGCCCATGCAGTCACACCGCATAAATCAAGGGGGGACAATGGCCTGAGGGAAACGGCAATGCACAACAGACAGGACTGGCGGCAGTGGTCAAAAGGATAAGTACAAAAACCAGAGCAGCGAGCCTAGCTGAGGGACCGAATCAGAAATCATATGGCCCGACACTCTGAGGGAGGGGGAAGAGAAAGGAACCAGCAGAACAAAAAAGACCAATATGTGTCACCGGATAACCATAGTAAATTAAAACATTGTACATAAGTGTAAGGTGGATATGGTATCAAAACATAATATACAACATTATAAACTAACAAATGTATAGATGAAAATTAAAACTGGAATGTCCATAGCATGAAGGGTCAAGAGAAAATACTCAAGACCATTGACGCTAAGACATATACCATTTAACTGTGGCCACAGTAGACAACCAATAGAGCATGGCGAAAGGAAAAAAAAAAAAAAGGAGAGGGGGGGAACTTTTTACAAGATCAATAAACAGAAAACCCAAAATCAATCCTAGATATAACATCAAAGAAATGATCTAAAACTAAGACTTTCGTTGAATCCTGGAGGATGAGTGGCCCTGGGGTCATAGATCCAGCGCGACTCAAGTTGGAGAAGGGTCCTGTCTACACTTCCCCCCCCTTGAGTCGAGCGGGACATGCTCCAGGGCCAAAAATCTGATGACATTGGGGTCAAAATTATGATAATTGCCGACATGCCTACTAACTGCCGTCACTACTTTTCTATTGAGAATGGGTTTCATATGGTCCCTTATTCTCTTAAAGAAGGGTCTTTTGGTTTTCCCAACATAGTACCCCCCGCATTGACACTGAGCCAGATAAATCACCCCCACTGATTGGCAGGTGACTAAATCACGGGTGGAGTGCCAATTGCCATTAGGTAATTTAAACTTAGTTTTGGTGTCTACAAAGCGACAAACATCGCAGTGACCACAAGGCGATGTGCCGCCAATAGATGTATTTTTGGAAACTGAAGTAGGTTTGAAGTGACTATGAACCAGGCGATCTCTCAAAGAGGAGACCCGTTTAAAGGTAATTTCTGGGTGTTTTTTTATGTATTTATTGACAGTCGAATCTGCTAATAGTAATGGCCAGAATTTTGTTAAAATGTTTCTCATTTCTTTATGTTGGGAAGCATACCTAGTAATTACTCTAACCGTATCTGTGGTTGCAGAATTTTTTGAAGAGAAAATTAGAGAACTTCTTTTTTGGGTTTTTACCCGATTGAAGGCTCGTTTTAAACATCTATGGCTATAGCCTCTGGCTTTTAATCTCTGGTAGAGGTCTTTCGAGGTAGCTTTAAAATCTGCATCCCTACTGCAGTTCCGCCTAAGCCGAAGGTATTGGCTATAGGGGATACTATGCAGGAGAGGTGCAGGATGTGCACTGCTGGCATGAAGGATGGTATTTCCAGCAGTGGGTTTCCTATATAGACATGAGTGAACTAGCCCTGTGTCATCAATAGAAATATTGAGATCCAAAAAACTAATAGTGGTTTGACTGTAATTGATAGTAAATTTTAAATTAAGATCATTAATAGACAAAAGATCAAAAAATTGCTGTAATTGAATCTGATCACCTGACCAAAAAATCAATAGGTCATCTATATACCTATACCAGGAGATGATATAGTCCAAAAAGGGAGCAAGATCCTCTCTAGAGAAAACCTGTCGTTCCCACCCCCCCAGGTACAGGTTGGCATACGATGGGGCACACTTAGTCCCCATCGCAACCCCCTGCACCTGGAGGTAGTGGGAAGATCCAAAAAGAAAAACATTATGTTTCAAGATATAACTCAGTAACTCCAAAACGAAATTGTTATATATCCGTGAGGAGGGACCTCTCTCTGAAAGATGGCCTTTAATAACCTCCAAACCCCTATCGTGGGGTATTGTGTTATAAAGGCTTTCAACATCCAGAGAGACAAGCCAGGTGTTGGCTGGAAGTTGTATACCCTCGATTAATCTCAATAAATCAATAGTGTCCTTCACATACGATGAAAGAGAGGTGACATGAGGAGACAGATAGCTATCAACCAGGGCACTGGCATTTTCGGTGAGACTGGAGCAGCCTGAAATTATCGGCCGTCCTGGCGGATTAGTTAATGATTTATGTGTCTTTGGCAGAGCATAAAACGTAGGAGTCCTTGGATTCTTGATGTCCAAGAACTTCCACGTATCATGATCTATGGTGCCTTGCTGAAACGCTTTAAGGATAATATGACGATACTTGACATAATAATTTTCCAACACAGTTTTAGAGATTGGTCTGTACCATTCGACATTGGACAGAATCTTCATACACATAGTCTCATAGTTCTCCACATCCATGATGACAAGATTACCGCCTTTGTCTGCGGGTTTGATTATTATCTCAGAATTATTTTGTAGGGATTTAATGGCCACTTTTTGTGATGTGGTTAAATTTGAGGTTGCTGAAGAAACCAAATTCATTGTTTGAATACTATGTGAGACCTGTTGAACAAAGGCCCAAATATTGGGATTGGTGTTCAACAGTGGAAAGTTTCGAGATTTGGATCTAAAAGATTGAGGAGGGGGGAAGGACATGCCAGCGATAGATAAATCCGGTGTATCACTCCACCAGGAATCCTCATCAAAGGCATGGCCCTCCTCCCAGAGATCCATCAAATCAGACATTGCATTCTGTTCAGCAATGCGTGACTTGATGTTGTCAATGTCACATGTGGATGATTCAGCTAAAGGTTTATCATAAATTACTTTATACATAAGACGACGTGCAAACAAATGTACATCTTTTATGAAATGAAATTTGTCAACATTAGAATCTGGACAAAAGGTCAATCCTAATTTCAATATTTGGATCTCACTTTCAGAAAGGCTATATCTGGACAAGTTAATTATAGATAATTCCAAATCATCGTCAACCTGTTTGGTGAAATTAAGTGCATTACCTGAAGGTGAAGGAAAATCTATTCCTTCACTAAAAAAATTGGTGCAATCCTGGTATCAGATGGTAAGAGCGTCCCAGACGGTGATACCATTATATCTGAATTACTCACGTTCGGAATTGCACCAAGGTGCATAGGTGATGCAGTGACAGACGTAGAGAGTGCGGTAGAAACGATAGCATGCGATGCTGTGGGTTGAGGACCTCGAAGTGTATTAGAAGAGGGGTGCAATAGGGTGGAAAGGTGAGAAGAAATCAATTTAGATTGAGCGTCGGATGGTTGACGTGGTAAAGGAGTACCGAGTTGGTGTCGCAATGATTCGGTCGATGCTGCATCCGAATTGCCTTTGTGCTTTTTGGGCAGTCTGTCCCCAGACAGATCGCGGTAAATCGTAGATTGACTAGAAGATAAAGAAGAATTAGTGGAACGATTTGATGCATTTTCATCTTTTTTGGCACTTCTATAGCTGTTTGATCTGAATGGTTTCGGATTGTTATTGACATTCCATTTATATGCAAAGTTGTTAGTATATGCGTTTTTGTCGCGTACAAATTTATCTTCTTTTGTCCTAATGACATCTATTGTATAAGATTCTATGTGTTCTTTTGAGAGTCTGTTCTTTTTTCTTAAATCTTGTGCTGGTCATGACCAAACTGTACTCTTCATACCATTTGGAGACAGATGCATCCAATGCGGTTAACTCATGCTCAGTTTCCAAAAATACATCTATTGGCGGCACATCGCCTTGTGGTCACTGCGATGTTTGTCGCTTTGTAGACACCAAAACTAAGTTTAAATTACCTAATGGCAATTGGCACTCCACCCGTGATTTAGTCACCTGCCAATCAGTGGGGGTGATTTATCTGGCTCAGTGTCAATGCGGGGGGTACTATGTTGGGAAAACCAAAAGACCCTTCTTTAAGAGAATAAGGGACCGTATGAAACCCATTCTCAATAGAAAAGTAGTGACGGCAGTTAGTAGGCATGTCGGCAATTATCATAATTTTGACCCCAATGTCATCAGATTTTTGGCCCTGGAGCATGTCCCGCTCGACTCAAGGGGGGAAGTGTAGACAGGACCCTTCTCCAACTTGAGTCGCGCTGGATCTATGACCTCAGGGCCACTCATCCTCCAGGATTCAATGAAAGTCTTAGTTTTAGATCATTTATTTGATGTTATATCTAGGATTGATTTTGGGTTTTCTGTTTATTGATCTTGTAAAAAGTTCCCCCCCCTCTCCTTTTTTTTTTTTTTCCTTTCGCCATGCTCTATTGGTTGTCTACTGTGGCCACAGTTAAATGGTATATGTCTTAGCGTCAATGGTCTTGAGTATTTTCTCTTGACCCTTCATGCTATGGACATTCCAGTTTTAATTTTCATCTATACATTTGTTAGTTTATAATGTTGTATATTATGTTTTGATACCATATCCACCTTACACTTATGTACAATGTTTTAATTTACTATGGTTATCCGGTGACACATATTGGTCTTTTTTGTTCTGCTGGTTCCTTTCTCTTCCCCCTCCCTCAGAGTGTCGGGCCATATGATTTCTGATTCGGTCCCTCAGCTAGGCTCGCTGCTCTGGTTTTTGTACTTATCCTTTTGACCACTGCCGCCAGTCCTGTCTGTTGTGCATTGCCGTTTCCCTCACGCCATTGTCCCCCCTTGATTTATGCGGTGTGACTGCATGGGCACCCAGGGTCATCTACGATCCCCCATGGATGGCCCATTTTCAGCGCGGCGTTGACCCTGGTGACATGCATTCTGGTTTGGTTGGGCTGTTTTCCACCCTTTCGCCAGTGGCTGTCAGCCGACATCTTCCATTGGTGGAACTCTCCAGAGGGCGGTACCCGCTCTATCCGTCCTGTATGGTGTGACGGTGAGCGGCCCCTCCCCCAGCCCTGACGCATTCTGGACCTTGCAGTCCCCAGCAGTTGGCGTGTCCTACGGGCTGACGTCACACGCTTTTAGCCCGCTCTACGGTCGGTGATGTCAGACGCTGACCGTATTGGTGGACACTATATAACCAGCTCACACACTGTTCGCAGCGTTGTGGGTTGGTGGAGTTCTGGCTGGCGGTTCTACTATTCAAAAGGTAATAGCCATATACCTTCTTGCTCTTTTTTCTGCCCGTTGATACTCTTTATGATTATAACCTCTTTATCTCAGGCTGTACTTAACAATGTGGAACTGCACCCAATATATAGGATATAGCTGCCATAGGCTAAAGTGGGTTTGTCCCTCTTTCCATACTGGACTGTTGGGCTTTATAATTATTATTACTTTTAATCCATCTATTTGATCTTGTCATATCCATTTATTGAGACTATTGTCCACTATGTTCCACTTTGATATGGAACTAATTTCAAAAGCAATTTGAAACGAATAGATAATATATTTTTTTTTTTTTTAAATAAATATCTATTTACAAGATCATTATCTAATTTAATATATGTTTCATATACATCTAGTTGTCTAAACTGCCTGACTAATTTAATTTTTAAACTATGTGTGCCTAATTTTTCTTTGGGGGATATAGGCACACCATGTCATTTATACTAACCTTTATATGTAAACAAATTCCAAACAATGTGTTTTTTTTAGTGGCCTCCACAATCTCCATCTGTGGTTTCTTGCAAGCAGACAGCCTCTTCATCTCAGCAAGCGAACATATCTTTGTTTACTTGGCTCTACGTAAGTCATATCTATTTATTGCAATCATTTATTCATTGCATAGTAGACAGACTTCTCCGTCTCTGTATGGTTTGCTTAATTGCGCACCATCGTTTTCATAATTTAGAACTTAAAATTTACAATTCATTTTCTTTTTCTCTGATCTCTGTTTTTCTGTTTTTGGCATTCAGCCGGTCTCTTATATAGTGTCCACTGTGGTCACCCATCCGCATTTTCTATATACGGGGTGACTTTTGCTCTTGATCCTGCGTTTTTCGGTGTTGAGCAGCAGACAATACAGACGGCAGGGTAAGTAGCAATGGGAGGGGTCCAGCATAACAATTAGACCTTGTTCATACCTAATTTGTTTGGATATAATATGTAATGTATTTCAATGTATAACTGTATATTTCTTTTTTCTTCTGTATAGTCATATTTGACAAGTGCGGATGGTCATCGCAAACCCCTGAGGAAGCTGTTTCAAGTGAAACATGTTGGGTTTCTATGCGATTTTATGTTCATCCAAACTCTATGCATTATGACCACCACTTATGTATAATACTGTATATGTACCCAAAAACCCATGATTGGTTTTATCTATTTTATACTCCTTCTGTCTATTTTTGTATTAATAAAATTATCAACTATATCATATTAGAAGCTCTCTCTCTTTGATTAATCTCTGCACCATAAAAATCCCTTTCATCCTACCTCTTTTTTACAAATATATTATTTAATGTTTACTATTTAATTATTGCACTTTAGCACTTTTTTTCATTAGCACCCCCTTATCACCATACACCCCATACAATCTGAATTTACAATCTTTATACAATCAACTTTGGATTTACCAAATTGGATCAATTTGGATACAATCAGGCCCTTCTTTTTTCTCTGCTCCGTGGTGTGGTGCGCACACTTAACCTAAACTAAAATGAAACGAAACACCATGTGCAATAAAAAAGTGAGCACACAAAAAGTGAACCACTAAAAAGTGCACAGGGTGCACACATGGTCCTTCTCCAAAAACAAGGGACCCTGGCCCTGATCCCCGGGGTTTAAGACTCCTGGTGAAACCAGGTGCACCACATTCTTGGGGGGGGGGGGCCGCGGGACATATGAAAAAAAAAACGTTGTGGTTTGCAAGTTTGAAGCTATCAGCCATAACCCCTGTCTCTAGTTGGCTTTCTCATGAAAGCGATACAAGTGGCTCATGAGCCACTGGATCGTTTTCCGAAGCAGTTGGAGGGGATGTACCCCCCCGTCGCGCCCATTGGTGTTTCTTGGACTTTCCGTTTCTGCCCGTTGCAGCCGGCTGGTCACAGAGTCAGTGAGAGACTAGATCGTCTCTGATTGCCTCTATGGCCTTGGAGGACCAAAACGAGGTCATGATGTCACTTCTGGTCCAGGGTGGAAGTAAACTTTTTTTATTTTTTTAAAGCCAAAGATCAATTTTTTTTTTCATCTTTTGCTTTTAAAAGGTAAAGGATTTGGGGTCTTTTTGACCCCAGATCTCTCCATAACGAGGACCTGTCATCCTTATTTATATTACAAGGGTTGTTTACATTTCTTGTAATAGGAATAAAAGTGATCCAAAATAAATAAATTAAAAGGACAGTGTAAAAATAAAAAATAAAATTATTAATACTAAAAAAAATGAAAGCACACCCATCCCTCCATGCTCGTGCACAGAAGCGAATACATATGTAAATTGCACATGCATATACAAACAGTGTTCACACCACACATATGAGGCATCGCCACAAAAGTTAGAGCAAGAGCAATAATTCTAGTGCTAGACCTCCTCTATAACTCTAAACAGGTAACCTGTGAATGCATTTAAAACAGCGTTTATGCAGATTTTTAAATACCGTAGTTTGTTGGCGTTGACGCTATTCCACGAGTATGCGTAATTAAAGGGATTGTAAACCCTCATGTTTTTTCACCTTAATGCATCCCATGCGGAGGTAAATATGAAATGTGTGTTATTTAAAAAAAACAAAAACAAAGCTTTACAACAACTTTAACCGATTAAGGACCGACTCCTGTACATTTACTTCGGCAGAATTGCACGGCTGGGCAAAGTAACGTATATTTACGTCACTTTAAAATTCACACCGTGCAGGTACACGCACGCCGCCGGGACCGCCGGCCGCCGGTGTCCCGCAATCGGGTTACTGAGCTGCAGAACGGGGAGAGGCAAGTGTAAACAAGCATCTGCCCGTTCAGCCTAGTGACACAGCACTGATCGTCTGTTCCCTCTCATCGGGAGCAGCGATCAGTGACGTGTCACTCATAGCCACGCCCCTAACAGTTAGAATCACTCCCTAGGACACACTTAACCCCTTCAGCGCCACCTAGTGGTTAACCCCTTCACTGCCAGTGTCATTTTCACAGTAATCAGTGCATATTTACAGCACTAATTGCTATAAAATGACAATGGTCCCAAAAATGTGTCAAAAGTGTCCGATGTGTCCACCATAAAGTCGCAGTCATGATAAAAATTTGCAGATCGCCACCATTACTAGTAAAAAATCGAAAAAAGAATAAAAATGCCATACAACTATCCCCTATTTTGTAGACGCTATAACTTTTGCGCAAACAAATCAATATACGCTTGAGATTTTTTTTACCAAAAATATGTAGAAGAATACGTATCGGTCTAAACTGTGGAAAAATTTTGTTTTTTTATAGATTTTTGGGGATATTTATTATAGCAAAAAGTAAAAAATATTGAATTTTTTTCAAAATTGTCGCTCTATTTTTGTTTATAGCGCAAAAAATAAAAACTGCAGAGGTGATCAAATACCACCAAAAGAAATCTCTATTTGTGGGAAAAAAAGGACATCAATTTTGTTTGGGAGCCACGTCGCACGACCGCACAATTGTCAGTTAAAGTGACGCAGTGCCGAAACGCAAAAAGTGCTCTGGTTTTTGGCCAGAGAAATGGTCCGGGGCTTATCGTAAGTGGTTAAAGCGTGACATGTTAGGTGTCTATTTACATGGCATAACATCATCTTTCATATTATACAAAAATTGGGGTATATATTGTGTTTTTGTTTTTTTTACTCATTAAAATATATTTTTTTCCGAAAACATTTCCGTTTGAAAAACCGCTGCACAAATACTATGAGACATAAAAAATTGCAGCCATTGCCATTTTAATCCCTAGGGTCTCTGCTTAAAGTGGTTGTAAACCCCGCTGTGCTTTTTTTTTTATACTACCCGCAAAACAAAGACATATGCATAGCATACTAGCTCATTATGAATCACTTACCTGAGATCGAAGCCCCCGCAGCGGTGCTCGGACACCTCTGTCGCCGCTGCCATCTTGCTCCCCTCTGCCTTCCGTGTATCGCCGCTCCGGAGCTGTGATTGGCCCCTGAGCGGCGATGACGTCACACGCATGCGCGCTCGGGCCGGCTAACTCCATTCAGAAATCCGGCTACTAAGCTGGCCCGTGTAGGTTAAGGAGATATTTCATGCACCTACAGTAGGGTGACCAGACATCCCCAGTTTCAGGGGACAGTCCCCAGATTGAGGACACTGTCCCCGGACCAAATCTGTCCCCAGTTTTGTCCCTGGATTGGATTTGAACAGGGGCTGGGGCAATTTTAAAGACGGTCAGTGCAGAATTAAAAAAAAAAAAATCTGAATTACACACCCCCAATCTGCCGCTCCTACTAGCTTAGGGGGGTGTATTTTTTCCCATTATCTGTGCCCCTTTCTGATGATCATGTGCTGGTCGGAGCGGAAGGAATATTTCTTCAGTTTCGGGTGCATTCCCATTCAGCTCCGCTCGCATGTTCTTCTGCCTTGGCTCAAGTCCCGGCCAGCCGCCTGCCTGCTTATCTCCTTGCCTTCCCTGTCGGAGTGATCTTCCTCCGCTCCCCACCCAGTAGTAGCCAGGGCCCGGAGAGTAAGACTTGACTGGCTGTGAAGCGGGCGGCGACGGGCAGAGTCGCTGATTGCCGCCATTACTAGCAAATAAAAAAAAAAATATGTCCCCGGATTTCATTTAAAAAACCTGGTCACCTTAACCTACAGGTAAGCCTTAATCTAGGCTTACCTGTAGGTGTTTGTTTACAAAGTGGGTTTACAACCACTTTAAAAATATATAATGTTTGGTTATAAGTAGGGATGAGCTTCGAGTTCGAGTCGAACTCATGTTCGACTCGAACATTGCCTGTTCGCCCGTTCGCTGAACAGCGAACAAATTGGGGTGTTCGCGGCAAATTCGAAAAATCTATGGGAGAAATCTAAAGTGCTAATTATAAAGGCTAATATGCAAGTTATTGTCCTAAAAAGTGTTTGGGGACCGGGGTCCTGCCCCAGGGGACATGTATCAATGCAAAAAGAAGTTTTAAAAATAATGCTTAAAGTGAAAAAATAAAAGTGAAATATTCCTTTAAATTTCATACCTGGGGGGTGTGTATGATATGCATGTAAAGTGGCGCATGTTTCCCGTGCTTAGAACTGTCCCTGCAAAAAATGTCATTTTTGAAAGAAAAAAATGCATTTAAAACTGACTCGCGGCTATTAATGAATTGTCGGCTCCCGGCAATACATACAAAAGTCATTGATTAAAAAAAAAAAAAAAAAAAAAGCGTGGGGGTTCCCCAGAATTCAATTACCAGGCCCTTCAGGTCTGGAATCGATATTAAGGGGAACCCCGCCGCAAATTAAAAAAAAAAATTGACGTGGGGTTCCCCCAAATATCCATTCCAGGCCCTTCAGATCTGGCATGGATTTTAAGGGGAACTCCACCCCAAATAAAAAAAAATGGCGTGGAGTCCCCCTAAAAATCCATACCAGACCCCTTATCCGAGCACGCAACCTGGCCGGCCGCAGGGGAAAAGGGGGGGATGAGAGAGCGGCCCCCCCTCCCTCCTGAACCATACCAGGCCACATGCCCTCAACATGGGGAGGATGTCCCCATGTTGATGGGGACAAGGGCCTCATCCCCACAACCCTTGCCCGGTGGTTGTGGGGGTCTGCCGGCGGGGGGCTTATCGGAATCTGGAAGACCCCTTTAACAAAGGGGACCCCCAGATCCCGGCCCCCCCCTATGTGAATTGGTAAGGGGTACATTGTACCCCTACCATTTCACGAAGAAAGCATAAAAAAATGTTTAAAAAAAACACACAAACACCTTGAAAAAGTCCTTTATTTAAAAAAAAACTAAAAAACATTCCAGCGGTGAAATCCAGTGTCCTGCGGCGATCCCGATGTCCAGCGCTGTCCTTCATTGGTTGTGCCTGAGCGGACCTGATGGGGAACTCCCTCTCAGTATTTTAAATGTATAGACCCGCCCCTTCTAAAGTTCCCCATCAGGTCCGCTCAGTGGACCAGATGCGGAACATGAGAAGGGGCGGGTCTATACATGTATTACCACAGTGAGAGAAGTTCCCCATCAGGTCCGCCCCCTCGGTATGTCGGACCCGCCTACGTCATTGGCTTGAGCGGGGAACTTCCTTCACTGTGTAATTTAAATTTACATAGTGAAGGAAGTTCCCCGCTCAAGCCAATGACGTAGGCGGGTCCGACATACCGAGGGAGCGGACCTGATGGGCAGCGCTGGACATCGGATCGCCGCGGGACACTGGATTTCACCGCTGGAATGTTTTTTTTTTTTAATAAAGGACATTTTTTTACGCTTTCTTCGTGAAATGGTAGGGGTACAATGTACCCCTTACCAATTCACATAGGGGGGGCCGGGATCTGGGTGTCCCCTTTGTTAAAGGGGTCTTCCAGATTCCGATAAGCCCCCCGCCCGCAGACCCCCACAACCACCGGGCAAGGGTTGTGGGGATGAGGCCCTTGTCCCCATCAACATGGGGACATCCTCCCCATGTTGAGGGCATGTGGCTTGGTACGGTTCAGGAGGGAGGCCAGGTTGCATGCTCGGATAAGGGGTCTGGTATGGATTTTTAGGGGGACTCCACGCCATTTTTTTTTTAAATTTGGGGTGGAGTTCCCCTTAAAATCCATGCCAGATCTGAAGGGCCTGGAATGGATATTTGGGGGAACCCCACGTCAATTTTTTTTAAAAATTTGCGGCGGGGTTCCCCTTAATATCCATTCCAGACCCGAAGGGCCTGGTAATTGAATTCTGGGGAACCCCCACGCTTTTTTTTTTTTTTTTTTTATCAATGACTTTTGTATGTATTGCCGGGAGCCGACAATTCATTAATAGCCGCGAGTCAGTTTTAAATGCATTTTTTTCTTTCAAAAATGACATTTTTTGCAGGGACAGTTCTAAGCACGGGAAACATGCGCCACTTCACATGCATATCATACACACCCCCCAGGTACGAAATTTAAAGGAATATTTCACTTTTATTTTTTCATTTTAAGCATTATTAAAATCACTGCTCCCGAAAAAACGGCCGTTTTTAAAACTTTTTTTTGCATTGATACATGTCCCCTGGGGCAGGACCCAGGTCCCCAAACACTTTTTAGGACAATAACTTGCATATAAGCTTTTATAATTAACACTTTAGATTTCGAACGTTCGAGTCCATTGTATTTAATAGGGTTCTAAAGTTCACACGAACATTTTGTCTGTTCGCAGGTTCTGGTGCGAACCGAACAGGGGGGTGTTCGGCTCATCCATGGTTATAAGTACCGTATTTATCGGCGTATAACACGCACTTTTTTCCCCTGAAAATCAGGGGAAAATCGTGGGTGCGTGTTTATACGCCGATACTGACATCCCTGAGCTGTCTCCGCTGACTGTGAGCGGAGCAGAGCGAGATACACATAGACGAATGTACTCGGCTATACTCGCCTTTTCTCGGCTCCGCTCACAGTCACGCCCAGTCCCGCCATTGGACCTGTGTTATGTCCATCATAGGGCGGGACTCGGCGTGACTGTGAGCGGAGCCGAGAAAAGCCGAGTATAGCCGAGTACACTCGGCTATGTGTATCTCAGCGGCGGCTCCGCCCTGTCCCTGCGTCCCCGGCGTTCTCGGCGGCGTCCGCACAGTCTCGGCGCCAATTTTAAAATGATGCACGGCGACTCTGGGGCAAGGCTGCACGGCGACTCTGGGGCAAGGCTGCACGGCGACTCTGGGGCAAGGCTGCAATGGACACTGACAAGGCTGCACTGTGACAAGGCTGCAATGGACACTGACAAGGCTGCATTTAAATGTAAGTTATTTTCCTTAAACTTCCCTGCTAAAAGTTTTTTTCCCTAAAATTTCCTCCTAAACTTGGGGTGCGTGTTATACGCTGGTGCGTGTTATACGCCGATAAATACGGTAGTTTTCTAGCAAAAACTAATCAGGAGTCAGTAAAGTGCATGTGCTCTGCACAAATAAAATTAAAGTACTGTACTACACATTTGTTGGTAGAGGTAAGTGGAATTGTACAATCAGATTGTAATGTGTGTGGTAAGCTTTAGAGTTAGCGCACCTTTTTAGATACACTTTAAAGAGAGCAAGTCTGCCGCAGAAAGTCAGTTTTCATCTTCTTTTTAAAACGTTGCTTATCCTAAGTCCCAAGCACCTCACAGACTGCCAAAAAGTATTTTTCCCCCCAACAATATTTCTTTGTCATTGAAAGGCTCCGGAGAACTTGACAGCAAGCTTGTGATTGAGATATTTGTACACTGAAAGCCAAGGCAACTTCTGAGGGGAAGGCCAACTTTGAACTGACTTGACAGGCCTTTGACATTATTCCCCCTGGTAAGAGTTCTTGTAGCAGCGCTAAACTCAGCTATGCATTTCTACTGGGGGATATCAAATAGTCAACATGTCTAGGCCTAAATGTAGTTGTGTGGTAAGACAGCCTCAAACAGGAAAAATTCAGCTTCCAAGTCCCAGCTACTGGAATAGAATCACATATCCTACTTTACAATTGAATTAACAAATATGTATAGTGGTTTTGTATGTATTTTTAACGTTTTTTTAATTACTATACAGGATTTACAGAGAGCCAACAGTTTGCACAACGCTTTACAATACTGATTGGCCGAACACCCCCCCCCCCCCCGGTTCGGTTTGCACTAGAACTCCCGAACAGAGAAAAAGTTTAGGCTCGAGCCACGAACTCTATTAAAGTCTATTGCCTCGTACACACGACCGTCGAAAAAAAAAAACGGTGGTT
Source organism: Rana muscosa (assembly GCA_029206835.1). NCBI lineage: Eukaryota > Metazoa > Chordata > Amphibia > Anura > Ranidae > Rana > Rana muscosa. The sequence goes on from CM055120.1 coordinate 66,721,852, forward strand.
TTCCCAAGGGAATTCCTCTCAAGCCTGCCTTGCATACACACGGTCACACAAAAGTCTGTTGAACTTTTGACTGCCAAGAACGCGGTGACGTAAAAGACTATGACGAGCCGACAAAATGAAGTTCTATGCTTCCGAGCATGCATCGAATTGTTTCCGAGCACGCGCATTTTTTTTCCGTCGGAAAAGCATAACAAACATGTCATACTTACTTCCAGGTTGCAGTTCGTGGCCCCGATCCTCGACTTCTGGGGTCCCCCCGGCGGCGCTGGTAGCTCCTCCCTGCATCGTATAACCCCCTAGGAAAAGCACTCTCCTGGGGGATTACCTTGCGGGAATGCTCCCGAGTCCAGTATTCAGTGTCCATAGACGGCGAATGTAGGACTCGGCCCCACCCCCTTCGTCATTGGATTTGATTGACAGCTGCGGGAGCCAGTGGCTGCGCTGCTATCAATCTATCCAATCAAGTGCAGAGAACCCCAGGCAGAGAGGAAGAACGTGTCTCCGGCAGGGGACTACAGGACTCAGGTAAATAAAACGGGGGGGGGGGGGGGGCGGTCAGTGACAGAAGTTTTTTCATGCATAGGATGCATTAAGGTGATAAAACATGAGGGTTACAACCCCTTTATCCCCAAAAAATGGATTAAAAACTCCCGTGTTGCGGCGCTTCCAAAGCACTTTTCAGTCAATTTGGAAGCGCTGTCCATTCATTGCAGTGGCGTTTTGGGAGCACTGTATACAGCACTCCCAAACCGCCCCAAAGATGCTGCTTGGAATACTTTTTCTAACGTCCCACTTGCATTAATCGTGAGGCTTGAAGTGTTACTAAACCCAGGAGCCTGAATTCACTATATCTGGTCTCACACAGTACACAGAACAAGGAAATGCAATTATTTTAGTAAATAAAAACTGCTAAATACCTTTTCTCATCAGCAGTCTTGTGACTTTTATCAGTGTCTGATTAAAACTTGTAGAGGGAGTTTTCATTCTATTCTGACTGTCCTATGAGGCTGCAGGACCCCTGTCCCTCTGTCTGGACAGTGCTGATTGGACCTGTGCTGATCACATGCACCCCCCCCCAAGAAAAAAAACTCTCTAGCAATACACACCAAACTGAGCATGTGCAAAGTGACTTCAAAGTATTGGGGACACTGGAAGAAGGGCAAAATCAGAAAAGACAGGCTCAAACTGCCTTTTTTACACAATTCCGGGGATTAACCATTTAGGTTCCACAGTGAGTATAACAAGCATGCGTTACTGCATATACGGACTGATTTTACTGTTGTGGGTTTAGTAACACTTTAACAAGGCTCTGGCAGACCCAAGATGACTGCCAGATTTACATTCAAACTGGATCGCTTCCCAGGTGACCCAGAAAACCATTGAGTAATCAAGTTTCTCCTGACTTCCTCTCTAGCTCTAAAGCCGCTGCCGTTGAGCGCCACCTGCAGTTGAGAAAATAACCTGCACCTGCCTACAAGTGCACCAAAAAGAACTGGGCAGGGCTGATTAAACGGATTGAGATTTCAAGGCCGCATCGGTTTCTGGCAGGATCAATGGGTATTTTTTTAAACTTATTGAAAAGATATAACAAAACACGTTCAATTGTATATTTAGCAAATAAGAGAAGTATGTTGTTAGAGTTAGGTACTGGTGCACTTTAAAGAGAAAAGAGCACTGCATTAGCACCTTGGGCAGTATAAAAGCTTGATATTTTCCTATGGCATTCTATGGTATTAGTACTATAATGTCTGGCAAACACGCCACATCTAAGCTTCCTGCTTTATAAATTGCAGCTGAAAGTGCCAGCCCCCGTTTGGAATTAGTTTGCTTCTCATTTGTGGCTTTCCAAAAACTTTTAGTAAAATCTGTTAAATCTCTATCACTGATTTTTATGTGCAGAGTCCAGGGTGGTTATTAAAAAATTCTTAATAAATGTAACCGCACCAATTAAGTCTGCATCTTCACATTCTCCGCAGTTAAACGCCATAAAAAGTATATTGGGTGGAAATTTTATTAATATATAAACATCAAATTTACAGCCGGCCCAAGCAAGTTAAAATGAACGGGCAAACATGAAAGGAATATAAAAAAAAAAAATAGGAAAATATATGAAGTAGCAGCGTTTCACTTTCAAGTGGTGAAAGGGTTAAGGATCTGAGCATGGGAGGTCCGGTCATTTTGCGGTTCTGATATTGTGGTTCTTAACATGTTCATGGCGTGACGTCATGTTTGTGGAACAGAGCAGTAAATGTGTGCCTTCTGCTGTGGTAACGCTTATAAAATACCGCCGCAAGTATGCAAAGGAAACTTGTGTGCTTGTATTACATATGGGTGGAAGGAGCATGCTGTGAACTCACAAAAGCACTCGGGATAAAGTGTGCACGTCGAGCTTAATATATGTGAGTGTGGAAATGCGATATTTACAATGGGGTCCATCCAGCGGAAATTCCGACCCACCAGACAATTCCCTGCAAAGCCAGGAAGAATGCCACTTGCACTGCAAGTAATGATAAATAGTAAGGCAGGGGCTGAGGTTTTATGTTTTTTTCTTTCTTTCTTTTTTTTTTTGCAAGTGCAAGTATGTGAAGTCTTAAAAAGGGGCAATGTAAAGGGCAGTGATGATGTAAAAGGATAGCAGCTAATATACCACTGTAGACAAATAGAATGACAACATTTCATTAATAATAATAATAATAATAATAAACCATTATTACAACAATTATAAAATATTTGAAGGCCTTTTCTGGAACTTTTTGTTTTCAAGTTTAAATTAGTATTTTTTAGTAGAAAATGACTTAGAACCCCAAAAACATTATATATAGTGGGGTATTGCCTTTTTAAACCCCCAGAGACTACAGTACCCAGTGCGCATCTGGACACCCAGGGTGCATTTCCCCGCGCAGAGACTGCTGGGGCGGGTTATTTAACCGAAGGGCGGGGCTGAGTTCGGTCTCTTTGGACACCGCCCGCCCAGCAAGTGGAACTCGTTTTTCCGAGCCTGCTAAGATACAAGGCCTGAAGCCTGGGCCTTTCTCCAAAGAACCTTCCGCTCTCACCGAGGAACCTGAGGGACGTCTCTCCAGACTGTTGCTGCATCGTTGCCAGGGGGACCGAAGATTTGGATGTCGTGAGACCTGTGTACCAAGACACAGCAGCAGAAGATACGTACTCGGACTGGTCCGGTGGGGTGAGAGAGCGCCTGCTCAGAGAACTATATAGGATCGCTAGGCCCAATAAATGTTATCCGGAGTTATCACTAGTGTTGCGCTGCGCACCGGAGAGACAGTGCATCGGAGCAACTTTAGAGATTGCCTTTAATTCACAGAGTTATTCAAACCCCTTTTACCCTGTGGATTACAGTTTGTTTTCTTCAAAAGTGCACCACCGTTTTGCTAGCAAAGATCTTCCCCTACAGAACTTCTACACAGTACAGTCAGGCCTGACTTAGCGTAGACATTGCTGGGCGCCATATTTGCCCACGAGGGAGAATAGCTGCAGCGGGGACCGTTAGTGTTATGCACAGTACTGTATATCTATCTGTTTGTTGAGATACTCTTTTACTGCAGGGCTATGCACATATATGTACACTGTTGATTATATTCCCACTCAACAAATCTGAGTAAAAGTGCCAAGGTTAAGTATATTGGTGTTTGTGTCGTTTACTTTGCAGAGGAGACGGGTGAGGATAGCTATACTTTATTGCTGTGTGTGTGCTATCATAGGATTGTGTCCCCGGGAGTTACAGGTCACACAATCCTACTATCCCCTTACTAACTGTGCCAAGGGAGGTTAGAGCCAATTGCCTGTGGTTGACAACGGTGCACTACAGGGCCCAAAAATTATACCAGCGGCCCTCTTAGCTGGGGTATCGCTACACATATATACAGTCAGGTCCATAAATATTGGGACATCGACACAATTCTAATCTTTTTGGCTGTATACACCACCACAATGGATTTGAAATGAAACAAACAAGATGTGCTTTAACTGCAGACTTGCAGCTTTAATTTGAGGGTATTTGCATCCAAATCAGGTGAACAGTGTATGAATTACAACAGTTTGTATATGTGCCTCCCACTTTTTAAGGGACCAAAAGTAATGGGACAGATTAACAATCATCAATCAAACTTTCACTTTTTAATACTTGGTTGCAAAACTTTGCAGTCAATTACACCCTGAAGTCTGGAACGCAATGACATCACCAGACGCTGGGTTTCATCCCTGGAGATGCTCTGCCAGGCCTCTACTGCAACTGTCTTCAGTTCCTGCTTGTTCTTGGGGCATTTTCCCTTCAGTTTTGTCTTCAGCAAGTGAAATGCATGCTCAATCGGATTCAGGTCAGGTGATTGACTTGGCCATTGCATAACATTCCACTTCTTTCCCTTAAAAAAACTCTTTGGTTGCTTTCGCAGTATGCTTCGGGTCATTGCCCATCTGCACTGTGAAGCGCCGTCCAATGAGTTCTGAAGCATTTGGCTGAATATGAGCAGATAATATTACCCGAAACACTTCAGAATTCATCCTGCTGCTTTTGTCAGCAGTCACATCATCAATAAATACAAGAGAACCAGTTCCATTGGCAGCCATACATGCCCACGCCATGACACTACCACCACCATGCTTCACTGATGAGGTGGTATGCTTTGGATCATGAGCAGTTCCTTTCCTTCTCCATACTCTTCTCTTCCCATCACTCTGGTACAAGTTGATCTTGGTCTCATCTGTCCATAGGATGTTGTTCCAGAACTGTGAAGGCTTTTTTAGATGTTGTTTGGCAAACTCTAATCTGGCCTTCCTGTTTTTGAGGCTCACCAATGGTTTACATCTTGTGGTGAACCCTCTGTATTCACTCTGGTGAAGTCTTCTCTTGATTGTTGACTTTGACACACATACACCTACCTCCTGGAGAGTGTTCTTCATCTGGCCAACTGTTGTGAAGGGTGTTTTCTTCACCAGGGAAAGAATTCTTTGGTCATCCACCACAGTTGTTTTCCGTGGTCTTCCGGGTCTTTTGGTGTTGCTGAGCTCACCGGTGCTTTCTTTCTTTTTAAGGATGTTCCAAACAGTTGATTTGGCCACATGTAATGTTTTTGCTATTTCTCTGATGGGTTTGTTTTGTTTTTTCAGCCTAATGATGGCTTGCTTCACTGATAGTGACAGCTCTTTGGATCTCATATTGAGAGTTGACAGCAACAGATTCCAAATGCAAATAGCACACTTGAAACGAACTCTGGACCTTTTATCTGCTCCTTGTAAATGGGATAATGAGAGAATAACACACACCTGGCCATGGAACAGCTGAGCAGCCAATTGTCCCATTACTTTTGGTCCCTTAAAAAGTGGGAGGCACACATACAAACTGTTGTAATTCCTACACCGTTCACCTGATTTGGATGTAAATACCCTCAAATTAAAGCTGAAAGTCTGCAGTTAAAGCACATATTGTTCTTTTAATTTCAAATCCATTGTGGTGGTGTATAGAGCCAAAAAGATTAGAATTGTGTTGATGTCCCAATATTTATGGACCTGACTGTGTGTGTGTGTGTGTATATATATATATATATATATATATATATATATATATATATATATAGCGCTGGTATTTTTACCTATTATTGCTTTATAATGTAAGTCTATGAGCAGTGTCATAGCTTAGTATTTGGCACCATCTAGTGGCCAATACAATAAATGGTCTCTAAGTAGTTTCCTTTTATATAGCACTAGAGATACAACAGGAAATGACTGTTCTGTTTACATTTTTGCTATAACCTACCTACCCAGAATGCCAGGTGAGGTACCTACCCATGAACACTCAGTACTGAATTGCATGCTGGGTAGGATATAAAAGGCCCCGGGCGGCCATCTTAGGTCTTTTCTGGACACATGGCCTGCCTGGTAGGACCTGTGAGGAGGTCTCCAGAGAGTGCGGAATGGAACATTTAAAGACTCTGCCATTCATCTAATCGCTGGAGCAACTGAGTGACCATATCGGGAAGGATCCAGAGATATCTGTTGGAGCCATCAGAGGGTCCGGTTCATCTTGCGGAGCGGTGTGATGGGAGCCAGCCGGTGAGAAGCAAGACTGTGACCAGCGGAGCGGAGCTGTTCCATCCCTTCAGGCCCAGTTTGGTGAGAGGGCTGTTGCCCACAGTTTCTTACGCACTTGCATACACTTAGACTTTAACACAGTGTTGCTGGGACCTGTAGTCCCACGGAGGAGAATATAATAAAGACTGAGTTTAAGCAGGTCTCAAGCCTATCCTTCACTTCACTTTAACACTGTGTTATTCCTGAGCAATTACACCAGAGGTAATTACCAGTGGATCACACTACAGGAACAGTTCCAATATTCATCTCAAGTTAACCCTTGTTATTCCACTGTTGGATTACAAATTGTTACAAACTTAATAGCTAGCAGAAGAAAGAAGATCAAAGACTGCATCTTGTATTGCAAGGCCTTGCACCTTTATTAAAGTAGGGGGAGCTCCCTTGTAGTAGTGTTGTACCATATTTATCATTTGTATTTCTGTATTCACCAGAGTGTGTTGGAATTTGGGAGGGGCCCAGAGTAAGGAGTAATCACTCTGAGCACTAGTCCCAATTGGAGCCACATTCTCAGAGGTCACCTAGGATAACTGTACAGATACAATCTGTTGTGTGTACCTACTGTACTGTTACGTTATGTTTATGTGACAGTGCAACTGCTGAAATTATTACTTTACTCTAACCTTAGTAAAAATACGTTCTTGGTTAAGTACTTTGGTGTGGAGTGTTGTTCCCTTTTCAGCAGCAGGTGGAGCCATTGGATACACAGGTAATAGCAAAAGTATACTGTTATTATATTGTATATTGTGGGGTTATCCTTCACCATTAGCTCCACACCAACATTGCACCACAGCTGTGTCAAGGGGATTGAGCCAAGTCAGTGGGGGTTCACTAGCAGAGTACAGGCCCAAACAAATTCAGCAGCTCCTTCGGGGGTCAGTGCTACATATATATATATATATATATATATATATATATATATATATATATATATATATATATATACACACACACACACACAGTGGGGCAAAAAAAGTATTTAGTCAGCCACCAATTGTGCAAGTTCTCCCACTTAAAAAGATGAGAGAGGACTGTAATTGTCATCATAGGTATACCTCAACTATGAGAGACAAAATTTGGAAACAATTCCAGACAATCACATTGTCTGATTTGGAAGGAATTTATTTGCAAATTATGGTGAAAAATAAGTATTTGGTCACCTACAAACAAGCAAGATTTCTGGCTCTCACAGACCTGTATCTTCTTCTTTAAGAGTCTCCTCTGTTCTGCACTCATTACCTGTATTAATGGCACATGTTTGAACTTGTTATCAGTATAAAAGACACCTGTCCACAACCTCAAACAGTCACATTCCAAACTCCACTATGGTGAAGACCAAAGAGCTGTCGAAGGACACCAGAAACAAAATTGTAGACCTGCACCAGGCTGGGGGGAAGACTGAATCTGCAATAGGCAAGCAGCTTGGTGTGAAGAAATCAACTGTGGGAGCAATAATTAGGAAATGGAAGACATACAAGACCACTGATAATCTCCCTTGATCTGGGGCTCCACGCAAGATCTCACCATGTGGGGTCAAAATGATCACAAGAACGATGAGCAAAAATGACCTGCAGAGAGCTGGGACCAACGTAACAAAGGCTACCATCAGTAACACACTACACCGCCAGGGACTCAGATCCTGCAGTGCCAGACGTGTCCCCCTGCTTAAGCCAGTACATGTCCGGGCCCGTCTGAGGTTTGCTAGAGAGCATTTGGATGATCCATAAGAGGATTGGGAGAATGTCATATGGTCAGATGAAACCAAAGTAGAACTGTTTGGTAGAAACACAACTCGTCATGTTTGGAGGAGAGAGAATGCTGAGTTGCAACCAAAGAACACCATACCTACTGTGAAGCATGGGGGTGGCAACATCATGTTTTGGGGCTGTTTCTCTGCAAAGGGAACAGGACGACTGATTTGTGTACATGAAAGAATGAATGGGGCCATGTATCGTGAGATTTTAAGTGCAAACCTACTCCAATCAGCAAGAGCATTGAAGATGAAACGTGGCTGGGTCTTTCAGCATGAAAATGCTCCCAACACACCGCCCGGGCAACAAAGGAATGGCTTCGTAAGAAACATTTCAAGATCCTGGAGTGGCCTTGCCACTCTCCAGATTTCAACCCCATAGAAAACCTTTGGAGGGAGTTGAAAGTCCGTGTTGCCCAGCGACAGCCCCAAAACATCACTGCTCTAGAGGAGATCTGCCATAAGGAATGGGCCAACATACCAGCAACAGTGTGTGACAACCTTGTGAAGACTTACAGAAAAAGTTTGACCTCTGTCATTGCCAACAGAGGATATATAACAAAGTATTGAGATGAACTTTTGATATTGAGCAAATACTTATTTTCCACCATAATTTGCAAATAAATTCTTTCCAAATCAGACAATGTGATTGTCTGGATTTGTTTCCACATTTTGTCTCTCATAGTTGAGGTATACCTATGATGACAATTACAGGCCTCTCATCTTTTTAAGTGGGAGAACTTGCACAATTGGTGGCTGACTAAATACTTTTTTGACCCACTGTGTGTGTGTGTGTGTGTGTGTGTGTGTGTGTGTGTGTGTGTATATATATATATATATATATATATATTAAGCAGGGAACCTAGAGAATAAAATGGCGACCGTTGCAATATTTTATGTCACACAGTATTTGCGCAGTGGTCTTTCAAACACAATTATTATGGAAAAAAATACACTTTAACCACTTTAGCCCCAGAAGGATTTGCCCCCTTAACCACTTCCCTACCCGCCCATAGTCATATGATGTCCGCAGGAGGGATCCCCCATCCTGGGCGGGCGTCATATGACGTCCTGGGCTTCCCGGCCATCTAGGGGGCACGCGCGATGTCCAAAGGGCACCCGCCATTGTCGGTAATAGAGCCAGGGACATGGATCGGTGTGTGTAAACACACCGATCCACGTCCTGTCAGATGAGAGGAGACCGATGGTGTGTTCCCAGTACAGAGGAACACAGATTGGTCTCCTCCCCTTGTGAGTCCCCTCCCCCAACAGTTAGAATCACTCCCTAGGTAACACATTTAACCCCTTGATCGCCCCCTAGTGTTAAACCCTTTCCTGCCAGTGACATTTACACAGTAATCAGTGCATTTTTATAGCACTGATCGCTGTATAAATGTGAATGGTCCCAAAATAGTGTCAAAAGTGTCCGATCTGTCTGCCCCAATGTTACAGTCACGATAAAAATCGCAGATCGCCGCCATTACTAGTAAAAAAAAAAAAAATGCCATAAATCTATCCCCTATTTTGTAGACGCTATAACTTTTGCGAAAACCAATCAATATACACTTATTGTGTTTTTTAAATTGGGATATTTATTATAGCAAAAAGTAAAAAATATTGTGTTTTTTTTCAAACTTATCACTCTTATTTTGTTTATAGCACAAAAAAATAAGAACCTCAAAGGTGATCAAATACCACCAAAAGAAAGGGTGACAATGCCCTGTATTGAAGTGGTTAATGACCAGGCCATTTTTTGCGATACGACACTGCGGCGCTTTAACTGAAAATTACATGGTCATGCGACGCTGTACCCAAACAAAATTGATGTCCTGTTTTACCCACAAATAGAGCTTTCTTTTGGTGGTTTTTCTGCGCTATAAACAAAAAAAAAACAACAATTAAAAAAAAAAAGTTTTTTTTACTTTTTGCTATAATACATATCCCCCAAAAAATATAAAAAAACTAATTTATTCATCAGTTTAGGCTGATATATATATTCTTCTACATATGTTTGGTAAAAAAAATCACAATAGGCGTATATTGGTTGGTTTGCGCAAAAGTTATCGCGTCTACAAACTATGTAATAGATTTAGGGACTTTCATTTATTTTTTATTGTTTTTACTGGTAGTGGTGGCGATCTGCGGGACTGCGACATTGCAGCGGACAAATCTGACCCCAAGTGACACTTTTTGGGGACCAGTGACATTATTACATTGATCAGTGCTATAAAAAATGCATAGCAGTGATCATTGTAAAAGTTACACTGGCAAGGAAGGGGTTAACACTAGGGGGTGATCAAGGGGTTAAGTGTGTTCCCTGGGTGTGTTCTAACTGTAGGGGGAATGAGCTGCCAGGAACATGATGGAGATCACTGTTCCTGATCACTGGGAACAGAAGATCTCTGTCATGTCTCTAGGCAGAACGGGGAATCGCCTTGTTTACATATGCAGTTCCCCATTTTGCCTCTCCTCACCGTGATTGCGGCGGACTCTATGTCCGCTGGCGACGTTGATTCGCGCAGGAGAGCTGACCTGCTGCAGTATATCTGCGTGACCTGGTCGGCTATTGGTAAAGTGGTTGTAAAGGTTCATCTTTTTTTTTTTTTTTAATAACAAAGTCATACTTGCCTCCACTGTGCAGTTCGTTTTGCACAGAGTGGCCCCGATCCTCCTGTTCTGGGGTCCCACGGCGGCTCTCTCAGCTCCTCCCCGCAATAGCTAACCCCCTCTGAGAAGCTCTCTCCTGAGGGGGTTACCTTGCGGGCGCGCTCCCTGTCATACATGCTGCGTCAATAGACACAGAGTGTATGACTCCGTCCCGCCCCCCGGCGGCCGCGTCGTTGGATTTGATTGACAGCAGTGGGACCCAATGGCTGCGCTGCTATCAATCCAATCAACGCTGAGACTCCGTGGAGAAGAGGACGCCAGGGACGAGCCGAGCAGGTGAACGGGCTCAGGTAAGTAAAACAGGGGGGCTGGGGCCCGTAATTGCCAGGTGTTTTTTCACCTTAATGCATAGGATGCATTAAGGTGAAAAAACACAAATCTTTACAACCCTTTTAATGAATTAAAAAAAAAAAAACACAATAGTTACCCTGATTTTTTGTATAATGTGAAAGATGATGTTACTCCGTGTAAATAGATACAGTAAAACCTTGGATTGTAAGCATAATTCGTCCTGGAAACATGCTTGTAATCCAAAGCACTCGTATATAAAAGCAAATTTCCCCATAAGAAATTATGGAAACTCCGATGATTCATTCCACAACCATTTATTCATATAAAAATGATTATGGCAAAAAAAAAAAATACAGTATAAAGTGTACTCTAAAAAGAAAAAAGTTAACCTGCACTTCAAAGTACAGTACTTTAGCTCATATTAATGGTAGGAACCTCTGTGGTGAAAAAAAAAGAAGAAGAATCACAGTTTTATGGTACAAAAAAATAATTACACTCACATTGTTAACCTTCCTGGCAGTATTCCCGAGTGTGGCTCGGGGTGAATTTTTACTACCACAAGTGGTAACCCCGAGCCACACTCGGGATTGCATCGCATTATCCTGGTACAGGTTACTTACCTTGTCCCCTGGATCCTGCGATGTCTCCCCACTGTGTACTCCGCCGGATCATCCGTCCGATTTATTACTGTTCCGGGCTCCGTTCCCTGCGAGCGTCGCGATGCATGGGGGCGGAGCCCAGCGGCAAATTCAAAAAGTGAAAAATACATAACACATACAGTACACTGTATTCTGTAAGATTTCCTTACTGTATCAAATCATTTCACCTCCCTTTTGTCCCTAATGCTTTGTCCAGTGCCCTGCATGCAGTTTTATATTATACAGTATATACTGTTCTTTCTGCCTGGAGACCTAGCAACCAAAAAGTGTCCCTTTACGTCAAAAGCGGTTTTAAACCAGCTAGAAAACAGCGATTGTGAATTAGAATCACTTGCAGAATTGAGCGATGGTGATTTGTGGGGAAATTTGTCATCAGACACTGAAAGTGACAACAGCGACAATTCTGCAACTGAGCAAATTTCAGTGTTTTTGATTTGATTACATTATTGAATAACATTTATTATTATTATATTATTATTATTTGTTATAATTATTTATAGTTATTTATTATATTATAATTTATGATTTTGTGTCACAAAGTTTATCATACCCGGGATGTCTACTAGAATTACAGGCCTACAATATAAAACGCCAAGTTTCCATGCAAAACAATGTACCGCTTTCAGCATCAAAAATCTGACATAATCATACCGTCAGGGAGTTTAAGACGTCTGGTGTTGATTCAGGTAAAGTTGCTGGTGTATGGTGTACAGTATTACAGTCCGAGGTCCGGGGGCGCTGGTGGCTCCCAGCGCTTCCTGGAGAACTTGGAGACACTCGGGAACTGTTGACACTTCCGGGTGTTCCGAATGTGCGTTACGCTCGCCCCACCCAGCTGGGAGTGTCTCTGAGTGTCTCTGAGTTCTCCAGGAAGCTCTGGGAGCCACCAGCGCCCTCGGACCTCTGGCCACATACTCTTACCGGAACCAGTGGATCTGCCTGTCAGCGACAGCAGATCATGCAAGCATGGGAAATCTGACATATCCATCCAGGGTCTACAGCTGAGGACTGTCGAGTCCACACGGCTAAGTTCGTGGTCCTAACTTCACAGGAGTCGTCAGACAAGTCGATCTGTTTCGTTGTTGGATTTCCCATGCTTGCATGATCTGCTGTCGCTGATAGGCAGATCCACGGGTTCCGGTAAGAGTATTCCATCTATTTCATTTAGTCGGAAGAAACCGTTTCCAAGATGACCCATATATCTGCACTTTTTTATTCATTCCACTGTGTATTTACATGTCATTGATAGACATTAATTTTTCACGTTTTTGTTTTTTCTATGTGGGCTTATTAGCCCATTTATCTTTTTGGTTGGTTTGTTTATACTTTTCACTGTTTCACATTCAGTGACTTTATTTACTCAGTGAGACATTCACTTGTTTCCCTAACCACTAGCGCTACATTCTCCACATTTATCACGTTTAAAATCTTGCTGTGATTTAGTCTTACGCCACAGACGCTCAAGAGCGCGGCTACGTTTTTTGAGGCTTCTGGTATTGTCTGTCTGCCAGGGTTGTAGCGGTCGGGGCCTGATTCTGTGTGTAGTGAGGGGGGCGAAGGTATCCAGGGTGAACTGTTGTAGACAGAAGTGGCCAAGTTGGGGCAGGACAAGGATGAGATTTTGTCGTAGAGACAATCTGTAGCAGAAAAAAGAAGAGAAGGGTTAAGATGGCGAAGGTTTCTACGGGTAATAGTTTTGTAGTTGGAAGTCAAGGAGGAGGCAGACGGAGAGAGTGAAACTAATAAGGTGGTGATCAGAGAAAGGAAAAGGAATATTGGAGAGGTTGTGCAGAGTGCATAGGTAGGAGAATATGAGGTCAAGTAGAAGCGTTTGTCCATTGTTTTAGGTCAAAAGAGGAGGTTAGGCTTAGCAGTTTAGAAGTAGCGGGAGTGTTACGATTAACAGGGATGTTGAAGTCACCAACAATGATTGTTGGAATTTCAGAAGAGAGAAAGTAGGGTAGCCAGGCAGAGAAGTCATCAAGGAAGCTTGATACTGGTCCAGGAGGCCGATAGATCACAGCAATTCTTAATGAAACTGGAGAAAATAAACAAATACAGTGAGCTTTAAATGAGGAGAGGGACAGAGAGGGGGGTGGATGAAGAACCTGAAAAGTGCTTTGAGGGGAGAGGAGGATTCCAACACCACCTCCTTTCCATCCACTAAGCCTGGGAGAGCGAGTCCACAGGAGGCCACAATAAGGAGAGAGCAGCAGGAGAAGGAAGGTCAGATTCTTGAATCCAGGTGTCAGTAATTGCAAGTAGGTTCAGGGAGTTTGTGATAAATAGGTCATGAACGGTGGTGAGTTTGTTACAAACAGAGCGGGCATTCCAAAGGGCACAGGAGAAGGGGAGGCTGGTTCTAGGCTGAAGAGGAATAGAAATGAGATTGTGTGGATTGCGGCTGCTATCAGAGGATGGAGGGTGTTGGGTATGTTGGCCGAAGGTAATTGATGGCGGTCCAGGATTTGGGGAAATATCTCCAGAAGTTAGGAGAAACAGAAGGGTGAGAGAGGTGATATGGGAGTGTGACTTATGTGGGGGGACATGTCCTAGTGTCCTGCAGGTTTTATTGGTATATGGGTTCAGAATTAGCAGGAGCTGATACCCGCAGTAATAAGGTGAGGACAGGAGTGAGGGGGATATATACAAGCTGTGGGGTGGAGAAGATGGGTGAAGGAGAAAGGAATTTAAGGAGAGAGGATGCAACTGTGAGAAGGAAAAGTAGGGAGTGCGTGATATAGAGTGGTGAGAATGAAAGGAAGCCTGGATGAGAGATGAAAGTTTGATGGAGAATCAGGTCACCTGTAGTCTGTTTATTGTTCTGCAGAAGTCTGTTGTGGATATTCACTTTGTGCATTCGCTGAAGTGCTGAGCCGAAGTGCAATACTTAAAGCGGAGGTTCACCGGAATTTTTTTTTTTTAAAAGCCAGCAGCTACAAATACTGCAGTTGCTGATTTTAAAAAAAAGGACACTTACCTGTCCAGGTCGCCCGCGACGTCGGCAGCCGAAGCCGAGCTACCGCTCGGCTCTCGGCTTCCCCCGCCGCCATCCTCGGTGAGGGAATCAGGAAGTGAAGCGCTGCGGCTTCACTGCCCGGTTCCCCTACGGCGCATGCGCGAGTCGTGCTGCGCCGTCCTCACTGGTCCCCGTTGTGTTCTGGGAGCCGAGTGTTTCCCAGAACACAACGGGGTGGGGGGGGGGGGGTGACGCGAAGGGGCGGGACTCCCGCGGGAGTCTGCTCCCGGAAGTGGTGCAAATACCTGTTTTATACAGGTATCTGCACCCCCTCCCCCCTGAAAGGTGCCAAATGTGACACCGGAGGGGGGAGGGTTCCGAAAAGCGGAGGTTCACTTTTGGGTGAACCTCCGCTTTAATCCAATATGAATACTTTATCCAAGATGATAGTTGCCCATGCAATCCCTGCCTGGGCATCCCCTAGAGAGGGCCTAAATTTATACTGAGTTGGGTGGGGGTATTATTGCCAATTAATCAGTCAGGATTGCATAGAAGGAACACATGGCTGACAGAACAAACTTCTCACTCCAAAAACAGACTACAAGATAAGAGCAAGAGAGCAGGAGATCATCATGGCTATAAAGATAAAACCAGCTCATAATTTAGGTACAGACAATAGGAAAACAAAAACAAACATCACAGTGATATGGACAGAGGCAGCATAGATTACCATGTAAGCATGTTTACACTTAGGGGTGTACTCACTTTTGTTGCCAGCGGTTTAGACATTAATGGCTGTGTGTTGAGTTATTTTGAGGGGACAGCAAATTGACACTGTTGTACAAGCTGTACACTCACTACTTTACATTGTAGCAAAGTGTCATTTCTTCAGTGTTTTGTTACATGAAAAGATAGAAAAAAATATTTACAAAAATGTGAGGGGTGTACTCACTTTTGTGAGATACTGTGTGTATATATAAATATATATATATAACTATATATATATTTATTAACTTGATATCAAGTCCCCGCTATTTCCACACTCAATAGTTACATGCTATGGAATCACTTTGGACAGTTTAGAATCGTTACAGTGATGTGGAAACTTAAACCTGCTTGTGATTTTATTTGAGCAGTTATCTGTAAAAAGTAATCTAGGTCTGATAATCATTGCAGAGCACTCACAATAAAAATATGTGAGCATCAAATAGGTCTTATCCTTTTTTTTTGTAAAAAAACAAAAACACCTTTAAAGCCTCATCCCCCACCCCACCCCAAGAAAAAGTAGGTTCTACATGTGTTCCCATGTAGTGTTTTTTTTTTTTTGGACAAATAATGTGCCTGAAAAAGACATTTGTTGAGTATTTATTCTAAATATGTTCTTGCAATTACCTTTTTTCCTGATGCCCTGTGAGCGGGGCTAGAAATAAAATGCTTCAGTTATGAATGAACAAAGTAATTGATCAGTACCAATCACTCATAGTGTTCATTCAGGAAAGGAAGTTAAATTACATATTTACCAGCCCCTTCCCCGCTCTCCATCCTAAAACAATCCCCCACAGCAGAGGAGAGCAGGGGAAGCCAGCAGTACTGTGTGTGTGTGTGGGGAGGCACTAGGTGAGAACACAAGGAGGCCCGGGCATCAAAAAGAAGAGAAACAGGGACAAGAGGGTTTACATATACAGGTACTTATCCCTGTATTTTCCTCCTGGGGCAGCTGGATGCTGGAGGAAGAGGAGGAGAAGCCTACTTTCAACTCTTGCATGGTGAAAATACAGATCAGTTTCAGTAAATGCTGTCCCTGCCACCTCTCCCTGACCAGGTTTCGGCGTTGACAAGGTAGAATCACGGTCTACCCCTGTCACCTGCCACGATTGATGAGTAGATTGCTATTAAAGGGTTGCAGACCCCCCCATGCATGTGCCTATTTTGCCAGGACAAGAGTATAGGTAAGAGTGAAACACTTCAGATGTGTTAACTATGCAGATAGTTCGGCAACAAGTAGCACGTACCACGAGCTGGACTGTAGACAGAGCAGGTTTGCTGGTACTTGTGGTTCACCACCGCAGATGTCAGTAGGGCAGCAAACACATAGGAGAAGCATGTCAGAGCAAGCCAATTAGTAACAAAGAGTCTGATAGCACAGAAGGGTCAGGCAAAAGCATAATCTAGACGAGCTGGGTCACACATGTGTAGATGAGAGTCCAAATGGTACAGTGAGAACAGAACATGCTGGGTCATAAAGGGTAATACACAGAACTGATAGAAACTGGGCCAAGCAAGATCATACAAGGTAGCATCCTCTATCACAATGTAAGGTACCTTGTGGTGGATCCTGACCTGTTGAGGTACGCACATCTGGCTCAGGAGCCCTGGTAAGGTAACAGAGAGTGCCAGATCACAAAGTACCAGTCACGGGTGCCTGACTGGTCTTCTGTTGACAGCAGGGCTCGAGTCCTGCGGGAACGCGTGGGAACGGCGTCCCTGCACTTTTTTCACAGCAGGAACGCCGTTCCCTTTGCAGCCCCCGAGTGGCGAGCGCCGGGACCGATCTGATCCCGAGTGCCGCCAAATGTGGCCGAATGTGGCCGAGTGCGGATGAGTGTGGCCTGTCGACTCACCGAGTGCCATAACAGCAGGTACCGCCTTCTGGAGCCTGTGCAACGCCTATGATGGATGTCCCACTGGTCCAATGCCGCGACCGCGGGACGTGTGACGCCCATCATAGGCGCTGCAGACTCCAGAAGGCGGGAATTACAAATCGGCCGCGCGCCACATCCCCGCCTGGGCGGGCGGGTGGCTCTTCTCTCCTCTCCGGCTCTCCTCAGGCTCTCCTCCAGACTCCTCGGCTCTCCTCCCCTCCAGGCTCCTCCTCTGACGGAATGACTGACTGCAGTAGTGCCTGCTTTTACACCGCTGAGCTGAGGTAGGTCAGACAGTGTAATGTGCATGTAAATGTCAGTGTATATAGGTCAGTGTAGGTAGGCCAGTGTAGGTCAGGTAGGTCAGTGTATATAGGTCACTACCGTCAGTGTAAGTGTGTCAGTGTATATAGGTCACTACCGTCAGTGTAGGTTTTTTTTGGTGGGGGAGTGGATCTTGGGTGGGAGTTCCCACACTTTTTTCCCCAGGACTTGACCCCTGGTTGACAGATGATGATAAGTAGGCTGTGCATCCGGGGACAACATGGAAGATAGACCGGATGTTCACTGGCAGAAGGACTGGAGCAGATCAGCAGACTCAGATGCAGGAAATCTGTAAGCAGGGTCAGGCAGTCCAGGTCAGCAACAAGCGGCCAGATCAGGTGCAGACAGCAGGCAAGAGAATAGTCGGGAGTCAGGCCAGGTTCAGTAACAGCGGGCAGATGAGCAGATAAGCAGAACAAGCAGGCAGAGATGTAATCCAATGACAGGCCAGGGGTCAGTGCAGGTGGTGTTTAGGCAGGGTCAGGAGCAGATCAAGTCGGTAGCAGAGAGTCAACACAGAAACGGGTAGCAGATACACAGGGAACATAATGGACCAAACAGCAATGACTCAAGGCCATAGTGCAGCTTAAATAGCCTGCCTGTCGCCTGTACGTGCTTGTGCACCCGTTTGTGCACCTGCATGTTGGCCACGGACAGAGCCCCTTATTGTTCCGCGCCTGTGCACAGGAATGCACCTTTCCTGACACACAAGCACTGGTGATGTGTACATCAGGTGTTTTAAAGATGGATAGCAATGAGATCGTCAATCTCTGTCATTTCCAGGTAAGAGCTGGCTCAAGTGAGTTTTGCTCCGCTATAAAGGGACAGCTAGAGTCCTGATGCTTACAAAAAGTTTGTAAAAAAAAACTTGTAATGTACATTGATCATCGAAAGGGGATGATTTTTATTTTTTTTCCTCAAAAGTGAAGGTACACTTTATATAAAATCTTTTAATAAAGTAGCTATGGGAGCAATGTTAACCTCCTCTCTGCCTCTGTCCCATGCAGTACCACTTCTATACCACCCAGCATCATTCAACCTGGAGAAATAAGGAGGATATACTAAGAGTGCAGGTGTCCCAGAAAGGGTGTCACTAAGACACCCTACAATCGCACTGTAATGATGCAGTGAGCACTATCAATATATTGATGAGCTGCCTACAGTCAGGAGAGGATCCAACGAGGAAGGAAACCTCACCAGTCACATGCATGGGCTGACAACTAAATAAAAGGTTAAATATAAAAAAAAAAAAATCGTAAAAATACAGCTGATGGTTGTATGCAGGGCAGGGCATAAGGGAAAAATTCACGGATTGGGGTTCTAAGACCAAGGTTACATTTTATAATAAACATGTACTTCTCACATTTAGTACAAAGTAACAGTTTGCCCACTAGGGTAAACCTGGTACTTCTGGAAGGAGCATGTGATTTTCTCATCCTCCCACAAAGCAGCCCTGGATTCCTCTGCGGCCAATCACTTAGGGGTGGCCCCATAGCCCTAGGTGTGAAGGGGGTTAAAAAACAGCACTGTGGTTGGGGAGAAAGTTTAGGGGGGCTACAGAGTGTACAGATTACTTTGCCCCTTTGCCCAGCTATTACTGAAATGGATCCCCGTTTCAACATTTTTTGGAAGTATTTTTCAATATATCAAATTTGTTGAACTTTAAGATAAAGTCGCAGTTTACTCCAATCATGCGTCTGCTTTAAGTTAGTGAATAATAATAGACTTTTAACACATTGACCAGCCTCAGCCTTTCCAAAAGGGGCTATTTTTAACCCAGGAACTTACTGTTAATTACAAAACGTGTCATTCGCCTTTAGGAGCGCCTTTCTCAATGCTCTGGCCCTGGGCCATGCCTTTAAAAACAGGATTAATTTGATCACCACTTGCCCAGATTACTAAAACTTGACAATTTAATCTAACCAAAGACTGACTTTCAGATAATAAAAGTGTAACTCGACGCGGTAACATTGCTGCGCTCACATGCCGCACTATATTACTAGGGAGATTCAGTTACACAAACCACAGCCTCGTTCAGCAATAAAAACTACACGGCTGCATAAGAAAAGAAACACGATACTCAATTTCTTTCTCGTTCCTTTTTAATAAAAAATCCACTGTTTATAAGACAAATTTGAAAAACAGTTCTTTTTTTTTTAACACAGGTATCTTAGTACATAAATGTGACCACACAAAAACTGAGGCTAATGTTAACCTTTTCTTGGCATAAGAAAAAGGTAGAAGGATCACTTAACCCAAAGTCAAAAATTGCCAATCTTTCCTCAGTAAAAGAGTTACTAGCATTTCTGTTACTGCTGCTGCTACTACCGCCACTACTCCACCATGACTGCAACCAGGGCTGCTGTTAGAAACCACGGGGCCCCATACAGCCAACCTGATGCCCCCCTCCCCTTTGAATAAATACATTTTATTATGCTTCAGTTATGAATGAACACCGTAAGTGATCAGTGTCGATCACTCATTGTGTTCATTCAGGGAAGGAAAAGGCTGATAAATGTGACATAGTTACTGAATCCCACTCTCTATTCTGAAGGGAAATTGGTCTTTGGGTGTTGTTGGTGCCTTCACCCCGTAACCTTCTAGAGGTAGTCTTGATGCAAACAAAAATTGGCCTTGCTGTAAAAAAATTAAATTTGATGCCCATGTCACACAGTTGCGGCAAAAATTGGTCTTTGGGTGTTATTGGTGTCTTCACCCTGTAACCTTCTAGAGGTACTCTTGATGAAAGCAAGAATTGGCCTTGCTGTAAAAAAAAAATGAAATTTGACGCCCCAGTTGTGGAATAATTTGGTCTTTGGGTGTTTTTAGTGCCTTCACCTATAACCTTCTAGAGGTAGTCTTGATGAAAGCAAGAAGTGGCCTTGCTGTAAAAAAAAATAATTTGATGCACCTGCCAAACAGGTGTGGAAAAATTGGTCCTTGGGTGTTAATTGTGCCCATGAAACCTATACCAAAAAAATACTTCAAGATAAAATCAACATCCACAAAGCTAGGCAGCCTAGACAGTCTTGCAGAGATTCACAATCCCAATAACACTTATTTAGCGACATTGGCATCAGGGGCTTGATAGTTGCTGCTAACCCAGGACTGATTCATTTTTACAAATGTCAGCCTGTCAATGGAGTCTGTGGACAGACGCTCCCTTTTATCTGTCACAAAACCTCCCACACCATTGAATGCTCATTCGAAAAGCACGCTGGATGCAGGGCAGCCCAGAAGCTCAATTGCATACTGGGCAAGTTGCGGCCAGTGGCCAGTGGTCTCTTCTCATGACTCAGAAACCCAGTGGATCATCTACTAGAAAGCTCTCCATGTCTGTTTTGGCCCCTATATAATCTTCCACCATTTGATGCAGACACTGCCAATGGTATGTTAAAGCTAACAGCCCAGGGCACGAGGACTACATTCTTTTTTAAATGCATCACTGAGGTGGCCCTCTTCTGGACCGCTCCAATAATGTACCTTCTCCTTGATGCCACAAATTCTTGGGTCCTTTCGCAGGCTTTGAAGAATAAGTGAGTCCTGTGTTCACTGTGAATTACAGTATCTGTCTCCTCCCAGCCACATACTACTCCCAAGGTTTCTGTGGACTGAAAACCATCTTTTAAGGTTTGTTGTATGGTGTCTGAATAAAGCGGACCTCCCGCTGCTCCACCTCGAGTGCCTTGTCCACAATGCCGTGCAGACTCTACTCCAGCAGGAACACAAGAGGGATTGTGTCACTGATGCATGCATTGTCACGGCTCACTATCCTTGTCGCCTCCTCAAATGGTGACAGTACAGTGCATGCATTCTTTATCAGAAGCCATTGGCGTGGTGAAAAAAAACTGAGGTGCCCTGAGCCTGTCCTTGTGCCATACTCGCACAGGTACTCATTGATGGCCCTTTGCTACATGTGCAGCCACTGCAGCATTGCCAAAGTTGAGTTCCACCTGGTGGGGATGTCACAAATCAGGCGGTTTTATGGGCAAGTTGAATTCTGGATGAATTTCAGCCAACCGAACACTGGCTATGTATAACCACCTGAAATGGGTACAGACTCTTCTGGCCTGCTTTAGAATATCTTACAATCCTGAGTAACTGTTTAAGAAACGCTGTACCACCAAATTGAGGACATGTGCCAGGCATGGCACATGTGTCAATCTTCCCTGTCGAAGGGCGGAGAGAAGGTTGGTGCCATTATCCAGCAGAGGAGGGCATGGGGAAAGAGGAGGTGGAGCTGACAGATCTTGCATCATCACCACCAGTTGTATGGAGACATGGCAGCAAAATGAGCTCTGCTCTATCTATCTCCACTCCAGAACACTACAAGAGCTGACTATGGGAATTTAGCTTTATAGTGTGGGGGTGGGAGTATGAGTACTGAGTCCAGTTTTTCCAATCAGGGCTCTGACAGTGCTAATTGGTGAAGCCTTGCACCTGCTTTTCCAATTAGGGCCCCAGAATGCACTATGAAGCGTGCAGTGCATTGTGGGGTGTCCGGTGGGCAAACATCCTGCCAAGCTACCCGCAAGTTCGGATGTTTGCCCTCAACATGGAGGGGATGGGTGCTTTCGGGGAGAAGACAGCACCGGGAGAAGACGGCTCAGGGAGAAGACAGCCCCGGGAGAAGACAGCCCCGGGAGAAGACAGCCCCGGGAGAAGACAGCCCCGGGAGAAGACAGCCCCGGGAGAAGACAGCCCCGGGAGAAGACAGCCCCGGGAGAAGACAGCCCCGGGAGAAGACGGCTCGGGGAGAAGACGGCTCGGGGAGAAGACGGCTCGGGGAGAAGACGGCTCGGGGAGAAGACGGCTCGGGGAGAAGACGGCTCGGGAGAAGATGGCACCGGGAGAAGACAGCATCGGGAGAAGATGGCTCGGGGAGAAGACGGCACCGGGAGAAGACCGCTCGGGAAGAAGACAGCTCAGAGCTATTGTTTTATCAAAGGCTCTTGTTCTGTGACAGGTATCCTGTCCCCAATTCCGGGAGACCGGGATGCGGCGATCTACGTCAGCAGCTTGGTCCCCCTCCCTCCTCTTCTGCCGGCCAGTGAAAGAGCGCAGCGCGCTTCGTGCATTCACGCAATAGTTTCCTTAGTAGCAATGGCTCCCGCAGCACCCGACCAGCCGATCCGAAGATCGCCTGCTGTGCCAACATTGCTGGACTTCAGGACAGGTAAGTGTCCTAATGTTAAAAGTCAGCAGCTACAGTATGTATTAATTTTTAAAAGGGAGGGCGGACCTCCTTAGCAACCAGCTATATACAGTGTTTGAAGTTTAGTTCAGTTACTTTTTTTTTTTTGTAAAAAAGTTCTGAAAAACTGATGAGCACGGATAAAAAAAACTGATGAATTCTTTATCAGTTTTGACGTGACTGAACTGATGAAATGAACCCCTTTCACACTGAGGCAGTTTTCAGGTGTTTTAGCGCTTGAAATAGCACCTGTAAAGTGCCTGAAAACCGCCTCCCATGCATTTCAGTTTGACTTTTCACACTGGAGCGGTACACTTGCGGGACGTTAGGAAAAGTCCTGCAAGCAGCATCTTTGGGGCTGTTTGGGAGCGCTGTATTTAGCACTCCCAAAACGCCCTGCCCATTGAAATGCAGTGCCTAAAAAGTAATTCGGAAGCGCTGCAACACGGCCCTTTTAACCTCTTCCTTGGGGTTAAAAGCACCCCGCTAGCTAAAGCGCTGCTAAAACAAGTGGTTCTTTAGCACTTATGCGGCCGCGGCCCCAGTGTGAAAGGGGTCTCGCTGTAACAAAGAAAGTAATGTCATTGTCCTGGCTGTGCTGTTTGGCAGGGCTGTGTAAATCTCAGGACTGGATGGACAGAATAACAAATCTTAAGGTTATATCTATTTCAGTTATGTAATTAGCTGTTTGCTTGGAGTTTGGCTTTAAGGTGATAAAGAAAAAAAACTTGAAGGTGTGTAACACAAGCATATAAAAATAAAAATCACTAATAGAGAACAGAGCATGTGAATTAAAAAAATGTTCTGCTGGAACAATAGCCTCAGCAATTTTTTTCCCCCTGAGAAAGTGATGAATCTGACATCTTATTTTCTATAAGCATCGAGCCAGCTGCTTCTAATTAGGCAATAGTTGTTTTAGCTCCTGACGATCGTGCTATTATCCAAAGATCATACAACACTAGTACTACAAGTCATTAAGTATTTGATATCTACTTCCAGAATTTTAACCACCGGATCACATTGGCTGGCATATTTTTCATTTTCCTTTCCCTAATTTTATTTTTTTTTCTTGCAGAAAGTCAGATGGCGATCCTCCGCATAGGTCCATCACACAGGTGTTTCTGAAAAGGAGATGGAAGATAAATCACACTTGACGGCAGAGTTGGCAGCCTGTGAAACAAAGGTCAAGAGTTGAATTAGCGCAGGAATTAACCTCTAGAATTATCATGAGGGGTGGTCCCTTTCGATCAGCTCTTAAGCACATTTCTGAGTCATTTTAAGCCAGAAGCTTTAAGTACTTTTAATTCAATACCTTTCATGAGTCTGATTCTGGTAGACAGAGCTTAAATATATATGCCCAAAAGTGTTTGCGGCTCTTGAAGTACATGATAAAATTACAGGGCAATGCAGAGCACTGGTCTAGAATATCAAAGCCCCCAGACATTCCTCTGTCTGCCAGTCCCATCATACGTAACAATGTCACCAAATATTACATTAGAACCCCCAATATATGTTCCCCCCATTCTGAGTGTTCCCACAATTTACATCTATAAGTAATGAAGTGTCAAAAGTTTGCTCTGTCTATAGCTGGCCCAATCAGCTCCTGAAATACCATTGGCCCGATTTCTTAGGATTTTGATCTTCTTTTTTCATTTTTTACTTTTTAATTTAATCACTTGCCAACCGTACACTGTGGCTTTGCTGCTACAGTGTGGGCCGGCTGCGTAGAATCACAAAATCATTCTGCTTTTCTGAGTAGGGGGTATGCACGTGCGCGCCCGCCCACCCGGCTGCACGCTCATTGACTCCCTTACATGCTGATCGCCGCACCCACCAATCAGCAGAGCAGAATACAGGAGAGAGATTTGTGTATGTAAACAAAAACTGACAGAGGGGATGTGATGGTTTATGTCTCCCTGCATCCCCGAGTAAAAGCACCACACAGTAAACACATAAACACTTGCTAGGCACAAAGTTAACCCTTTGATTACCCAAGATGTTAAAGAGAAGTTCCGCCCCCCCACCAAAAAATTAAAAGTCAGCAGCTACGAAGTTTCCGATTGGCTCTCGGGTGCTGCTGCTGCCATTTGTAGTAAGGGAAACAAGGTGTGAAGCCTTTCGGCGAAGCACGCTGCGCTTTATAACTGGGCCGGTGGTGGAGGAAGGAGGAGGGGGACTGAGGTCGCCGAGGTGCAGTATCCCGGAAGTGGATGACGGGTACCAGTCAAAAGGAAGCAGATAAGCGGAGCTTCCGCTTTTGGGAGGAACTTCCCTTTAAAGAGGAGCTCCTGGCTTCTTCAAAAAAAAATTAAAGTCAGCAGCTACAAATCCCAGGTAGCAAGCAAGCAAGCTACAAGTTTGAAAATGACTTGCTAAGCTATTGCTCATCTTGCCAGGCTTCACAAGTTTGTCGCACAATTGCAGCAACAAGTCCACATTGCATAACTCCAGATCAACTTTGTTTGAAAACATTCTGCAAGTCTGCTGTAAGTTCTGGTTCAGTTTTGTTGTGCAATAGTCATCCCACCACAGGGGGTCACTGTGGCTGAATTTTCATGCTGTAGATTTGAAGAGCTATTGCTGTAGACTCACCACTGCAACTTTGCTCTTGCTAGAGACTTGCCACGCAAATTTGCTACAAATTGGAAAAGTGTCAACTAGAACTTGTGCTTCAAGTTCTCTGCAAGTGTACAACTTGCCATTGAAAATGTGCAGCAAGTTACAGGAGCAAGTTATCCTTGCTAGCTGGGATACTGTAGATGCTGACTTTTAATATTAGGGCACTTACCTGTCCACGAATCCAGTGGTCTATTTTTCAATCGGCCATCGGGTGCTCAAGCAGTCATCTTGACTAAAGGAAACCGGCAGTGAAGCCTTGTGGCTTTACAGCGGGTTTCCTACTGTGCATGCACGAAGTGCACTGCACTTTGTAAATGGGCCGGCTGCGGGGGAAGGAGGAGGGGGTCGAACTTCCAGCTCAGTTTGCCGCAGCGACCTGAGCCCGAAGTGGGAGCGGATACCTGTCTAAACCAGGTGCCCGCTCCTTCCCCAATAGGTGCCAAATGTGGTAGCGGAGGGGGGGAAGAGACAGACAAGCGGAACTTCCCCTTTTGGGTGAAGCCCTGCTCTAACTCCTTCCTGCCCAGTGTCATTTGTATAGTGACAGTGCATTTGCTTAGCACTGATCACTGTATTAGTGTCACTGGAGATGTCTGGGGCAGTTAGTCAGTTCCCACCTAGTGTCAGTTAGTGTCAGTTTTCCCATCGCACTATCACAGTCCCGTTATAAGTCGCTGATCACCGCCATTACTAGTATAAAAAAAAAAATCCAGTATATATACAGTAATTTGTAGACACTATCATTTTCACGAAAATCAATTAATATACACTTATTGGGATTTTTTTACCAAAGACATGCAGCAAAATAAGCACGAGATTTTGAACTGCAGGAAAGGTTAGTGTTAGGGCTACATGGAGGGTTACTATAAGGTTTGGAGCTGCAGGGAGGGTTAGTGTTATTATTACAGGGAGAGTTAGGATGAGGTTAGGGGCAACAGGGATTAATAAGGATTAATTAATAAGGATTGGGCCTGCAGGGAGGGTTAGTGTTAGGGTTACGTGAAGGGTTTTTATGACATTTTCGGCTGCAGGAAAGGTTAGTGTTAGGATTACATGGAGGGCTACTATGAGGTTTGGGGCTGCAGGGAGAGTAAGGGTTCTACACACCCAACTGAGTTAACTTTGGTGCTCAAAATGTTTTGGGGGGCACAAACAAACTGAAAAATTCTGAAAAAACCCCCCCATCAAACGCAGCCACTGTGCCCATCAAACACAGCCACTGTGCCCATCAAATGCAGCCACTATGCCCATCAAACGCTGCCACTGTGCCCATCAAACACTGCCACTGTGCCCAATCGCAGCCACTGTGCCCATCAAACGCTGCCACTGTGCTTCAAATGTTGCCACTGTGCCCATCAAACGCTGCCACTTTGCTCATCAAACGCAGCCACTGTGCCCCAAGTGCTGCCACTGTGCCCCAAATGTTACAACTGTGCCCCAAATGCTGCCACTGTGCCCCAAGTGTTGCCACTGTACCCCAAGTGCTGCCACTGTGCCCCAAACGTTGCCAGTGTGCCCCCCGCCCACCGGCGAGCAGAGTTCTCCATTTCTTCTTCGACGAGGAAGACTCTTCTCCCGGCCGTTCCTGCTATCTCCTCTCCTATGATTGGATGCCTGATAGGCGTCCAATCACAGCGCCTGTCATTTCAGCCAATCAGGTGACAGGTAGGGATGAGCCGAACACCCCCCAGTTTGGTTAGCACCAGAACTTGCGAACAATAAATTTGTTTGAACATCCGAACACCGTTAATGTCTATGGGACTCGAACATGAAAAATCTAAAGTGCTAATTTTAAAGGCTAATATGCAAGTTATTGTCATAAAAAGTGTTTGGGGACCCGGATCCTGCCCCAGGGGACATGTATCAACGCAAAAAAAAGTTTTAAAAACTGAAGTTTTTTCGGGAGCAGTGATATTAATAATGCTTAAAGTTAAACAATAAAAGTGAAATATTCCATTAAATTTTGTACCTGGGGGTGTCTAGAGCAGTGGCGGCTGGTGCTCACATTTTTTGGGGGGGCGCAAACAAACTGAAAAAAAAAAAATCATCAATTGCCGCCACTGTGCCCATTAAAGGCAGCCACTGTGCCCAAACGCCACTAGTTTGTCCCCAAATGCAGCCAGTTTCCCCCCGATATACAGCCAGTTTCTCCCCCCATAATACAGCCAGTTTCTCCCCCATATGCAGCCAGTTTCTCCCCCATATGCAGCCAGTTTCTCCCCCATAATACAGCCAGTTTCTCCCCCATAATACAGCCAGTTTCTCTCCCATATGCAGCCAGTTTTTCTCCCATATGCAGCCAGTTTCTCCCCCATAATACAGCCAGTTTCTCCCCCATAATACAGCCAGTTTCTCCCCCATAATACAGCCAGTTTCTCCCACATAATACAGCCAGTTTGTCCCCCATATGCAGCCAGTTTGTCCCCCATATGCAGCCAGTTTGTCCCCCATATGCAGCCAGTTTCTCCCCCATATGCAGCCAGTTTCTCCCCCATATGCAGCCAGTTTCTCCCCCATAATACAGCCAGTTTCTCCCCCATAATACAGCCAGTTTCTCCCCCATAATACAGCCAGTTTCTCCCCAATATGCAGCCAGTTTGTCCCCCATATGCAGCCAGTTTGTCCCCCATATGCAGCCAGTTTCTCCCCCATAATACAGCCAGTTTCTCCCCCATATGCAGTCAGTTTGTCCCCCATATGCAGCCAGTTTGTCCCCCATATGCAGCCAGTTTGTCCCCCATATGCAGCCAGTTTGTCCCTCATATGCAGCCAGTTTGTCCCCCATATGCAGCCAGTTTGTCCCCCATATGCAGCCAGTTTGTCCCCCATATGCAGCCAGTTTGTCCCCCATATGCAGCCAGTTTGTCCCCCATATGCAGCCAGTTTCTCCTCCATATACAGCCAGTTTCTCCCCCATAATACAGCCAGTTTCTCCCCCATAATACAGTCTGTTTCTCCCCCATAATACAGCCAGTTTCTCCCCAATATGCAGCCAGTTTCTCCCCCATATGCAGCCAGTTTCTCCCCCATATGCAGCCAGTTTCTCCCCCATATGCAGCCAGTTTCTCCCCCATAATACAGCCAGTTTCTGCCCCATATGCAGCCAGTTTCTCCCCCATATGCAGCCAGTTTCTCCCCCATATACAGCCAGTTTCTCCCCCATATACAGCCAGTTTCTCCCCCATATACAGCCAGTTTCTCCCCCAATATACAGCCAGTTTCTCCCCCAATATACAGCCAGTTTCTCCCCCAATATGCAGCCAGTTTCTCCCCCAATATGCAGCCAGTTTCTCCCCCAATATGCAGCCAGTTTCTCCCCCAATATGCAGCCAGTTTCTCCCCCAATATGCAGCCAGTTTGTCCCCCATAATACAGCCAGTTTGTCCCCCATAATACAGCCAGTTTGTCCCCCATAATACAGCCAGTTTCTCCCCCAATATGCAGTCAGTTTCTCCCCAATATACAGCCAGTTTCTCCCCCAATATGCAGCCAGTTTCTCCCCCATAATACAGCCAGTTTGTCCCCCATATACAGCCAGTTTCTCCCCCATATGCAGCCAGTTTCTCCCCCATATGCAGCCAGTTTCTCCCCCAATATACA
The DNA here is from genome assembly GCA_029206835.1 of Rana muscosa. Taxonomy (NCBI): domain Eukaryota; kingdom Metazoa; phylum Chordata; class Amphibia; order Anura; family Ranidae; genus Rana; species Rana muscosa. The sequence continues at coordinate 66,750,662 of CM055120.1, forward strand.
GCCAGTTTCTCCCCCAATATTCAGCCAGTTTCTCCCCAATATACAGCCAGTTTCTCCCCCAATATGCAGCCAGTTTCTCCCCCAATATGCAGCCAGTTTCTCCCCCAATATGCAGCCAGTTTGTCCCCCATAATACAGCCAGTTTGTCCCCCATAATACAGCCAGTTTCTCTCCCAATATGCAGTCAGTTTCTCCCCAATATACAGCCAGTTTCTCCCCCAATATGCAGCCAGTTTCTCCCCCATAATACAGGCAGTTTGTCCCCCATATACAGCTAGTTTCTCCCCCATATCCAGCCAGTTTCTCCCCAATATACAGCCAGTTTCTCCCCCAATATGCAGCCAGTTTCTCCCCAATATACAGCCAGTTTCTCCCCCAATATGCAGCCAGTTTGTCCCCCATAATACAGCCAGTTTGTCCCCCATATACAGCCAGTTTCTCCCCCATATGCAGCCAGTTTCTCCCCCATATGCAGCCAGTTTCTCCCCCCAGCCCTGCACTTACCTTCCTCGAGTCAGCGTCGTCCTTCCGTCCTCGATGTCTTCTCCCACCCTCGATGTCTCTTCAGCCAATCAGGTTACCGGTAACCAGACCCGGTGAACCTGATTGGCCAGGGAACACACCCCTGTGCGTCCTCTCATTAGATATTTAGAAGCTGATTACAGCCCTCAGGCTGTAGTCAGGAAGCCTATCAGAGCCTGCTGGCTCTGATAGGCACTTCTAAAGGCCAATCAGACGCTGTTATTCAGATGGCCGGCGCTCAAGGGACCGGCCATCTGAATAGTGGGCGGCAGCAATACATAGGTTCATGCAATGCATGAACCTATGTATTGTTGTGAGTGACGGCCGGGCGCAGAAGCGAGCGGTAGCAGCGCTTCTGCGCCCACTATGGTCGCGCCGCCATGTGTGAAAAAAAGACATAAAAAAAAAAAAACTCTTAAAGGCCCCGTTTTTTTTTTTTTTTTTGGTGACCACAGGAGGGGGGGCGGCGCCCGGGCGCCCCCTATGGACGGGCCGCCACTGGTCTAGAGTATGCCTGTAAAGCAGCGCTTGTTTCCCGTGCTTAGAACTGTCCCTGCACAGTGTCATTTCTGAAGGAAAAAAAGTCATTTAAAAGCACTTGCGGCTATAATGAATTGTCGGCTCCTGGCAATACAGAGAAAAATCATTGATAAAAAAAAAAAATGCATGGGGGTCCCCACAAATTCAAGGCCCTTCAGGTCTGGTATGGATATTAAGGGGAATCCTGATTCAAATGAAAAAAAAAATGAGGTGGGGCACCCCCCCAAATATCCATGCTAGACCCTTCAGGTCTGGTATGGATTTTAAGGGGAACTCCATGCCAAATTAAAAAAAAAAATGGCGTGGAGTTCCCCCCAAAAATCCATAACAGACCCTTTATCTGAGCATGCAACCTGGCAGGCCGCAGGAAAAGAGGGGGGGACGAGAGAGCGCTCCCCCTCCTGAACCATACCAGGCCACATGCCCTCAACATGGGGAGGATGCTTTGGGGGTCTGTGACCCCTTAAAGCACCATGTCCCCATGTTGATGGGGACAAGGGCCTCATCCCCACAACCCTTGCCCGGTGGTTGTGGGGGTCTGCGGGCGGGGGGCTTATCGGAATCTGGAAGACCCCTTTAACAAAGGAGACCACCAGATCCCGCCCCCCCATGTGAATTGGTAAGGGGTACATTGTACCCATACCATTTCACAAAGAAAATGTAAAAAAAATACACAGACACCGTTTGGAGAAGTCCTTTATTAAAAAAAAAAAAAAAAAAAAAAAGATTCCAGCGGCGGTAATCCACTCTCGGTATCCTGCGATGGGTGATCTCCTCTACGGGGTCCAGTGATGGATTATCTCTCCTCTCCGGGGTCCAGGCTGCAACGATGATGTCCAGCGCAGCGAGGAACAGCACTCTTCACCGGAGCAGAGACAACCCGGGAATGACGCGGCTTCAGCCAGTGACAGCTCTTAAGTAGCTGAGGGCGGGGCCACCCATCACGTGACCCCGTCCCCCTCTGACGCAAGGGGAAACCCTGGACCCCGGAGAGGAGAGATCATCTATCGATGGACCCCGGAGAGGAGATCACCCATCGCAGGATACCGAGAGTCGATTACCGCCGCTGGAATCTTTTTTTATTTTATTTTTATTTTTAATAAAGGACTTTTTAATAATGGACTTTTCCCAACGGTGTCTGTGTGTTTTTTTTTTTTTTTTTTACACTTTCTTTGTGAAATGGTAGGGGTACAATGTACCTCTTACCAATTCACATGGAGGGGGGCTGGGATCTGGGGGTCCCCTTTGTTAAAGGGGTCTTCCAGATTCCGATAAGCCCCCTGCCCGCAGACCCCCACAACCACCGGGCAAGGGATGTGGGGATGAGGCCCTTGTCCCCATCAACATGGGGACATGGTGCTTTGAGGGGTCACAGACCCCCAAAGCATCCTCCCCATGTTGAGGGCATGTGGCCTGGTACGGTTCAGGAGGGGGGCACATCTTTTTTTTAATTTGGCGTGGAGTTCCCCTTAAAATCCATACCAGACCTGAAGGGTCTGGTATGGATATTTGGGGGGAACCGCACGTCATTTTTTTTAAAAATTTGACGCAGGGTTTCCCTTAATATCCATACCAGACCTGAAGGGCCTGGTAATTGAATTTGGGGGGGATCCCCCACGCATTTTTTTTATTTTTTATCAATGACTTTTCTCTGTATTGCCGGGAGCCGACAATTCATTATAGCCGCGAGTGCTTTTAACTACTTTTTTTCCTTCAGAAATTACATTTTGTGCAGGGACAGTTCTAAGCATGGGAAACAAACGCTGCTTTACAGGCATACTATGCATACCCCCTAGGTACAACATTTTAAGGAATATTTCACTTTTATTGTTTCACTTTAAGCATTATTAAAATCACTGCTCCTGAAAAAACGTTAGTTTTTAAAACTTTTTTTTGCATTGATACATGTCCCCTGGGGCAGGCCCCGGGTCTCCAAACACTTTTTATGAGAATAACTTGCATATAAGCCTTTAAAATTAGCACTTTAGATTTCTCCCATAGACTTTTACAGGGTGTTCCGCGGCTTTTCGAATTTGCCACGAACACCCCAAATTGTTCGCTGTTCGGCGAACGGGCGAACAGGCAATGTTCGAGTCGAACATGAGTTCAACTCGAACTCAAAGCTCATCCCTAGTGACAGGTAACACAGACCCGGTGCACCTGATTGGCTGAGAGGCGGGTCAGTGTTAGACCACTTTCACACTGAGGCGCTTTTCAGGCGTTTTCACGCAAAAAAAAGCGCCTGAAAATGTATTTCCATTAAAATCAATGAATCCTTTCACACTGGGGCAGTGCGCTGAAAAAACGCTCCTCTCCATTGAAATGAATTGAAAGCGCTTCAAAAGCGCCTGAAAAGCACTTCAAAAGTGCTCAGTGTTTTACTGGCAGTTTTTCAAGCGCCTCAGTGTGAAAGTGGCCTTAGCAAAGCGTAATTCCTTCCCTTTGCTAACACAGCTGAGTGAATAGCGAACGCACAGCATTGCGCCCGCTATTCACAATTTTTGGACGATTATTAGAGCCAATTGCTCTAATCAGGTGCTTCTAAAAACCACCCCCGCTGCTGTAATTCAGGCGCCCGGCGCTCGAAAAGGGGCCGGGCACCTGAATAGGGGGTGTCAGCAGCAACCATAGATAGATTCATGCTATGCACAAATCTATCTATGGTAATTAGACGGTGACAGGAGAGGGGGGCGGCGCTCCTGCGCCCTTAATGGATGCACCGCCACTGGGATGAGGTTTGGGGCAACAGGGAGGGTTGGTGTTAGGGTTACATGGAGGGTTAGTATAAGGATTGGGCCTGCAGGGAGTGTTGGTGTTAGGGTTACGAGAAGGGTTAGTATGGAATTTTTCGGCTGCAGGAAAAGCTAGTGTTAGGGTTAAATGGAGGGTTACTTTAAGGTTTGGGGATGTAGGGAGGGTAATTGTTAGAATTACAGGGAGGGTTAGAATGAGGTTTGGGGTAACAGGGAAGGTTGGTGTTAGGGTTACATGGAGGGCTAGTATGAGGATTGGGCCTGCAGAGTGTGTTAGTGCTAGGGTTACATGAAGGGTTAGTATGAGATTTTGAGCTGCAGGAAAGGTTAGTGTTAGGCCACTTTCACACTAGCGGACCGTATGTCCGCTTTTTCATCCGTCCGTTTACGGATGAAAAAGGGACATACATTGGTCTCTATGAGATCGCGGGTGTCAGCGGATGAACATCCGCTGACACCCGATCTCACCCGTGTCCGCAATCCTCCGATTCTGCAGACGGAGGAAAATCCAATTTTTCAATCCGTCTGCAGAGCGGATCGGATGAACACGGACAGACGCTCCGTGTTCATCCGATTACCCCATAGGGGAGAGCGGAGATCTGACAGGGCGGTCCCTGCACAGTGTGCAGAGACCGCCCTGTCATCCGCCGGCTCAGCGGGGATCAACGGAGCGATCCTTGCTGAGCAAGCGGAGGTTCACGGGGCGGATCTTCACGGATCCGTCCCCTGTGAAAGGGGCTGCAGGGAGGGTTAGTGTTATTATTACAGGGAGAGTCAGGATGAGGTTAGGGGCAACAGGGAGGGTTGGTGTTAGGGTTACATGGAGGGTTAGTATGAGGATTGGGCCTGCAGGGAGAGTTAGTGTTAGGGTTACGTGAAGGGTTTTTTATGACATTTTCAGCTGCAGGAAAGGTTAGTGTTAGGGTTACATGGACGGCTACTATGAGGTTTGGGACTGCAGAGAGGGTAGGTGTTAGAATTACAGGGAGGGTTAGGATGAGGTTTGGGGCAACAGGGAGGGTTGGTGTTAGGGCTACATGGAGAGTTAGTATGAGGATTGAGGCTGTTGGGTGGATTAATGTTAGAATTACAGGGAGAGTTAGGATGAGGTTTGGGGCAACAGGGATGGTTGGTGTTAGGGTTACATGGAGGGTTAGTATGAGGATTGGGCTTGCAGGGAGTGTTGGTGTTAGGGTTACGTGAAGGGTTAGTATGACATTTTCAGCTGCAGGAAAGGCTAGTGTTAGGGTTAAATGGAGGGTTACTATAAGGTTTGGGGATGTAGGGAGGGTAATTGTTATTATTACAGGGAGAGTTATGATGAGGTTAGGGGCAACAGGGAGGGTTGGTGTTAGGGTTACATGGAGGGTTAGTATGAGGATTGGGCTTGCAGGGCGGGTTAGTGCTAGGGTTACATAAAGGGTTAGTATGAGATTTTGGGCTGCAGGAAAGGTCAGTGTTAGACAAAAACAAATACAACAAACAGAGGATTCTACACACCCAACTGAGTTAACTACATGTTTAACTTCCTGAAGACGCCAATCACGGCAAAACATATGTCAGAGCGGAGGATCTGCCATTTCCGGGTCCTAATTTGATACCCCATACTAGGCTTTGCCCTCCGGAGCGAGATGTGGAACGCACGCCATCCCAAAGGGGAACAGCTGACTCACACACGCTGTTTATACCTAGTGCCAGGCACTTCAATATGTGAAGTGTAACTGCTATTATTGCTGCTGTTTTTTTACTTTATTAAAAACTACTAAACTATGAGACTTTTATCCATGTCTCCTTTGGTGTTATTTTTTACATCCTAGTTCCATCATGAGTGGCTATTGGAGTGGATTTATGCTATTAGTGGAACCAATCTGGTGTTCCAAAAGCGTTTTTTGACCGTCCTGTAAAAAGGGGTCAAACATCTTTGGTGAGTGGCCATCTTCATACTGAGCACTCGTGGTGGAAGAACTGGAAGTTTACCTCATTTTGATTTGGTGTTGGAATTTATCAGATATTGGCTTTATGCTTGCTATTATGACAATTTATTTTTTCAGTGTGCACATTTAGGTTTGATGCATTGTATATTTGTGCAAAGTTTTGTATCAAACATGTATAGCGCCTTATCCTATATTTCAATATTTTACACAGTTTAGTGATTTGTTCACTTTTAAAGGGGCAGCTGTTTGTTATATGTTTTCATCCCCACAGGGTGCCATTATTGGTACATATTTTTCAATAGGGAGGGTTGGTGCTGGGTTACATGGAGAGCTAGTATGAAAATTGGGTCTGCAGGGTGGGTTAGTGTTAGGATTATGTAAAGAGTTAGTATGAGAGTTTTGGCCTGCAAGGAGGGTTAGTGTTAGATTTACATGGAAGGTTAGTAAGAAGTTTTGGTTTGCAGAGAGGGTTAGTGTTAGGGTTATAGGGAGGGTTAGTGTAAAGCCCTGTACACACGATCGGATAACCTATGGATTTTCGTCCGATGGATTTGTCCATCGGAAATCCGATGAAACTGTTTTTAATCAGTCTTGGCCACACACCATCAGTCTAAAAACCGACGGCAAGAAAACGATGGCACGTTCAAAACGTACGACACGCTATAAAAGGGCCGAACAAATCTAATGGCGCCACCCCTTGGGCTGCTTTTGCTGATTTTGTGTTACCGCGTGTTAGTAAAAGTTTGGTGAGAGCTGATTCGCGCTTTTCAGTCTCCGTGCTTTGCAGATCGTTTCCTGTTGTTCAGTTTGTGCTTGTGGGTTTGTATTTGTGATTCAGTGCGTGCAGTCAGGTCGTTACTGCCTTGCAGTGCCTTCTTAGCCGTTCGTTTACTGTTTTTCAGATCGTTCTTCTCAGGCCTTGCTGTTCCACGGTGCGTTCTGTTTGAGTGCCTTCTGACCAGCCGACCGGTTTAAAACCATGTTTGAAGTGCGTTCTCGTTCTCGAGCTCGTGCTGGCTTTGGGCTTGGTGTTGCAGTTAACACTGTAACCCGAGTTCAGTCTGTGAACAGGGTGAGGAGGAGTTCATGGACTAAGAATTGGTTGCTCCAGCAGGACCAATTCTCTCATATGCCTCTGCTGCGGGAAATCCATGAGAATAACCCTGATGATTTCAGGAATTATCTCAGGATGACGGACCCCGTATTTCACCGTCTTTTGGATTTGCTGTCCCCCTATATAACGAGGCAGGACACTGTGGTGCGCCAGGCCATCACTGCCGAGCAGAGGCTTATTACCACGTTGAGATACCTGGCGACTAGGAGAAGCTTGCAGGACCTCAAGTTCTCAACAGGCATCTCCCCCCAGGCTCTCGGGATCATTATCCCTGAGACGTGTTCGGCCATCATTCAGGTCCTGCAGAAGGACTATATGAAGGTAATTATGCTCCTTTAACCTCACATTATCTGTTTTTATTCTGTTGGTTTATTTTTTTTTCCTAACACAAATATGCCTGTTTGTAATATCTTGGTAATGTCCCCATTTTCCCCATGCCTTTTTTTACCTGTAAATCCCTTTTTGGGCCCTACATGCCTATTTCCCTTCACTAACCTCTCCAGCATGCTATCGTGGGTGCAAACCCAGCTAGCCTTCTATTTTCCTTTTCATTTTTGGGGGGTCATTGCCCTCGTAGTTTGACAACCCTCCCTCCCCCCCTAAAGATGTTAAAAAATTAGTAGTTCTCAATCAAGCTCAGCAGAGTGGTAGAGCCTTTTTTGGGATCCCCCACAATCACCTTAGGCCCCCCCCCCTTTAGATTATTTTAGAATGTCCACTCAGCGGGGGTGAGGCATCTGCTAAGTGGGCCTTTGTTTATTGGTAGGAAATACTCCCCTAAATAATAATGTTACTCAACAATGTTTTTGTGTGTAATCTGCTTGCACTGTAACCATAAACCGTACTAATGTCTTCTTTTTGTTTGACTCCACAGTTCCCTAGCACACCACAGGAATGGCTGACTGTGGCCTCCCAATTTGCCCAGCGGTGGGATTTCCCCAACTGTGGAGGGGCAATTGATGGGAAGCACGTCCACATAGTGCCGCCACCCCATTCGGGGTCATACTATTTCAACTATAAAGGTTTTAATAGCATAGTGTTAATGGCGGTGGTGTCGGCACGGTACGAGTTCCTGTATGTGGACGTGGGGAAGAACGGCCGGATGTCCGATGGCAGATCATTCGCGGAGACGGAGTTCGCTCACCGTCTGCAGGCTGGGGGTCTTGCACTGCCTCCAGATGCAGAGAACGTTGAAGGGCTCCCATTCGTTTTCATTGCGGATGAGGCTTTTGGACTAGGACCACACCTGATGCGGCCGTTTCCCCAACGCGCCCTCACCCCGGAGAGGAGGGTTTTTAATTACCGGCTGGCCAGAGCCCGGAGAGTTGTGGAGAATGCCTTCGGGATAATGGGCAGCCGGTTCCGCCTGTTGCAGACAGCGATACATTTGGCGGACTATAAACTGAACCACATCGTCTACTGCTGCTGCATATTGCACAATTTTCTACGCAAATTTGCAACCAATTATGTATCATCGTTTGGGCCTGAGGCCGGTCCATCTGAACTGATTAATCTGACCGGCCTCAGCACTGCCCGTACTGGCTTGGCCCCCCAAAGTGCCCGTGAAGTACGCCAGAAATACGTAGAGTACTTCACGGGTAGGGGGCCATCGCAATGCCAGACCACATCTGACCAAGTATTTAACCTTTTAAAAATAAAAAAAATCATGGAATTCCTACAAACTTGTGTTGTCATTCTTGTATTTTGGGTTTATGTGTCTCCCAGGTTCTAGTAGTGCCAAGTGTAATTGTCCTTAGTAAATAGCCTCAAAACTCAGAGCGAAAAACATGGTTTTTGCATCTTCAGAAGTGCTCTTGAGCATAGAAAGAACAAGGCACACCTTTTTTAGACTTCCCAAATGTTTTTATTGTTTGCACCGCATTTTATTTTGGTTTTTAGAAATACTAGCCTTTTATTTTTCTGTGCGGCTTTTTTTGCAGAAACATGCATGGGTCGTAAGCCATTTTTTTTAGTCTGAAAAAGTAATAAAATAACACCGTGAAAAATACCAACTGGAGATGGGGTGATGGTACCCCTGATCCATCCCAAATGTTAACAAACACACTTTCTTTTGGGGCTCAAATGGGTATCTTCAACAAGATCCCATGGCTAGGGTAAACATGTGCTATCTGCCATCATGGGGGATCAATGGTCGTGCTTTGGGGATGTAAACCCTTCCTCTCACCTACTTGAGGAGGGAGGAAGAGGTTGCACCCCCAAAACAGGGACATAGATATCCTGTGACGGCAGATAGCACATGTTGAGTCTTCAGTGTGTGCATCTTCACATTTGGGATGTTGGAAATCCCTGAGATAATTTCAGACGCATAACAAAACACACAAAAAGGGGGGGGTTCACACTATTCTCCCCAAAATATCTATCATGTTTTTATATTTTTGCTCAATCACAATCATTCTCTTTCTCATAATGTCCATTTCGCTACTGCATTCCATGATTTCCTGAATGATTATTTTGGCGCTGGCACTCGAGAATGGCGGATTTGGACTTCCTGACACACCCCCACGTTCAGTCCCTAAAACAAAAAAAAAGTTTTTACACTAGGCAGTCCTACATCTGTATTTACCTTGAAGTTGTGGTGACAGACACTGACCTGTTGTGCTGATAAGCTCCACCTCTCCTTCCTCCACCTCCGCTTCCTCCACCTCCGCTTCCTGAACCTGCTGATCTTGGTCTGCTTTGGGAGCTTCGGGGAGTTTCTGTGGTGTTGGGTTACTCGTCTCCTGAGCATGGTGTCCTCCCAGTCTCCTCTCCCCTATGGGAATTTACACCAAAATGTATACTTTAGCACGCAGACTTTTTTAAGGCCTGAAAAGGGATCCTCAATGTTTTGAAGTGGGGTACAATTGAAATTTGGCCCTGAGTTCCAACATGAACATATGTGATCTTGCAAACTCAACAAAGCAACATGTTATTTTTGAGGGCATTCACAAATACACTTGGATAACCACCAAGGTATCCACTGGACCACCTGTGTGTGACACCGTTAATAAATTTGGTCATGTGGCCCAGAGTATAGTATCTTGATCAAGAACAAAAAAAAGTACACAACTGCTGGAGTGTCATCTCCTTTACCCAGAATACAGTTTATTCTTTCAGTCACATTCTAAATTTCCTTACAACACATCATCTAGCCAACAATGTGTAGATAAACATTGTTGAAGTAAAATGAGGCATGCCCACATGTAGTTTACGTGGATATGTGCCAAACATGTTTGGGGGAAGAGCAGCAAGTTATTGGTCAAAACATTGGGCAAATAAGTGGACTCTCCACTTAACCAGAAGATGAGATTTCAAAATGTGAACCCAGTCAAGCCAAGCACATGTTGCAAAACATGGAAGAATACATATTACAATGTGAAAGAACACAGTAAAATATACTTACTTTTTTCTATGCTTTTTATAAGCTTCTTATACTGCTCCGGCTCCCTGATCTTGCTATGAGTAAGCGTCAATTCGTGACGTGAAACGCGTTAGCCACCCTTCCCTGCATGCACACCATCTGCATTTGTTGTTTTGGATTTATGGATTTATTTTGAATTTTGATTTTTTACCTGAAATTTTGGAATAAATAACTGTCTATACAGAGTGCGGCAGTCCAGGGTTTCTTTTTCTCCCATCCCTGATCTTGAGGTCTGACCACCTTTTACGGAGTTGTTCCTTGGATCTCCTGACCCCATATTTTTTATAAAGACTCTTCGCCACTTTGTCCATAATTTGTGACTTCCGGAGATTAGGGGTGTCGTATGGGCCATGCTTGCCGTCGCAATCCTTCCTCCGCAGAATGTCCACCATCTCCGCCATCTCAGAAAAAGACATATTAGTCGCCTTGTATCTTTTTTTGCAGGATTGGGACGTTTCCGCCTCCGGGCTTTCCTCGTCGGTAATTTCAACTAAAGAAGCCACCTGTGTCTGCGACATGTCGCCGTCTCACACTGTGCGCCGATCGTTAAGGGGCGGGGAAATGCAGAAAAAGTCCGTCATGGGCGGGCGACGAGGGCGGAGTTACACGCATGCGCAGGGTATAAAAAGGGGAAAGAAGTTATTAGGGATGCGCGGAGTAAGGACGACCGGAAGTGAACCCACGAAGTGAACTAAGGTAAGAAGGGAACTCGGGCCTGCAGTGGCATATTAATGGGTCATGATTGTAAAGGGCAATATTGTGATAAGTTGAGGAGAATCAATTCTGATCCTTTTTTTTTTTTTGTACTTGCTGATCCTAATAGATGCATAAACTAAGAGAGCCGGAGGTGATGCTTGTTTTTATTGAAAAGTATAAGGAACAGCGCAACCTTTGGGAGCTCAAACACCCTGCGTATCACAAAAGTGATGTACGACGGGCAACTATTACCAAATTAGCCGAGGATATGAAGCCATGGATCCCAGATGCAGACTACACTATGATCAATAATAAAATCAACAACCTGCGCAGTTCTTATAAAAAATAATTCAAGGAAGTGCGCCAGTCCAAGAGATCAGGAGCAGCAGCCGACGATGTAGTAAAGCCCAAGCTGTGGTACTACAGACATCTCCAATTTCTGGATGACCAGATCGAGGCCAGGGAATCTATTTCCAGCCTTCCCTCAACCCTTCCTTCCACCCTTCCCTCCAGCGTTCCTTCCACCCTTCCCTCCACCCCTGCAGAGGCGGAGGAGGAGCCTCCTGAGCTCGAAGAGCCAGATCTTCGCATCTTCAGCCAGGTATAGTATTTTTGATGCTAATTATTGTCCACTAAGTAATATTGAGTTGAACTGTTTTGATTAGCCATAAATGATCCCACCCCCCCCCCTCCAAAATAAACCAGTAATGAGATCAAAATTGTGTGTGATTGATTCCTCAAATAATAGAAATTTACATTTTATTTTATAAACAGGATGAGGCAAGCCAGGAGGAAGAGGGTCAGGAGTGTGACAGGCAGGAGGAGGCAGGGCCCAGTGGGACTCAGCAGGTCCCCAGGCCTAGTGGCAGCACCGTCTCCCAAGTGGCTCCCCTCCACGTCAGACCGCCAAAACAACGGCGAATGACACAAGTGGAGGAGGAGTCACTAAAGATGATTCAGGAGGCTGCTGCCATTATGAGGGCCCCCCTCAACCCTACGGAGGGGTTTAGCACCTATCTCTCAGATAAGCTGCTGAGAATGGAGGCGGGACAACGGGCCCTTTGTGAGCACCTTATCTACACGGCCATACACATGGGGGCGAGGGGACAGCTGACTGAGGCCACCCATATCTCACATCAGCCCAATCCCTCTCCTCCTTCTCCTCCTCCTCCTGCCACATCACCACCCCCAGCCTGCAAGGGTGCGTGGACAGGGCCGTGGAGAGAACGCTGCAGAGAGGCGTGGAAGGAAGGCTACAAGGAAGAGCAGGAGGTGATTCCCTGGCCTCGAGCTGCTCATCCAGAAATTGAAGGTTGATGGAGTACCACAGCTTGGGATGATGTATGTCTTTGGCTGCTGCTCCTGATTTCATGCTGTTGTTGATTTTATTATTGATCATAGTCAGGTCTGCATTTGGGATCTAATGACTTTATATTCTCTGCTAATTTGGGAATAGTTGCCCTTCGGTTTTTGATTTGTTTTTTTCCGAAATAAAGGGAAATTTGATTTCAGCCAACCTACATGCCTGATGTGTTTTTTTGAGAAGTAGCAATAAGATTGCATAAATACAATGTGTAATTAAGAACAAGGGACACCAACCTCCATGATTTTTCAAAAATGTAATATTATGTTGTTCTGAGAAATTGCACAACAAATTTTAAGAGTCAAAAAAAAAAAGGTGTAATTTGTGAGGTCGGCCTTGAAGAATTTTACTAATTATTCCTAAGATCACTAGAAAAAAGAAAGACATACATTTGTCAGAACTCAGGAGAAAGTTCTGCTGCCAAAATGACATTTTAAAGACCGTTCGAAAGCAAAAAAACATGCGCTGCATTAAACGAAGCAATAACTTGCAGAATGACGAATGTGCTCTCTCCATTAGGAACGCTAGTTTTACAAGAACGAGCGCTCCCGTCTCCTAATTCAGTCTGAGCATGCGTGGGTTTTTTAACCGATGGACTTGCCCATAGACGATCGGAAATTCCCATCGGTTTTTTTATCCATCGGAAAATTTTAAAACAAGTTCTATTTTTTCCAACCGATGGAAAAAAGACCGATGGGTACCATACACGATCGGTTGGTCTGATGAAAACCATCCATCGGACGGTTTTCATCAGTTAAACCGATCGTGTGTACGGGGCTTTAGAGTTATAGGGTTAGTGATGGAATTACAAGAAGGGCTTCTGTGAGGGGTTAAGGGTAGAACATTATTCTCAATGCTAGGAGCTCTAAGCCAAAATGAAAAAAAACAGTACTGGATTTTTGGCTCTGAAAGCTACTGTATCAAACTTTGGAACAAAAAAGAGGAAGTTGCATGCAACAAGGATCATCCAACCAGGATCTGAAGGTCCTCCGGAAGCTTTATCAAAATCTTCAGAAATTTGGCCGTTTTGGACTTCCTCGAGTTCAAATTAAGATAAATTAGAGCAAACTTTTTAACTTTATTTTTTTGACTGACGTTATTTCCTGAATTTGCTGTTATAGTCAATAAAGGTTACATCACTTCATCATGCTCGGGTGAGCTGCACAAAAAATTTATGTAGTGTAGCAAAAGTGAAAGTTAGAAAGAAAAATTCAAAACTAACTAGAATAAATGAAAATGTGTTGCCATTAAGCTTAATCAAGCAAGACAGAGCTAAAAGAACATGATTTTGTTATGTTGACACGCTCTAGATTATAGAAGCACTGACACCAATCCAGTGCCAAATTTCATCATATCAGGCATTCCGCTGATGCAATTGCTGAGTCTTTACAATTAGCTTTGGGACACTGAATCCCAGCCTTGAGTTCAGTTGCTCAGAACAGCCAGCTGAGGCTGCTGTGTTTGTGTGTGGTCAACTTTACTGTTGAACCGGAGACAATACAAAATGAATTAAAGAGGAACAGAAAAGTCTTCTTCGAAATGAAGGCTCCATTTCACAGGACTTCTGCAGATGTAGAAATCTGTGAAAATTGCATCTGTTTCAGTGTAATTTATTGTCCCCATCCCTTCTCTTTTACCTGCCAATAAGAACATAATTGTATTGCTCACATCACATGACAAAGGCACTGAATTCATGAGATTTTGCTACTGTTCCAGAGCCATTTCAACAATAAAATTTTATAATAAAAAAAAAAGATTTGTCAAGTCATCTAAATTGTCTCAAACTGGGGTCAGTGGACCACTGGTGGTCTGCACACATCTGCCAAGGGGTCCCTGGCAATCTTCCTACACATACTGTTTTTATTAGAAGTGGGCAGATGCAGGCTGGAATTATACTTTTGTAGAGTTGGGCAAAAGGTTTGGGCCAAGAAAAAGTTCGGCCCGAACATCGCCTGTTAGGCGAACACCCAAATTTGCGGGGCTCTCAGCGGGATGTTTGCCCATTGAGCGCCCCACAATGCACTGTGCTCTGCACAGTGCAGGCTAAGCTTTCATTGGGCAAAGCTTTGCCCAATCAGGGCACAGTGAATAGCTGGTTGTTAAGGAGCGGCTGCTGCATCCTTAACAATGGGTAAGTCATCACCTGTCAACAGGCTTCCCCACTGACAGCTGAATGAAAAAAATAAATAATTGCTGGAAATAGAAAAAGATGGAAAAAATGGTGTGGGGGTCCCCCACAAACCATACCAGGCCCTTCGGCCATTTTTATTTTTTATTTTGGGCGTGGGGTTCCCCCATAAATCCATACCAGACCCTTATCTGAGCATGCAGCCTGGCAGGACAGGAAAGGGGGAGGGATGAACAAGCGCCCCCCCCCCAAACCACCAGGCCACATGCCCTCAACATTAGAGGGTGCACCTCAAAGCGCCTTGTCCAAATGTTGATGGGGACAAGGTCCTCTTCCCGACAACCCTGGGCCATGGAAGTTGGTGTAATGGTAGGGGGGAAAATGCATGTTTGAGGTGTACCCACGCTTTGGTGTGAGAATGGATGTTCCAGTCTATTATTTTTGCTAACTGACAGGCCCAGTGATATTTACATATGCCTCCTTTCATCTTGGGTACTGTTAGCCTCTCAAAGCTTAATCTAGGGTGTGATTTACCCCAAATAAATTTAGTGCAGGCTCTGAGGTACGAGGTGAAAAAGGCCTGTGGTATTCTTATGGGCACCGCTTGCATTATGTACAATATTCTCAGGAGAATATTCATTTTGACAATCGACGCTCTACCAAACCACGAAAAGAGACCCGCGGACCAGGACTTCAAGTCACGTTGAATGTTTTGAAGGATCGAGAGGTAGTTTTTGGTGTATAGGTAGTCTATTTTGGAAGGCAGTTGGATCCTGAGGTATGTGATCGAATCACAGCAACCGCTAAACGGCTCCAGCTAAATGGGAAGTTTGCTTGGCAATGCGCAGTGCTTGTGATTTCGAGAAGTTTATTTGTAAATTGGTCGGGGTCGTGGCGAAATCTTTAAGCAATATTAATATGTGGTTCCATTAGAAATAAGAGTATCCCCTCTGCAAAAGCAGCTAGTTTATAGGCAGTCTTGGAGATCAAGACACCTTTGATATCGGGGTTAGACCCGAGGCGGCAGAGAAGAGGTTCAAGGGTGAGAACAAATATTAATGGGGAGAGAGGGCAACCTTGATGTGTACCATTAGATATTGAGAAGGCATTCGATAGGTGGCCATTGAGTGGCAGTTGGGGAGGAGTAGAGGGCTAAGATGAGTTGTAACATACGTTCTTGCATGCCAATCGCTTTGAGGGCTTCAGACATATAGTCCCAGGCCATTCTGTCGAATGCCTTCAGGTACAGAAAGAATCCACGATGGTGAGTCAAGGTCAACCATTTGTGTATATTATTGGCTTTTATGGTGTTGTATGTCGCTTCTCTACCAGGTATGAAGCCCACCTGGTCTAGAGATATGAGTTTAGACAGTAAGGGTAGTATATAGTTTGGCTAGGAGATTGGCAAAGGGTTTGAGATTGGGCGATAGTTTGTGACTAATGAGAGGTCTTTGTTTGGTTTTGGGATCACAGTTATGTGTGCTGTCAGGAGATCTCGGGGTGGTGGGGTTACTGGATGAAAGGGAGTTAAATGCTCCTAGGAAATTTGGCTTGAGCGAATCTGTACAGGTTTTATAATATCCTGTTGTCAAGCCGTCTGGGCAAGGGCTCTTTTCAGCCTTCAATTGTTTGAGTGCTGAGTTGACTTCTTCAGATAAGAAAGGGTGGTCCAGTTCTTTCGCTTCCATATTGGATAAACATTTGGGGTATATTTTTTAAGGAAATCTTTAATAATTTGGATCCTGGGAGCGTCTTTTGTCTGTGGGTCTACGGGGCCTAGATTATGAAGACGAGCATAATATTAAACAAATTGGTTCGCTATCTCATCGTTGGATATTATTTTACATCCCATGGAATTGGTGAGAGAGTGAATTGTCATGGCCGCTTTTTTAGATCGGAGGACTCTCGCCAGGGGCTTTCCGGATTTATTTCCATATACATTTTTTGAGATAATATGTGGTTTCGTTTTTTTTCATTTAGTTCCTACAATAGGTTTGCCCTGGTATGGACAAGTTCTTGGAGGGAGGGCGCGGCTTGGGTAAATTTATGTGCCTGTTCTAAGATGTGAATTTGCGCTGTCAGCTTTTTTATGCGAGATTGTCATTCTCGTCTGCGTTTTGTGGAGATTGCAATTAATTCTTCTCGTATGACGCATTTGTGTGTCACCCATCTCATCATTGGTGATATGTATGAGAGTTGTTCTCTCTGAAATATTGAAGGAGTAAGTCTGTTTACTTCGGGTACAATAGTGCGGTCTGTGAGTAGCGCCATATCAAGGGTCGAGTTGGTGTGTCCAAAAATTCTATGGATATGGAGATAGGTTGATGGTCAGATAAGTACGTAGCTTTATTAACCATCAGTAAATCTTTTTGTGAGATGAATAGGTAGTCAATTCTGGAGTCGTGGTTATGAGGGACTGAGTAGAATGTGTAGTATTTTACGTTTGGGTATAGCGTACACCTGGAGTCATGCAATTCGAGGTCCTAAAGTTGTGTTTTACTTGCTCGCAGTGTTTTGTATGGCATTGTGGATGTTTCCGTCAAAGTGTCATATAGGGGGTTAAGGCTGGACATTAAAGTCTCCACCTAGGATTAATATGCCTTCCTTGAAGGCTGTGAGTAGTTGTATTGTTGATCGAAAGAAGGGGACTTGTTTTGTGTTTGGTGTGTAAATATTTGCTAGGGGAACAGGTTTCCCATGAAGTTAACCCTTCACAAAAGGGGTATCTGACACTTAAAATGAGCAATGTCTAGCAAAGAGGTTGGAAACCCCCTTTGATTTTGAATCGTGATTGGTCGCGTGTAGAGAAGTCAGGTAGCGGGCGTTGGAGAGTTTCGGGGCAGAGTCCGCCTAAAAGTGTTTTTCCTGTAAAAAGATAATGACGGCTTTATTTTTGTGCATCAAAAGCGTTTTTCTGGGATGTTAAGACTGCATGCATTTAGGGAGATTATTTTGAGAGTGGATTTGGTGGTTTTTGGAGATGGAGGTGACATTGTATGGGAGGAATTATCCTTCGCCACTCTAGCAGCTAGGGTTACTTGCTGTGATTGGGTATGTTAATGTCGGAGGAGGAAGAAAAAGGCCAGTAACTGGTGGAGGAAAGGAGGTTGAGATGAGTTGGGGTGAGGGAAGGAAGAGAGAGGGAAAAAGAACGGGGAAATAGAAGTGGGTGGTATTGAGAAGGGGGCTGGGGGGTATCTATTAAAGGTTGAGAAACATGGTAGGAAAGGGTTGAGCACGGGAGAGTGTCCGGCGACTGGAGAGAGCCTGCTGGCTTGTCCGGGTGGATTATACACCTGTTATAAGGTGCAGTCAGAAAAGTTCAGTGGTGTAGTGTAAGAGAGTGAGTGGATTCTTGTAGGGGTTGTATTGGTTACCACTGTGGGGGTGGAGGATTGGAGATGGTGGAGATTAGTTCACTAAGTCAATAGGAGATTTCTCGCCGAACAGAGGAGGTTTTAGAGCTTGATTGAGGGGGTTTTATAGGTTAGGAGGTTATGTAAGGGGAGGGCGTATCTATATGAGAGGCAGCTGGTTATCAAGAAGGATTTGGAGCCCCTGATGGGTGTGGGTGTTAGAGTCTGTAATGTGTAGATTGGAAGTGAATGTCGGACATAAATTTATTACCCATTTTCATGTACTTGTAACTTATGTAAAACGTATGTGTCACCTACTGCAATGTGGTTTACAATTAATGCATGTTAGCCTATGTGTCAATGCACACACAGGCGTTTAGAGACGTTTACAGGCAGAAAAAAATCCCACTGTCAGCGTGTCCAGGAGCAGAGTTTTGCCAGAAAAAACTTTTGATGCATGTAAACACGTCTAAACACACGTTAACGCTTCAGCGTTAATTCATATCAATGGTCAGAATAAATTCTGGCCAATTAAATTAATTAACGCCCAAGCGCTTGATGTGCCTAAATGGATGTACCTGTAAATGCGTTTACAAGCGTCAAGCATTTTTTCTTCCTAAATGCTGCTGCCAGGAGGAAAGACATCCAGGAGAGATAGCCAAATGTCCAGTGTGAATGAGGCCTTAGAGTTAAACAGGCTGTAAATATTGATAAAGGGAAATGTAAAAGTCCTTTCTTGCAGTGGGGCTGCCTTAATTGAAATGGCTAACTGATCGTTAACTCATCTCTAGGGAGTGACAAAAGCACTTTTACTTACCTGATCCTTCACTCCCGAAGCTAAGGGTGCTCCCCTACGATCCAACATTAGACTGTCCCTCAGTGTTCTCACATCCATTTCAGGTCTATAGTGTTCTGCATTGGTCTTGATGAGGTCAGGCTCATCAAACCGGTGGCGTGCAGAGGAAAAGAGGCTGAGGGGACTGGTCTAGCAGCAAGGAGGGGCCCACGAGGGGCCCAGCAGAAAATCAGGTAAGCAGAATCACTTTTCCTGCTCCCCTAGACACAAGTGATCAGTGAACCCTTACTATAGGGGGTGTGGCCTGGCAGGAGCCCAGGCTGAGGTTGTCTTATTCATCACATCACCTGCATGGATGTACGGCATCAGGAATTCCTTCTTTCCTTACCATAGGGATGCAGCCCAACTGTAAGAGAAGACTTTTACTGTTCCAGGAGTTCAGCTCCATAGAAAAAGAAGCAAGAATTACAATGCACTGTACAACACATTGCAGCAGACATGCACAATGTTGAGCAAGCATTTAAAAGGACCCTCAGTGGGCACCAGTGTTAATTTTGTGGACAAAAATATTTTTGCTGACGAAATTCACACTATTTTTAGTCAAATTAAATACGACTAAAACTAAAACAATTCAGATGACTAAAATGCGACTAAAACTAAAATTACATTTTAGTCAAAAGGCTATGACTGTTAGGACCGCATATCCCGTGCAACGCTGGGCCTGTTATTTTCTGACTCATCTTTCGAGTACCTACAGGTCCTTCTCAAAAAATTAGCATATTGTGATAAAGTTCATTATTTTCTGTAATGTACTGATAAACATTTCATATATTTTAGATTCATTACACACAACTGAAGTAGTTCAAGCCTTTTCTTGTTTTAATATTGATGATTTTGGCATACAGCTCATGACAACCCAAAATTCCTATCTCAAAAAATTAGCATATTTCATCCGACCAATAAAAGAAAAGTGTTTTTAATACAAAAAAAGTCAACCTTTAAATAATTATGTTCAGTTATGCACTCAATACTTGGTCGGGAATCCTTTTGCAGAAATGACTGCTTCAATGCGGCGTGGCATGGAGGCAACAGCCTGTGGCACTGCTGAGGTGTTATGGAGGCCCAGGATGCTTCGATAGCGGCCTTAAGCTCATCCAGAGTGTTGGGTCTTGCGTCTCTCAACTTTTTCTTCCCAATATCCCACATATTCTCTATGGGGTTCAGGTCAGGAGAGTTGGCAGGCCAATTGAGCACAGTAATACCATGGTCAGTAAACCATTTACCAGTGGTTTTGGCACTGTGAGCAGGTGCCAGGTCGTGCTGAAAAATGAAATCTTCATCTCCATAAAGCTTTTCAGCAGATGGAAGCCTGAAGTGCTCCAAAATCTCCTGATAGCTAGCTGCATTGACCCTGCCCTTGATAAAACACAGTGGACCAACACCAGCAGCTGACATGGCACCCCAGACCATCACTGACTGTGGGTACTTGACACTGGACTTCAGGTATTTTGGCATTTCCCTCTCCCCAGTCTTCCTCCAGACTCTGGCACCTTGATTTCCGAATGACATGCAAAATTTGCTTTCATCTGAAAAAAGTACTTTGGACCACTGAGCAACAGTCCAGTGCTGCTTCTCTGTAGCCCAGGTCAGGCGCTTCTGTCGCTGTTTCTGGTTCAAAAGTGGCTTGACCTGGGGAATGCGGCACTTGTATCCCATTTCCTGCACACGACTGTTCACGGTGGCTCTGGATGTTTCTACTCCAGACTCAGTCCACTGCTTCCGCAGGTCCTCCAAGGTCTGGAATCGGTCCTTCTCCACAATCTTCTTCAGGGTCCGGTCACCTCTTCTCGTTGTGCAGCGTTTTCTGCCACACTTTTTCCTTCCCACAGACTTCCCACTGAGGTGCCTTGATACAGCACTCTGGGAACAGCCTATTCGTTCAGAAATTTCTTTCTGTGTCTTACCCTCTTGCTTGAGGGTGTCAATGATGGCCTTCTGGACAGCAGTCAGGTCGGCAGTCTTACCCATGATTGCGGTTTTGAGTAATGAACCAGGCTGGGAGTTTTTAAAAGCCTCAGGAATCTTTTGCAGGTGTTTAGAGTTAATTAGTTGATTCAGATGATTAGGTTAATAGCTCGTTTAGAGAACCTTTTCATGATATGCTAATTTTTTGAGATAGGAATTTTGGGTTGTCATGAGCTGTATGCCAAAATCATCAATATTAAAACAAGAAAAGGCTTGAACTACTTCAGTTGTGTGTAATGAATCTAAAATATATGAAAGTCTAATGTTTATCAGTACATTACAGAAAATAATGAACTTTATCACAATATGCTAATTTTTTGAGAAGGACCTGTATATGTTATCTGTTTGAGATACTGTAAACACTGTCTCCTTTGGCTGTTACATGTAACTTTCTTTGGTAAATAAAGGAATAAAAAAATAAAAAAAAAGACTGACTGAAGCTAAATCGAAATTTGATGTCAAAGATAACACTGGTTATATATCACAAAGGCTAAATCTGTGTATGTAATGCATGTTCAAACCTGAATACCATAAATAATCAAATTTTCTTAGATTTATACTCCAGGAGTATATAATGAGTTTGGAAATTCTAGAGAAATGCTTAAAGTGTTATCATTCACAAGATGTTCATGGCCAGAGGGAGAATGAGTGATACCATGAGTTGCAAGGTGTCACTGATAGTAGCCGGCAGTTTCATCGGCTGGTTGGGGGAAAATAAGAGCATGGCCATAATCCAAACTTTTGAGGTGGGGAGGGGGGGTGTAGATTGTGCTGGACTGATCGATCAGTCACTGCTGTTGGGTATGCAAAAGTATGGGCAGGTAGAAAGGGTTTATTTTCAGAGGTACATGTCTGGCTTGAGAAGAAGGTGGTGGTGGGCCCTGTTAGGGGGTACAGCCTTGTGGTCGTATGCTTGAGAAGAAGTGAAAGTAAAGGAACACCCGGCGTCCAGTAGAGGGTAGGTTTTTAAAAACATTTTATTTGGAGTAACAACAATTAAACAAGGCCAACAGCCAGCGTTCGGACAACCATTGGTCCAATCCATGTGCTAAAGGCAGTCCCCAACAGGACCATTCTCTAATAGCTTTCAACAGCAGTCCTGATGAAGGGGGAGTCCTTATTCCCCCTAAACGCGTTGGCCTCATTTAATTGTTGTTACTCCAAATTAAAAGTTTTTAAAAACCTACATCTACTGGACACCGGGTGCTCCTTTACTTTCACTTCTTCTCAAGCATAATCCAAACTTGGCGCTTTACATTTATGGAGGTGGTATATGGATGTTAATTGTAAATTGTAAATGTATTATTTCTAGGGTGATCTTACACTTGAAAATAGTCAGATAGCAAAAACTACTATATTATGTGAACATCAGAATTGTATGGAGTCATCATATCCTTACAGTGTTACTAAACCCACAATAGTAAAATCAGTGTCTATATGTAGTAAAGCATGTTTGTTATACTCACTGTGGAACCTAAGGGGTTAATCCTCTGCATTGCGTAAACCGGCTGTTTGATTCTGTCTTCTCTGATCCTCCCCTTCTTCCACTGTCGCTAATCCATCTCCTGATATAACAGAGACTTGGGGGCACTCTGCACATGCTCAGTTTTGTGTGTATTGCTAGAGATTTTTTTCTTTTTGGGAGGGTGCATGTGATAAGCACAGGACCAATCAGCATTGTCCAGACAGAGGGACAGGGGTTCTGCAGCCTCATAAGACAGTCAGAGGTAAATGAAAACACCTCCTACATGCTTTAACCAGACACTGATCTAGGTCATAAGACTGCTATACTGTATACTGCTAATGAGAAAAGGTATTTAGCAGCTTATAATTATACTAAAATAATTACATTTTTTATATTCTGTGTACTGTGGGAGACCAGATATAGCAATTGCAGTTTCCTTGGTTTAGTAAGACTTTAAATAATGCATTACAATTTAATTAAACCTATTAGATTTTAGTTGACTGAAATGTACTGGAGATTTTAGTTGACTAAAATACGACTAAAACAAAAACAATTCAGATGACTAAAATACAACTAAAATAAAAAAGACTATGACAAAAGCAAAATCGAAATTTGAAAATTAACACTGGTGGGCACAAAGTCCTGACAGGGGTTTTAATCCTTCCACAAGTTATCCAGAAAAAGTTTGGGCTTTAGATACACTTTAAATACTGTATGTATAATACAAGTTGCTAGTGTGGGCATGTTTGGTTTGATATCAACATACGCAAACTAGAATTTCCATTTCACTCAGACATGTTCTCATCTATGTTTAGTTTGAGGTCTTCAACATTAAAACAGTTATTGTGAACCTGATCCACTAAGTCAATGCGATCTTTGGAACGCTAGCACATAACATGACAACATAGAAAAAAAAAAGGGTGACACTCTTTCAACACTTACCATTGTGTGTATGTTGTTTTGATCCATTTACTGTAGTCAAAACATTTTCCTATAAATGAAACATTTTTATTAAAATGAAAAGCTTATATTTTCATTCAATGACACTAGTTTTCACCATATTCATGATACTGTTAAGTTTATTGAAACATACTGAATGCCTTGTTGGGTCTACGTCTTCTCTTTAATGAAAGCACAAAACACAATGCGCTCTTCTTTTAAAAAGATGGCTTTATTTCTCATTTGTCGACCTAATCAAGGTCGCCAACCATTATTAGCTGCAACCTTTTTTCAGCTGGTTCCGTCTATACTGTTGAAAGAGTAACTTAGCTTAAAAGTCAAAGGTTTTTTTTTTTTTTTTTTTTTTTATTTTTGTTTTCATTTTTCAAAATGGGCAAAAATAATTATGGACCTTCGCTTGGCACAGATGACAAAGAATAATAGGACTGAAAACCTTGAAATCGCTTACTAGTAAATACTTATGTTGGGTACACACAGTACATGGCCAATAATGGTGATGACACTCAATTTCTTTGTTGGTTAATGCAGTTTATTGTACACTAATATAAATTTTATTAACATGTATTTTAGTGCAGGGAACAAGGGCAAAGGCTTTTTTTGTTACAGTTGGTTGGTGGAAGCGCACTGATCATTGCTAACAGTTGTGGAGGGTTTTATGACAGTAGCTAGCAGGACATGATAGAATTGTAGTAAAAAACCTAAATCGGGATCTGTGATTGAGGGACCTATACACAGAAATCCCCCACATGTCATCCAAAAAGGACTGAAAGCTGGGAAATCATGCCACTACAAATTAGAATAAATCACAAGACATACACAAGAGACACAAAGTAAAGTAGACTATATTTACATACCGTGTTTCCCCCAAAATAAGACCTACCCCGAAAATAAGACCTAGCGTTATTTTCCAGGAGGGCTGCAATATAAGCCCTACCCCAAAAATAAGCCCTAGTTTAAAATGCTTGTAAAATCCTATAATCTACTCTATTACTGAAGTATATAGTGTACAATGTGTGTGTTTCTGTAATATAATTGCGGAGAAGAGAGCCCCGGCGGGTCAGAGAATCGCAGAGCGGCGCTATAACGAAGGTATTTGGCACAATTATGTTACAGAAACACACACATTGTACATTATATACTACTGTAATAGAGTGGATTATAGGATTTTACAAGCATTTTAACTCAGTTCACACTTAGGATTCCTGTCAGGAAAGGGGAGAGAGGGGGACAGAAGACAGCACATTACATGGTAAGACCTACCCCGAAAATAAGCCCTACTGTGTCTTTTGTTTCCAAAATTAATATAAGACCCAGGCTTATTTTCAAGGAAACACGGTATAAAAAGGGGGTGGTGATGTGGGTTGGCAACAAATTCAAAAAGGCATCAACATCCCTGAATAGATAGTAGGTACAGAGAGTCTTTTTGGGGGGATTTTTCAGGTGCCAAAGTATTGAGAGCAAAGATTCAGATAAAATAAATCATTTTTATTAATTTTTTACAAAGATAAAAAAATGAGGTTCGTTATAATGAAACTAAGCATCAATACAACTTGTTTTAAAATATGCCGTATATATGGAAGTATATGAAAGAACATAGTATTTACAAATTATAATTAATATATTATAATTTGTAAATACTATGTTCTAAATGTGTTTTATTTTATACTTAGTAACATATATTGTGTGATTAATATATCCCCTGAGGAAGCCCTTGGTCGCGAAACATGTCAGGATAATCTCACAATCATCACTTCATATACAATAAGATACTTCCATATATATACGGCATATTTTAATGCAAATTGTATTGATGCCTAGTTTGTTTCATTATAACAAACCTAATTTTTTTATCTTTGTATTAATAAAAAATATTTATTTTATCTGAATCTTTGCTATCAATACTTTGGCACCTGAAAAATACCCCCAAAAAGACTCTCTGTACCTACTATATATACATATACTGTAGGTACCACCCATCCATACCAAAATTATCTGCCTAATGCCATTGCCTAGTACACATGGGCCGAATGTCGGATAGCATCAGCCGGTTCTATAAAAACCAACATTCGGCCAGTGTGTACGGCATCCAGTCCGGTTGGCTTCTGTCGAAGGCTCATGACCGAAATTGGTTTCCGGACCACTTCCCGATCAGCTGATCAGAGGGTCCTGGCGGGGGGTGCACAATAGCTCAGCAGGGGAGATCACTGTACGAATCGCTGTACGAAATTCCGCTTATTTGTCTCCCCCCCAGTGCCACATTTGGCACCTTTCGGGGGGGGGAGCGGGTACCTGTTTTTGACAGGTACCCTGTCCCCACTTCCATTGGACCACGAAGTACATCAGAAGGCCGGTCCTCTCCTCCTCCCTCCTCCTTTCCTTGCTGTCAGTCCAGTAAGGGAGCGCATCGCACTTCGCACATGCACAGTAGGGACCCAACTGCGAAGCCTTACTGGCAATGGTGGCGACAGCCAATGGAAACATTGGCTGTGGTGCTGACATCGCTGGACTCCAGAACAGGTATGTGTCCTAATATTGAAAGTCGGCAGCTACAGTATGTGTAACAGCTGACTTTACATTTTTTGAGGGGGAGACGGGACTCGGCTTTAAGTACAATTTTAAAAAAATAAATCAGCACAAGAGACAATACTTACATTTAATGAGAAGTGTCCCTTGTGCTGGTGGCTGTCCTAGTCGAACTCCGAAGTGCTCTGACCTTCCTTCTCCATACGACTCAAGTTAAAGCTGTAGTAACACCGCAACATTTAAAAAAATAAATAAAAATCATCTGCAAGGCAGTGCATATTATGTTCACATACTAGCATATTATGAAATAATTACCTTAGAATGAAGCCCTCCAGTGGTGCGCTGTCACCACTGACAGGGCGACCATCTTCCCCCAGTCTTCCTCCTGGGTTCGCAGGCTCCAGCTGTATGAGCGGCCGAGGCCGTGATGACATCACTGCCGCGCATGTGCACGGTATGCCAAACCTTCAGAGCACATGAGCCAGTGATTTCACTGGCTGCATCCAATGGGAATATATGCTAAACACCACAAGTTTAGGAGATATTCACTGTACCTACAGGCAAACTTTATTATAGGCTTAACTGTAGGTACAAGTTAAAGAAATAACTTTACTACCGCTTTAAATTGGCACTATACTCACCTTGTCCTGGAGCTCCCTGCCAGCCGCTGATATCTTGGATATGGTAACGAATGCCAACCGCTTTCATTGGATGGGCAGGGATGACATCACTACCGCACAAGCGTGGGAGTTTTATTGGCTTCTGCATTGCTGAATTGCTACAGTGAGCTGGGTGTGAAGTGGACAGGCAGTTAGGTAATTTTTAGGGGCACAGCCCCCATATCTATCCCCCGCCGCCCTCCCTATCCATGCACCTGACCTCTTTCAGGACGCTGGGCGTATTAATTCTTATGGCAGGGGTGGGCGGGGGTGTGTTTTTTGAATTACTGATTAGAGCCAGAGGCTCAAAATTGCGTCCAGAGCCCACCCTGTGTGTTGTACACCTTCGGACCAATCGGGAAGCAAGTCTGATACCCATCACCCACAGGCGCTCCTATTGGACGCCTAGGAGGAGTGGAGGAGACTACGGTGGAAGCGATGAGGAGAAAAGCAGCCGATGCCTGGATGCCCACCGCTGCCTGGTGCCCCAATCCCTGCTTCTCCCTGGATGCCCGATCCCCACCGCTGCTTGGTGCCCTGATCCCCGCCGCTCGTCGGATGCCCAATCCCTGCCGCTGCTTGGTGCCCCAATCCCCACCGCTGCTTGGTGACCCGATCCTGGCCTCTCCTCGGATGCCCGATTCCCGCCGCTGCTTGGTGCCCACATCCCCGCTGCTCCTCAGATGCTCGCCGATGTCTGATCCCTGCCGATGCCCACCACCTAGATGGGGGGTTTGAGGTACCGCGGGGGGTACCCCCAAACAAAAAAAACACCAGCCGCCACTGGTAATTTTAATGCAGAAAAGACAAAGCATTAAACATCCTGCTTTTTTACCCATTTTAATTCAGTACCTAAAGTTCCACTTTAATATAAATTCCTGAACCTGTCACAGGCACTTATCAAGAGTGACACATATGCCCATCCTTTCCACCCTCCCCCTTCATTCATGGAAGCTGTACTATAGCTAATAAATGAAAAGCATTCTTTGAATGGAGGATGGGCGGATGAATGAAAGGTCCACCTCCTCCATTCATAGAGTGCTTTTCATCCGGGAAGCTGTAGTACAGCTTCTATTAATGGAGGAGAGGCAGAAAGGGTGGGCATAGTCGGCATTCTTGACGAGTGTCTGTGACAGGTCCCTTGGCTTGTGTTAACCCCCAGAGCACCAGAAGATTATGGCTGTGGAGGTATGAGGGGAGAGGTGGGCATAGTACTTTTGGATTTCAACTAGGACAGGCATCACCAGTACAAGGGCCACTTTTCATTAAATAGAAGCATAAAAATATAGAAAAGTGATGGCAGAAAAAGACTGAGTAGTCCACTGAGTCTGCCCATTTTTTTTTTTATTTGTTTTTCATTAACCTTGTTATCGCTATAGAATTATGTTTATCTCAAGCATGTTTGAGGCTGTTTACTGTTGATTGTCTCACTACCTTTTTTGGTAGTTTGTAAGTAGTTTGGTAGTTTGTAAGTATGTGTGTCTTTTCCATTTCGTAAGTACCATTTCTTGTGCTTGTTTTTTTTTTTTATGTTTCACCTAAACCAAGAGGTCAAGGAGGGAGGGAGGGGGGGGGGAGGTAGGACAGATCTGCATATTTTCATCTACAAATTAATACGTTAAGTTAAGAAATAGAGAGGTTCACATACTGCAGCATAAGATTTGGATTGTTAAAGTAAATAAGCTAAAAGAAAACAAAACTAAAGATGGAGGTTAAGTTAATGACATACAATGTAAGAGGGTTAAATACCCTGAAAAAAAGACACATGGTGTTAAGGGAATTGGAAAGGCATGCTGTGGAGATAGCTTTTTTACAGGAAACTCATCTAGCCCTTGACTCGAATATAAGATTATATTCACGGGCAATCCCAACCTGGTACTATGGGGATTCCCCAAATAAAAGGGCAAAAGGGCTTTGTGTTGGAAGACAGAAGAGTAGACCCAGAAGGCCGTATTTTTGTTCTTGAAAGGGACCCTACAGGGAACTAGGTATACATTAGCAAATGTTTATTGCCCTAATAAGCATCCTAAAAAATATTTAAAAGGGATTCTCAACGCCTTAGTGGAGTTTAAACAAGGACACCTGATTGTGGCAGGAGATTTTAATTTTTCAATGGACCATGGTCTCGATAGTACGTCTGGAACACCGATGAGAGAGAGTAAACAACTGAAACTGATTTAAAAAAAAAAAATGTACACCCATCAGTTGTTAGACATATGGCGAATAGCTCATCCAAGTAAGAAATATTTCACATTTCACTCATCAGTGCACGACACGTACATGAGATTGGACTACATTTTGGTTGACCATGCAATTTTAGAGTGCGTTGTAGACACCTCAATAGAAATAACAACAATCTCGGACCATGCCCCGGTAACAGTAAAATTTTGATTCAGGGATAATGAAAATAGGAAAGGGACATGGAAGTTAAACAAAGAGCTTATAGAGGATGAAGAAGTGGGTAAAAATCTAACAACTGAAATTGAACAATTTTTTAGCATAAACGATACACCAGATGTTACAAGGGCCACAATCTGGGAAGCCCATAAGGCGTTTATTAGAGGAAAGCTAATCTCAATAGGAGCAGCG
Source organism: Rana muscosa (assembly GCA_029206835.1). NCBI lineage: Eukaryota > Metazoa > Chordata > Amphibia > Anura > Ranidae > Rana > Rana muscosa. The sequence continues at coordinate 66,779,506 of CM055120.1, forward strand.
AAAAAAAAAGAACGGGAAATAAACTTGAAACGGGTAATTAGGGAACTACACGAATTGGAACAACAACACAAAACACAACTAGATAGGGAAACACATCAGAGAGTGGTTATAAAAAGAGATCAACTAAGGGAACTGCTGGAGGAAGAAACTAGAAAAGTATTTAGTAATGTGGCAAAGTAAAGATATAGATAGGGAAATAAGCCCGGAAGATATCTAGCAAAAATGTCAAAGGAAAAAAAAAACGTTAAACTACATAGAAAAGATAAAAAATGAAAAAGGCGAATTGAAATACAAAACAATTCATATTGCAAAGATTTTTTGAGAAATATTACAGCTCGTTATATGCAATTAGAAATAAAGAAACACAACAGGAGGAGCAACACAGGAAATATATAATACAACAATACACAGTGCGCATGCGGGGGACCTCGGAGGAAGATGCGGACTGACCGAGCTCCCCGCACCCCGACCCTTAAGAGCTAACTACAGCGCAGGTAGCGGGGTCTGAGAGCAGAAACCAGGACCACTTAAGCCCCTACACGGTAATGAACCGGAGGGCACAGGGGCAGCCGAAGCAGGGACAGCATAAACAGCCCAAGGCCAAGAGGGGTGCGGAGCCTTCCCCAGGACATAGGCCGCAAGCCAATATGGCGCCCGGGCGTCCTGATACACGAGGCAGCGCGGCTGCCAGATCTGAAAGCAGCACTCAGAGGGGAGATAAGCTGATTCACCCGGAGCCCTGCAGAGATCCGTTTTCATCCCAATCTTCTGGAGATATGGAGCCTGACCAGCAGGGTGAGTCACCATCACATCCCCCATCCCCAGCACTATACACTGACAGACAGGATTCAGTGCATTCACCTGCATCCTCCATGGACAGAAACATGGCAGACCTAACAGAGACCCTGTTTAGTCAGCCGAGCCAGGATATGCAGGCTCCCCAGCTTGCCCAGCTCGCTCACTATTCTCCTGATGCAGTACTGCTGGCACGATTTTCCACAATGCTCCAGCAAGAACTTTCCAAGGCCTGCACTTTAATTACAACTGACCTCAAAAAAGACATTCACTGTTTGGGCGAACGGTTTGAGATGATAGAGACTAAGGTTGAAAGTACCATTAAAAAGGTCAATCAGAATGCTACTATGATTACAGACCTTCAAGACAGGTTGGAGGAGGCCTATACAAAAATCGAAGATTTAGAAAATCGTTCACGTAGATATAATATACGCATCCGTGGCCTTCCGGGAAACACACACAGACCTGGAAGGGGCCATGGAAGAATTAATGCGTGAACGGATTCCGGACATTGCCACCCACCAAGTAGAGATTGACCGCATTCACCGAGCCCTGACTGCCCCGAGGTCAGATGGGTTACCACGCGATATCATTGTTAAGCCGCACTACTATCGCATAAAAGAGAAAATAATGTTTGCAGCTCGTAACAGGCATGACTTGTCACTGCACGGATCTTCCATACAGCTCTTCACTGACTTGGCACCTTCTACAGTGCAAAAGCGTAGAAACCTGCGGCCACTATTGCAACAGCTTATGGACAAGCAGATTAAATACCGATGGGCCTTCCCATTCAAGCTTTCATTTACTTATAAAGGAAGATCCCACTCATTTTCTACGTTCCAAACAGGTGAACACCTTCTGCTTGATCTTGGCATCATCACATGAGACTCTCCGGCACCGTCCCCACCGCGCTCGGACACCGCCCTCACTCTCTGCTGTGGCAGGATCGCAAACGTTCCCAAGCCAGAAATTCCCACCGGAACACCTGACCGGGAAGGCTGTCTTTTAACCCTTCTGGGGTTCTCTGAAGTCTAGCTATGGACGGCTGTCTCAGGTCCATTCCACTTGATCGAGGCCATTCTGATGGTTCACTATTCACTAATCTTTTTGACAGTTAGTTATAAGTACCACAGGGTTCTTAATGGACATAATTATTTCAGCTTACCTATACAGGTACTAGGACCCTTAGACTAGATGATAAACAGCTCCCGACTTGGGGGGGAGGGCGGGGGAGGGCCCTGGGGCAGGAACAACCAATGGGAAACCTTCCTGCCCCCGGGGTCGCCACCCTCGGGGAAGGGTTCATACATGCCGCATACAGGCATGTTTTATGTGCACAAGTTTACGATATTTACGGTTTGACTCCGACTGATCAGCTTAAAGGAATTTTTCAGGTTATTTGGGTCGGGGTTGTTATGCTTGCCACCCAACTGCGAGACTACTTACCCTCCCAGGAGGATGGTACCCTCGCTCACAATTTACCGGATGTTGCCTCCGGTAGGGGTTATTCCCCATGCCTTTTCTTTTTTGTTTAGAATGTTTAAGTCTAGATGTCTAGGCCTATGGCCGAACAACGTTTTCCTTATGTCTATTACTTTGTTTCTAATCCTTTTCTTTCTCATCCTCTCACTTCCCCCCCACGAGCCTCTGGTCTGCACAATGACTGGTCCAGAAAACTTTGGAGGTGGTCGGTCCTCACCCCGGTTGTCCTAACCACTTTGTGGAGTGAACAAGGTAAGTGTACTCTGCCCTACCACGATGGCTAAAACATATTCTACTGACTATTCAATCATCAGCCACAATGTACACGGATTTAACTCTGCTGTCAAAAGGACTAAGGCTTTTCAGTTTTACCATAAGCAAAAAGCTGAAGTCCTTCTATTGCAGGATACTAATTTCTCTAAGAATTCCACGCCCCGATACCTTAACGTAAAATATCCACAGTTCTACCTTGCAGGAGGCACTGAGAAGAAGGGTGGTGTAGCTATCTGCTTTTCTAAGCGAACCCCTTTTACCCCTATTACAATAGTGAGAGACAAAGGAGGCATATATCTTATGGCAGTGGGACGTTTCCATGATAGGGAGGTTTCATTTATATCATACTATGCCCCGAATACAGACAGCCAGAATTCTTTAGCAAAATGCTTAGGACACTGATGCCCAAGGTCCAGGGACAGGTTGTAATGGGGGGTGATAGTAATATTACCTTAGACAGAATTATGGACAAATCAGACCCTACTAAACGGACTCTAAAATGGCCACCGACTGGGAGTAGCAAGGTAGCGCGTCTATTTCACTTACATGGTCTAATTGACGCCTGGCGAGAATATAACCCCACGGTTAGAGATTATACCCACTTTTCACAAGTCCATCATACATACTCCAGGATTGATCACCTCTTGGTGCGCACTCCCTTGCTCCCATATATAAACTCAGTTAAGATATTGTCCACCCATTGGTCGGATCATTCCCCGATTAAACTTTCCACTATGGGGCTTTGGACTAAATCTAAACCCTCCCCTTGGAGACTTAATGTCAGTCTATTAAATGATCCTATACTTTATGTTGAGATAGAGAAGGGAATACAGGAATATTTTACAATTAACAAATCATCTGATGCATCTCCTGCGATTAATTGAGTAGCACATAAGGCTACGATTCAGGGTAAACGAATCCAAGTTGCGGCCAGGGCGAAACGGGCTCGAGAACAGGAAATCAAACATTTCGAATCTACCTTGGAGGAGCTGATGAGAGATCAAGTTAGGAACCCCCAGATAGACATTAGACACAAAATAGACGAAGTGAGACTTGCACTTAACCTTAGCTTAACTACGCGAGCCGAGAAATATATCAGTTGGACTAAACACAGATTTTACACTATGGGCGATAAACCAACCACAATGTTGGTTAGAAAACTAGTACCTCGACCGTTTACACCGACCTTACCTAAATTGAGACTACCCACTGGCCTTCCTACCCAGAACCCCGAAAGGATAATTAGGGAATTTTATAAATTCTATGCTAAACTGTATAGTCCACCGAATAAATTTGACCCGTCCAGGGCGGAGACTTTTTTCCGTGATATTCAACTACCTAAATTGACACAAGCCCACGCTGATCTGATGGATGAAGCATTTACAGACACCGAGATCAAAGCTGCGATAAAATCCCTACACCCCACTAAGGCCCCAGGGCCAGATGGCTTCCCTGGACACTACTATAGAAAGTATCAGGACATTCTTACTCCCCACCTATGCACGTATTTTAATGCTCTGAGACGCGATAGTAAGCTTCCTAGTCACGAAAATGCAGTGTATATAAATGTACTCCCTAAGCCAGGGAAAGACCATGGGGACTGTGCTAATTATCGCCCGATCTCTTTGATCAACACGGATCTAAAAATACTGACTAAAATACTAGCTCAAAGATTAAACACCTTTCTCCCACGCTATATCCATCCCGATCAGGCTGGTTTTGTACCGAACAGGCGGGCATCAGACCAAACCCGTAGGTTAATAAATATAATCTCGGCGGTGCAGTCTGACTGGGATGGTGGGGGTGATAGGAATGGTATGCTGCTTTCAATGGACATCCAGAAGGCATTTGATTCCATCTCCTGGGATTTTTTGTTTGACGTCCTTAACTGCTTTGGCTTTCGTGAGCTCTTTCTGGATCTCCTTCGGACATTATATGATGCTCCATGTGCTTCTTTAATGCTCCGGGGATACTCCTCCCAATCCTTCACCATTAGGAGGGGAATTAGGCAGGGCTGCCCGTTATCCCCGTTATTATTTGCTCTGGCGATAGAGCCTCTAGCGATTAAAATTCGCTCATGTCAAGATATCCGGGGAATTGCCTGTGGAGGTTATGAACATAAATGTTTGCTTTTTGCTGACGACCTAATGCTGACCCTGACCTCACCGACCACCTCCCTTCCTAATCTATATGCTATTCTACAACCATTTTCTGATATCTCAGGGCTAAAAATTAATCACAATAAATCTAGGGCACTGAACCTATCACTGTCAAGCTTCACCCAGGCAGCACTTGAACAGTCATTTAAATTCAGTTGGGAACCTGAAGCACTTCCTTATTTAGGTGTACATTTGACCTCAGCTATTAAAACGTTATACAAGAGGAATTACCCAGCCCTTTTTAAACGACTAACAGAAGACTTAGCTAAATGGCAGATCCACCCTCCATCGTGGTTTGGCAGACTACACTCTATAAAAATGTATGTTTTACCTAGATAATTGTATTTCTTTCGTACCTTACCAGTAACCATGGCTCGAAACGATCTCAAACTGTTTCAAAGAAAACTTCTCCAGTATATTTGGGGAGACAAGTGGCCCAGGATGAATAAGAGTACTCTATATACGCCAAAAGGAAGAGGTGGACTTGGGCTGCCAGATTTACAGAAATACTTCTACGCTGCTCAGTTGGCACAACTCACTAGATTCCAATTCCTACACTTCACGGCGATATGGATGGCTATGGAATCTTATTCATGTCGCCCCAGCCCAATTTCTCACATTATGTGGCTTCCACTTAAAGAGAGGCCAATGATACTATGCCCTGCCCTATCCTTCTCCTTAAAAATATGGGATAGGCTCTCAAGATCTCGGACATTCAAATCTCCCCATTCTCCTCTGACACCACTGTTGAAAAATAGAGCATTCACCCCGGGCCTCACCCCCCTCGTGTTTGACTGGTGGACTAATAAGGGCTTAATGCGCATAGCAGACTTTTATGACCATAAGGGTATGCTGTCCGAGCAGATTATGAAAGATAAATATCAAATGCCTTTAGCAGAAAACTATAGATATACTCAGATTTCACATTTTATACAAACTTTGGCCCGTAAGAGTGATCTAGCAACACAGACACCCTTGGAACATTTGTGTACCCAATATGATAAAATGAAGGGTCATATACTGTATCAGCTATATATGCAATATTGATGGGTGCATCGACAAAGCTGAACTATATGGTTCAATGGGAAAATGACCTGCAGGACTCTTTAGAACTGGATGAATGGCCCTCGATAGCGGAGACAGCATCTCGATCACTCATCAACACCTCGAAATTGAGGCTAAATATAAGGTTCTATTACGGTGGTACATGGTACCAGCTAGGTTGGCCACCTTCAGTGTTTCAGAGGATGTGGCCAAATCGGTACCGTTTATCACATATAGTGGACATGCCTCAAGGTCAGGAGGTTTTGGATTAGGGTCTACAATTTCCTCTACACCCTCACTCAGATTAATTTGCCAAAATCAGCAAACCAAGCTCTGTTGGGGAGTGGGGTGGTTGAAGCCTCCGGATCTTGTAGGCGGCTTCTCACATTCATATTCATTTCTGCTAAGATAACCATAGCCAGAAATTGGAAGTCTGCTGCCCTACCATTTGAACAATTCAAAAGCAAACTAACTTGGTAGATGTTAAACGAAAGATTGACAGCGCTAGCACAAGATAAAATGAAATTGTTTCATAGAGTGTGGGACCCATGGTGTCAATATCTTATGAATGATCCCAGGAGGATCGCACTTTCGTTTCTTTTCTGCAGTACGGATACTCGGGTGCTGAACCGAGGCTCCTCCCCCTTCCCCCTCCCTCCCTCTTTGTTCTTCCTTCACCCTCCTCTCATTGCTCCGTTTCCTTCCCTCTAACTCTTTTTCTCTGTTAATTTCTTCGCTTTTCTCTTATTGGGGTCAGATCTAGGACTTATGGACCTGTTTGACTCTATTTTTATTTTATTTTGGTTATGTTTGATCGCATATATAATAATGATTGTTGTCAGTTTATGCTAACTGATTGGGGGCCTGCGTGGCCTGGAGAATTAAGCCCCCCCCCATAGGTTGATGGGGGGGCGGCTCTTGTGGACGGGCAGGCCACTTGCAGCAGCTTGGGTTATCGGATGGACTGGGCATAAGAGACCAGTATAAGCCACCCGGTTGCACCAATGGGCTTCAGCCCACACTTGCACTTATTTTTGTACCTTAATGTCATAAACAGGACTAAAGTTTTATTATCCCAAAGTTTTGTATTGATACTGTACAATGAAAAGTTGAGATTGCTGTATCTTTGTCTAAAAACTTTAATACAAATCATTGAAACATAAAATACAACAATACTTAGCAGAAGTGAATTTACCAAAAATAACAGCAGAGAATATAGAACTCCTAGAGAGGCCAATAATAGAAGAAGAAATTAACAACGCTCTAAAAAAAATTCCAGGGGGAAAAGTCCAGGCCCGGATGGTTTCACAATAAAATACTATAAAAAATATAGGAAGCAATTAGTACCAGCACTTTGCTCCTATTTTAATAAAATAAGACAAATCCATATGCTCCAGCTATCGCCCTATCGCGTTATTAAACGCAGATATAAAACTCTATGCAAAAGTCATAGCGGCAATGCTAAAGAACTTTATGCCAGATTTAATAAACGTGGACCAGGTAGGCTTTGTTCCAGGAAGAGAGGGTAGGGACAACAGTATAAGAACAATGCTACTAATGCGTCGGACACAGAAGGAAAAGCCCCCAGTCTTGCTCATGTCAATTGATGCTGAGAAAGCAATTGACAGAGTAGACTGGGGGTTTATGATGGAAACAATACGTAGCATAGGGATGGGCCCAAAATTTATGAGATGGATTGAAAATCTATATAAACATCCTACGGCCAGAGTGAAGGTAAATGGAAGTATGTCGTCCGCTTTTGAGATGTTCAATTGAACAAGACAAGGCTGCCCGCTCTCACCACTCCTGTATGTAATCGCAGTAGAGCCTTTGCTTGAAAAAATAAGGAAAAATGTGGATATAGGAGGGCTAAGAGTGGGAGAAGAAGAACATAAGGTTGCGGCCTATGCGGACGACATACTTCTATACATAACTAAGCCAAGACTATCATTACCAAATGTGATAAAAGAAATTAAAGACTACGGGGAGCTTACAAACTTTAAGATAAATCCTATAAAAACGGTAATATTAAACTTAAGCCCTGTACACACGATCGGATTTCCTATGGATTCTAGTCTAATGGATTTGTCCATCAGATATCCGATGAAACTGTTTTCCATCAGTCTTGCCCACACACCATCGGTCAAAAAACCGACCGTTCCAAACGTGGTGACGTAAAACACTCCGATGAGCCGAGAAAAATGAAGTTTAATGCTTCTGAGCATGCGTCGACTTGATTCTGAGCATGCGTGGGTTTTTTATCTGATGGACTTGCCCATAGACGATCGGAATTTGCTATGGGTTTTGGATCCATTGGAAAAATTTAAAACATGTTCTATTTTTTAAAACCGATGGAAAAAAGACCGATGGGTCCCATACACGATCGGTTTGTCCGATGAAAAAAATCCATCGGATGGTTTTAATCGGTAAAACCGATCGTGTGTACAGGGCTTTAGGAATAGAGAAGAAAGAAGCAATAGGGTTGCAACAGGAGTTCCCATTTTCCTGGCAGACAGATGCACTGACCTAACTGGGAATTAAACTAACCCCCACTCGGGAAAAAATATATTATGCCAACCACATTCCATTACTGAATGAAGTGAAAACAGATATAAAAAACCTATCGAGGAGACCTATCTCTTGGATAGGAAGGATAAGTCTTTTGAAAATGGTGATTTTACCAAAAATTTTATATAAATTTCAAATGCTCCCGATAGAGATACCTCAATGTTTTTTTAAAGTTATGAAAACTATAATTTTGAAGTATATTTGGCAGGAGAGAAAAGCCAGAATAAGCTATGTGCTCCTGTCTAGGAAAAAAAAACAAAGGTGGGTTGGCGGTCCCTGATATTACAAGATACTATACGGCGGTAATAATGACTAGACTATTAGAATGGGCAAACATAAACACAAATAAGAGATGGGTAAAAATGGAAAATATATTGTACATGACATCACTAGGGAAAGGAATATGGATTCCACCGAAATATAGAATGCACAGTCTGGAAACACATGAGTTAAAAAAAACTGTATTTAAAGTATGGGATAAAATATATCGACGGGAAAAATGGGAATATAATTCCCCATTGATCCCGTTGGCAGGAACAAGTTTTTTTATTCCAGGAAACGGGACACGGATGGGAAGGCATATAGGGGATGCACAATTAAAAGACATAATGACACAAGGGAAAATAAGGACAAGAGCAGAATTAATCACAATGCACAGGTGGCAGTCGGTAAGTGAATGGGAATATACACAACTTAAACATTTTGTAAGCACAATTCCCCAACCAGTTAGAGAGGAGAAGACACTGAACCCAATCGAAAAGCTTTGCAGTATTAAAACGCCTATGAAACATGGAATTTCTCAAATGTATGATATATTAACAGACTTAGAAGGAAGTGGGGCCCTCCCCTTCATAGGAAAATGGGAACAAGTGTTTGGTAAGGTGGCATCTAACCCTGGAGAGAATCAATCAATTTCAGCCAAATAGATCTCCCCAGTGTTGGAGGGAGTGTGGACAAAGGGGAACAACAATGCATATTTGGTGGGAGGGACAAAAAATAAAAGAGTGTTGGCATAGTATCTTAGACTATATTGAGGAAATAACCAGGGAAAGGATTCCCCAAAATGCTTGGAACGTCTTATTCCATGGGACAAATAAAACCAAAAGACAATATAAAGAAACGTTGGTCCCTCCCCTGCTCAACGCTGCAAAGGCTCTGATCCCAAAAAAATGGCTTCAAGTAGAGAAGCCATCTATAAAGAATGGATACAGAGAGTAGACTACATGTGTGAAATGGAATACTTGTGCAGCAGGGAGCAGGGAATGGAGAACAGACATAGAACAACCTGGCAGAAATGGAGTGATTTTAAGCAAACAGAGAAATACGCAGTAGCAATGATAGAAATGGATGGGTCTGAGACAACCTAAGATGGCGAAACTAGGCATGAGAGCACAGCGTGGTCAGTTTTCTTGCTGTGTTGGGAACTCAGCCTGCTCTCCTCCATTGATCAGACTTGTGCTGACACACCCCTCCCTGCACAGCCATGGGAAGATCAGTGAACTGCTGTTTCTTCTCCCCCAGTTTTTTTAGCTTCGTATGCAGCTGAGAATAGAGGGTATGTTTTGCAAGCAAGAATGGAATGAAATTGTATAGGTGCCACGTAAGTCCACCAAAAAAGTGAAATTTAAATGTGTACATTTTATTCATAGAAAAATAAAAATCCATATACACATACGAATTACAAATACATATAAGCAATTAGGCCCCTTTCACACTGGGGCGGGCAGGTGCGGTGGCGGTATAGCGGCGCGATTTTCAGCGCTGCTATACCGTCGTTATCACCGCGGTATGCGGCCGCTAGCGGGGTGAATTTAACCCCCGCTAGCGGCTGAAAAAGGGTTATTACCGCCCGCAAACCGCGGCTATTGCCGTGGTTTGCGGGCGGTATTACCGCGGTGTCCCATTGATTTCAATGGGCAGCCGCGGTAAAGGAGCGGTGAACACACCGCTCCTTCACCGCTGTAAAGATGCGGCTAGCAGGACTTTTGGAGCAGTCCTGCTAGCGCACCGCTTCAGTGTGAAAGCCTTCGGGCTTTCACATTGAAGAATACAGGGTACGATTTTTTCAGGCGGTATAACAGCGCTAATATTAGCACTAAACCGCCTGAAAAACGTGCCAGTGTGAAAGGGGCCTAAAGCAGCAGATAGTGTTACATTGTACTGGATTCCAAATGCAATTAAGTCTTCTACATCTTTCTCTAAGTTGGCTTCTTCAGGAAGTATTAAAGTGAAACAATACAACTACAGTCGTGCTGAAAGATTTGCATACCCTGGCAGAAATTTTTAAATTTTGGCATTAATATTGAAAATATGACTGATCATGCCAAAAAACTGTCTTTTATTTAAGGATAGCAATCACATGAAGCCATTTATTATCACATAGTATTTTGGATCCTTTTTAAATCATATTGATAACAGAAAGCACTCAAATAATCACTCAGATAATTGCTCTGGCATGGCCCCACAGGGTAAATTGTAGAGATATGCACTGCAGAAAAATTTGTTTGTTTTGGTTTTTGTTTCATTCGTTTTTTTTTGCTTTTTTCGAAAATTCGTTAATTCGGAATTGGGAAATTCGGAAATTCGAAAATTCGGAAACTCGAAAATTTGGAATTCGGAAATTAGAAAATTCTAATTTTCAGATTTTCGAATTTCCAAATTCTCGAATTATGAATTTTCAAATTTTTGAATTTCCGAATTTTCGAATTTGGAATTTCTTATTTTCGAATTTCGAATTTTTGAATTTTCAATTTTTGGAATTTCGAAATTTGGAATTTCGAAAATCCGAAAATTTGAAAATCTGAAAAAAATTAAGAAAATCTGTAAAATTCGAAATAATAACTAACTAATAATAACTATTAAATTATAGGTATTGGAATTTCCTTTCAAATTTGTCTGTTAGTGAATATAACAAATCAAAATGTATCTGAAGTTACGAATTATCCAAAATAACGAATACCGCATCTAAGCAAATGGAATGGAACAAATTAATAATAAATAATAATAATAAAAAGTTTTTATTATTATTACTATTTATTATTATTAGATCATTACGTTCCATTCGTTTAGATACGGCATTCGTTATTTCGGATAATTCGTAACTTTGGATAAATTCGTATTCGTTACGTTCACTAACAGCCAAATTTGAAAGGAAATTCCAATACCTATAATTTAATAGTTAGTAATAGTTAAGTTATTATTAGTTAGTTATTATTTCAGATTTTCGGGTTTTCAAATTTTCGGATTTTCATTCTTTAGAACTGTCAGATTTTTATTTATATTTATAAACATATGAGAAGAGAGAGAAGAGCGCACGCGCCATAGTGTAACACTGTTTATTTGCGGAAGCTTGAAAATTTAAAATGAGGAAGATTGCACTCACAAACAGGAACTTGTTCGTTCACATATACAAATGGCTCTCAGTTCCGACCTCCTTCACCTGATGAAGGAGGAAACTCCGAAACATGTCGTCATAGCAACAGCGTGCGCTCTTCTCTCTCTTCTCATATGTTTTCAGATGCAAGTTCGCCACCCAGTGGATTTAAGAGGGAGCTGCAGTGCCTAAGATAAGGGAACTATTTCAAAGAACTTTCTTGTTTATCTTTGTTGTGATGTTGGTGTGTGTGAGGGCTGTGCTGCATCTGGTATTTTTTTCTGTATGTTTGGACTGATCATTTATATTTATGGATTTTTTTGAATTTCCAAATGTCTGAAATTTCAAATTTAAAATTTTCGAATTTCCTAATTTAAAATTTTCGAATTTACAAATTTCTGAAATTTCGATATTGCGAAATTTAGAACTTTCGAATTAACGAAATTTCACATTTCTGAAATTCCGAATTTCCAAAATTCTGAATTTCCAAAATTTCTAATTTTCGAAAATTCGAACTTTCTAATTTTCAAAAATTCAAAATCTCTAATTTTCAAAAGTTCGAAGTTTCAAAGTTTCGAAAATTCGAAGTTTCGAAAATTCGAAGTTTCAAATTTTCAATAATTCAGAAATTCGACATTTTGGAAATTTAAAATTTCGGAAATTCTGAAATTTCAGAATGAACTAATTTGTCAGATCTCGTTAAAAAACGAATTCAGAACTAAACGAATTGCACATGTCTAGTAAATTGCTTCCATTGGTGGATTTGGTTTGAATACTGGGGGAAGTACCAATGGCTGTATGGAAATACCATCAACTGAGAGATTTGTTCAATAAGTGGTGTCAGGGAAAAATAGGTTGTTTGCAGAGCACACAGCCATTTCTCCTTGTGCTAATAAGCACACCCTTCGTCTTAATGATATAATGCATCTCAAGCTAAAAGTTCACTCACCATTCGTTCGCTTTCCCATTCATTCAAGTCAAACATCACAGCACTGCTATGTTCTCCATCCTGGCAGCATCTCTGCTCCAGTTTACCCAGCTTGGGTTTTTATTATCCTCCCCACAGGAAGTGATGTCACAGCATGTGACCTCCTCCATGGGAAGTGAGCTCACAGGGTGTGAGCTCCACACAGCAAATGACCATATAAGGATATGCTAAATACAGCTAATACAATACAATACAATACATGAATACAACAATACAATTAAAGGATTCTGATGGGTGTGTCTGAACAGAGACAGGGTAAATGTAAGCTAAACAAACATGGACGCCATCTTTTGTCATAACAACCCAAGACTCCCGTTTTGCCGCTGATAGGAATCCTTATTCTGCGCCATTCTAGAGAACAGAGCATACTCGGATTATACTATTATTGCTTGTGGAAGGGAGGCTATCTGCAGGCGTGCGCTACGAATCCCGACCATCAGACATAGCAGAGACAAGAGCGCACATCCGCCTATAACCAATAATGTCCTTGCAGAGCGAACATATCCCCTCCTCGATGATCGTTCTGTGCTAATGCACAGAGGGCCCTTTGTCTGAGGACATCATCTCCAACCTTAAGATGTTTTTCCACTACCAGACGGGTCTCAACCAACGTCAACTTATCAAAGCCAGGATATATGTTGTCTCAAATGTGTAGGTTGGTTCTGAGCACCCAAAATATGACAACTCTCTATTTCATTTGAGAATGGGAAAGAGAACTGGGCTATAATTTTACATCAGAGCAAATGAAAAGGCTGATGGGAGCAACACACCATACTTCGATAAGTTCCCATATACAGGAGATGTCTTACAAGTTCCTGACAAGATGGTATCGTACACCGGCTCGATTGGCTCAGATATATCCATCAGCGGATGTTAATTGCTGGAGGGGATGTAACCAAAGGGGTTCATTTCCGAATTTATGGTGGCATTGCTCAAAGAATAAAGTTTTCTGGGAGGAGATAGCCTATTGGATTAAAAAAATGTCACTCAGACCTATAGAATTCTCTCCATTACATTTTCTTTTTCTTGGGATGCAATCATCTGTTAGAGAAGCGTTACTCCCCATTTGCTAAATGCAGCCAAAATATTGATACCTAGATTTTGGAAACAGTCTGGATGTCCCAATATAATGGATTGGAAAAGGGAGGTAGAAAAAATAATGGAAACAGAGAGATGGATACATACGGTTATAACAGAATAAATATAAAGATACATGGACAGGATGGCTGTATTGCTCCTCAGAAATAGGGATGGATTAAACCCTTTTGGGGGCAATGCTGCGTTATGGATCGGATAGTCTGTGGGATGCATCTGGTGGGGGGAAATTGGGAGGTGTTTCTTTTTATTTTTGACTGTGTGTGTGTTTTTTTTTTTTGTTTCCTTTTTCCTCCTCTGGGAGGCACAGTGGAGAGATGATTGATGTCATTAAAGGAAGAGGAAAAGTTATAATAGTAAATTAGGCACAGGATGGGTAACACGTAATGGAATCACATAAAGAAGGGTAGATTGAAATGAAAGGTGGAGAGGTATAAAAATGAAATAGTAGAGTGAGATTATATTGAATTAAAACACTAAACATAATAGGACACAAAATAGTAATTCGAAAATTTACACTTTTTTTTATTCTTTTTTTTGTTTTGTTTTCTTGGTTGTTTGACACACGTAATAGGGCGCTGCAAATCCCCCTTCTTAATTATACTTTGAATAATGTTTTTGAGTTTTGGTCATGGGTAGGTAAGTAGGTGGGCTTTTTCCTTTTTCTATTTTTTCTCTCTTCTGAAGAGGACATGATCAATGACCCGGTGTGTTTTCTCGGGGTGGGGGGGTTAGTGTGGTGTATGTTAATGAAAGGATTTATATAGATATTTTGTGCAATGTGTATTTCTATGTTGTATGTTGGAATTTGTCTTAATAAAGAAAAAGTGATTATAAAAAAAAAAAATCACCTGTGCAAAATAATGGAAGGCCTGGAAACATGACCTGTTGGGGGTACTTGAGGACTGGAGTTGAGAAACATTGATATACACTATATTGCCAAAAGTATTGGGACACCTGCCTTTACACGCACATGAACTTTAATGGCATCCCAGTCTTAGTCCGTAGGGTTCAATATTGAGTTGGCCCACCCTTTGCAGCTATAACAGCTTCAACTCTTCTGGGAAGGCTGTCCACAAGGTTTAGGAGTGTGTCTATGGGAATGTTTGACCATTATTCTAGAAGTGTACTTGTGAGGTCAGGCACTGATGTTGGACAAGATGGCGTGGTTTGCAGTCTTCACTCTAATTTATTCTAAAGGAGTTCTGTTGGGTTGAGGTCAGAACTCAGTGCAGGCCAGTCAAGTTCCTCCACCCCAAACTCACTCCTTATTCATGTCTTTATGGACCTTGCTTTGTGCACTGGTGCGCAGTCATGCTGGAACAAAATTGAGATCATGAAATTGTCCAAAATGTCTTAGTATGCTGATGCCTTAAGAATTCCCTTCACTGGAAATAAGATGCCAAGCCCAACCCCTGAAAAACAACCCCACGCCATAATCCCCCCCCTCCACCAAATGATTTGGAGGTTTGGCCCAATACTTTTGGCAATATAGTGTGGATGAGCAAGTTTGGGGTGGAGGAACCTGACTGGCCTGCTGCAACCCGATAGAACACCTTTGGAATGAATTAGAGTGCGAGCCAGGCCTTCTCGTCCACATCTGTGCCTGACCTCACAAATGCGCTTCTGGAAGAATGGTCAAACATTCCCATAGACACTCTCCTAATCCTTGTGTACAGCCTTCCCAGAAGAGTTGAAGCTGTTTTAGCTACAAAGGGTGAGCCAACTCAATATTGAACCCTATGGACTAATGCCGCATACACACGATCGGAAATTCCAACAGAAAAGTTCCCATGTGTGCTTTTTGTTGGAAATTCAGACCGTGTGTAGGCTCCATCGGACTTTTTCCATCGGAATTTCCGCCAACAAAAAGATTGAGAGCAGGTTCTCTATTCTTCCAACGGAAAAAGTTTCTATCGGAAAATCCGCTCGTCTGTATGCAATTCCGACGCGCAAAAAAACACGCATGCTCAGAATCAAGAAGAAGAGCCGAACTGCCTATTGAACTTCATTGATCTCGGCTTGTCGTACGTCTTGTACGTCACCGCGTTCTTGACGGTCGGAATTTCTGGCAAGATTTGTGTGACCGTGTGTATGCAACACAAGTTTGAGCCAACATTCCATCAGAAAAATTTGTGTGTACGCGGCATAAGACTGGGATACCATTAACGTTCATGTGCGTGTAAAGGCAGGCGTCCCAATGGAAATATAGTGTATATTACGCACCTAAAATACTATAAGTGAAAAAAATGATTTATTTCCCAGAGATAACTAATATGGCTATGAAGCCTCATGGCATGCTGTATACATGGAGGTCTATGGTATTATTAATCTTTGGGGCTTGCTCTAAAGAGAAAAATGGCTCTTGCAATGTTTATAGGTTATGTATTTACACAGAGCAGGATTGATTGATGTCTTGAACTGATGTAGAAAATGTTATCAGCTGGGAAAGAGTGACCACCTATCTCTGCCTCTCATTAGCTACCCGGTATACCCCGGTAGCCGCCGAGCATATGTTGCTGTGCGTTTATTATTGTTTGTGTAAGATTTATGGAAACTCCGTAGCTGGTGTCTGCTCCCTTTGAAAGTGAAATAAGAGAAGCTGCCGAGTTTATGTAATGTTTGGAACTAAATAAACACAAAACCAAAGACCTCCATCACTGTCACACAAGGCAGACACAATAAGGTTCCTACAGATGAAAGCAGTGTAAGAATGACTGACACCGGGACATTGGGTGGAGGGAACACTACGTTCCTCTACATGGCTGGGCAGTAAAAAGTAACATTGACAAGAACTTGTTAGGACCAAAGTGAAACATGTGTATAGACTAAGGGAGACTTTAAAGTAGTATTAAACGCTCAGCGTTTCTTAGCTTAACACATTGAGCACGATAAAATAAACATTCCCCAGGAAACTATTTGTTCAATTTCTTACCCCAGCACTTGCATTTTACAACTTTCAATTTCGGATGACTTTTGTTCTCTCAGTGCTGCTCCCATGAACTTTTGGTCTTCAATAGAAAGAGTTAACAGTGGACAGTGCAGTCTCCAGCCAGCTTGCTTGGGTGAGGAAGGGGTAGGAGGAAAGAGGAGTAGGGAATGCCTTGCCATCTTAGGCTACAGGGTTGTGTGTTTCTATTGATGCACACTGTGTAGGGAGCAGGGTTGACCCGTCCATTAGGGCGCACAGGCACTGCCTCCCCTTACCCATCGCCTCCACCCCCCCATTCATGTGCCTGACCCCTTTCAGGACGCCAGGAGCATGAATTCCAATGCGGGTGGGTGGTTTTTTGAAGCACTGATTAGAGCCAGAGGCTCTAATAGGCTTTAAGATAGGGTGGGCTTGGGGTGCTGAGAATGCACTCAGAGCCCACCCAGGTGTGTGAGAATAGCGAATAAATATTCCCTATTGTAACACTGAATCGCCATCAGGAAGCGTGGATCTGAGACCCATTTTTCTGATTGGCCAAAAGGAGAAGCGTTATGATTAGTCGCAGAGCAGGAGGGAGGAGACTGAAGCTGCCGAGCAGGGGAAAGAGAGGCTGCTTGTTATGCCTGCAGAGGAGAGCCGTGGAAGCCGTCTGTGATTGCCAGCCATAGATGGGGTAAGTGCACTGATCGACCCGACGGAAGGGGAGGGGGGGTGGGGGATGTCAGTCGTTTAGCACTGTTCCCCGCTCACCCCAAAAAAATTACCACCAGCCGCCACTGGTAGGCAGACACAACTCTAGTTCTGGAATGCAAGAGTAGCTCCACAGGATGAAAGCCGCCACCCTGAAAGGGCAGCAGCCATGCCACCAGCCTTAACCGGAAAATAGGCAAGGATTAATAGATAAAAAGCTTCATATTCAGTAAGTGATTAAATCAGCTGCCGAAAGTGGGGAATTAATACCACTTTAATCAATATTAATCTCAGGCAGCGCTTGCTATATCATATGAATATGCTGATATGTGCTACAATTGATAAACTGTAAACATCAATAGTAAATATTGCACATTGGTGACAAAAAATTTGAAATAATGTGACATAAAAATGCAAACAAGTCTTTAGTGCAATCTTAGGTGCTTTGTGCTTAATCCCAGGGATCCCACTGTATATTCCACCACATGCTGTAATGACTACACACTTCACTCACCAGATGTCGGTGACTCTCCTGCCATACAGGGAGGAGAGTCAACAAGACTTTTAGGTCTCTAAGGGTACCCGCGGTTCCTAATGTCTCCTGTGGCTCTCAGGGATCCTTGCTTCTCCCCTTTATGATCTGCTATGTTCTCCCCAGTGTGGTTAGACGGGTAGAAAATAAATGGACAGCCTCTCATAGTGTAAAATTCCTTAGGAATGTTTATTTTCAAATAATGATTATAAAAAGTGTCACAGATGCAATAATAATCATATAAAATCATCCCTGTGGAATGATAGACGCCCCCTATGCTCTGGCGTGCGTTCAACTTGCTGGGCCGGAACACCAGTTTAATGCGTTTCGTCATCAGTTAGCGAAGGCTTCAGAAGCAGACATCCCCACTGTCACTTTTGAAAAAATGTGACTGCACAGGGCTCCACTCACACAGCCGCATCATTCATTCACAGATTCCTGTGAATGAATAAACTACAAGTCTGTCTTCCACTGGGGCAGACAGACTTGTAGTTTTAATGGGCTTCAGGGGCCCTGATGAGCGCTTTCACAGTTCACTGACTTGACTTATGGCTTTCAAACAAGCAGAATGCTTGTACAGAGGTAGGGCTGAAGGTTCCTACAGGAATAAACAAAAATGCACTTTTTTTCTGCAAAAGTATGTGCATTTATTATCTTTCCTGTAAAGGTGACCTTATCCTTTAAGAGAGCAAGCTCCAATCTACATGTGAGAACAGAGTTTGTCAACCAGGGTTCTGCAGAACCATAGGGGTCCTGTTGAGCTTGCTGGGGGTCCTTGAGCAGTTAGAAATGGTGTACTGATCTCCCACCTACACTGAGTAACAATGTAAAAGGGCAATATTCCACTAACCATAATGTAAGAGGCAGTAGTGTATTTAGGTTTTGTGCTGCCCTAGGCCTGACTAAACTTGTGCACCCCCTAATTTAAATATGACCCACCCCTTCCTGTCAAGGACACACCACTTTCTGTTTAAGACCCACCCTGAAATGTTCGAGTGGGGACACTAGTTCTTAGGGCCTGGGAAGGGGGGGGGACAATTGATTCCCGTAATTTGCATAGATTTCCTCTTACTTCCTGTTTGGCTATGGGGCAGGAAGTGAAGGGAAATCTCTGCAATGGGACAGGGATGGTAAAAAATAAACTGACAGGGGCTATAACCCTCCCTTACTCTATCCAAAATGAAAAAAATAAAAAAAGTGTTGCCTATAGTTCTACTTTAAGCACAAATTTTTTATAATTTTATGGAGAGGACCAAGAAGATATAACCATGCCAATGGTGCAGCAGAAAACATATAGCACAGTGAGGAAGGTTTGTGGTCCAGGCTGATAGGACAGTCAAAGTTAGAAGCAGCTTGCATTACACTAACAGTGTAGCGCAAGCCGCCGGGGACTCTTTCCGTGCTGCCCCCCTGCAAAGTGCTGCTCTAGGCCTGGGCCTTGTTGGTCTAGGCCAGGATACAGCGTTGGTAAGAGGGGCACTTCTATAATGACAACTAATGTTGGTGGACACCACAATTTATACTCTCTGTTTTTCTTTTCAGCAGTTATTTTTCGGTTTGTGTATATTATAGTAAATCGTTTAGTAGAAGGTTGGTAACAAAATTATCTGCCCTGGGTGTCAAACATGGTAGGAACACCACAATGTTCTTCAACTTATTGATCACAATCTATGCCAAACTCCAAAGGAGGAAAAAGGAACCGCTCCCCATAAAAAAGCCTCAAGAACAATTTTATTGCGTCCTCCAACACACAGACTAATCCATCAGGGTATGCAAACCTGCTAATGTGTTTTATTAGATCGTGAGTAGTGATGAGCCGAACACCCCCGGGTTCGGTTCGCACCAGAACCCGCGAACGGACCGAAAGTTCGTACGAACATTAGAACCCTATTAAATACAATGGATGCGAACGTTCGAATTCTAAAGTGCTAATTATAACAACTATTATGCATGTTATTGTCCTAAAAAGGGTTTGGGAACCCGGGTTGTGCACCAGGGGACATGTATCAATGCAAAAAGAAGTTTTAAAAACGGTCGTTTTTCGGGAGCAGTCATTTTAATGATGCATAAAGTGAAAAAAAAAAAGTCAAATATTCCTTTAAATATCGTACCTGGGGGTTGTCTAAAGTATGCCTGTGAAGTGCCACGTGTTTCCCGTGTTTAGAACTGTCCCTGCACAAAATGACACTTCTAAAGGAAAAAAAAGCCATTTAAAACTGCTTGCGGCTTTAATGTAATGTCTGGTCCCGGTAATATGGATGAAAATCTTTAAGAAAAATGGCATAGCTACCCCATGACCCCCCCCCCCTACCCCAGCCCATTACCAGCCCCTTTGGGTCTTGTATGGATATTAAGGGGAACCCCGCACATAAAATAAAAAAGGCCCTATATACTCTGAACAGCCGTATACAGGCGGGGCATACAAGACAGGGACTGTAGGTTTGTTCTTATGTAGAATCTGTTTGTAATTTTGAACAGGTACATTGTTTAAGTGTAGCTCCAGCCCAAAAATCTATTTTTAAACTTTTTGGAAAACATAGGTAAGGGTTATCACCCCTGTAACATTTGTTTTGCTGTCTGTGCCCCTGTTCAGAACATTTCACCTCACTTTCCGTCCCAATGACAACTGTTTTTGAAATGTGGTGTTTTTCTTGAAACAAGGATTGCTGATAAAGCATCAGTACAGAGCAGACACCTTTCTCCCATATTAATTCTTACAGGAGAGAATTTTCCTTCCAAGGGGTAGATTTCCTCTCACTTCCTGTTGTCTTCTTGCGTTTGCAAGTAGGAGTCGTTTGTAAGTTGGATGTTTGAAAGTAGGGACCTGCCGTATATACTCTGCAGAAATAGGCCCCTTAGTTGTTGGTGTTGGCACAACACTGTAAGCACTCACAGTTACTCTTGGTTGGTGCTGGAACGCCCTGCTGTCAACTATTATATCAGGAATTTTAATTACATATAATTGTTGAACAGTGGTAGTAAAAATTGGGCCTTTGATGGTGGTGCTGGTGCCACAACACTGTAAGCCCTGACAGTTACTCTTGGTGGGTGCAGCAATGGGCCCTGCTGTGAATTATTAGATCAAGAATTGTAATTGCATGCCCCTGTTGAACAGGGGCTGAAAAATTGGGCCTTTCGTGGTGGTGGTGGTGGTGGCGTTGCCACAACACTGTAAGCCCTCAGAGTTACTCTTGGTGGGTGCAGGAATGGGCCCTGCTGTGAATTATTAGATCAAGAATTGTAATTACATGCCCCTTTTGAACAGGGGCTGAAAAATTGGGCCTTTCGTGGTGGTGGTGGTGGTGGCGTTGCCACAACACTGTAAGCCCTCAGAGTTACTCATGGTGGGTGCAGGAATGGGCCCTGCTGTGAATTATTAGATCAAGAATTGTAATTACATGCCCCTTTTTAACAGGGGCTGAAAAATTGGGCCTTTCGTGGTGGTGGTGGTGGTGGCGTTGCCACAACACTGTAAGCCCTCAGAGTTACTCTTGGTGGGTGCAGCAATGGGCCCTGCTGTGAATTATTAGATCAAGAATTGTAATTACATGCCCCTGTTGAACAGGGGCTGAAAAATTGGGCCTTAGGCACTGGTGGCACAACACTACAACCCCTCACAGATACTGTACTTGGAGCACAGCAATGAGCCCTGTTGCAAAGTATTGCTTCAAAAATTGTAATGACACGCCCCTGTTAAACAGGGGCTGAAAAATTGGGCCTTAGGCACTGGTGCCACAACACTCCAACCCCTCACAGATACTGTACTTGGAGCACAGCAATGAGCCCTATGGCAAATTATTGCTAAAAAAATTGTAATTACACGCCCCTGTAAAACAGGGGCTGAAAAATTGGGCCTTAGCCACTGGTGGCGGCACCCATAAACAAAAATGATCTTCCAAGCTATCATCATCAATCGTATCATTGAGGACTTGGAGGAGGAGGATAGCCAGTCAACATAACAGCACAGGCACTCAGCATCAGCATCAGTCTTGAAGGGATGTGACATGTTAAAATCAATTAGTCTGTAATATCAGCATCAGGTGTGTGGTAGCTGGTGGTGATCCAAGACTGGTTCATCTTGATGAAAGTCAGTCGATCAACCGAGTCGGTGGACAGGCGCACCCTGTGATCCGTGACAAATCCTCCAGCAGCACTGAATGTGCGTTCCGAAAGAACGCTGGATGCAGGACAGGCCAGTAGCTCAATTGCATACTGTGCAAGCTCTGCCCAGTGATCCATCCTCAAGACCCAGTAAGCCAGAGGATTTTCGGTGGGGAAGGTGTCCAAGTCTGACCTTGCCCCTAGATATTCCTGCACCATGTTTATCAGACGCTGGCGATGGTTGCTGGAACCGATCATACTTTGGGGCTGCGGACTAAAGAATTGTCTGAACGCATTGGTCAGACGGCCACCTTCCCCACCGCTCCTTCTTTGACTGGCCGAAGCCTCAGCAACTCGTTGTCCAGGACCAGGAGTTTGTAACCTCCCAGTCTCTGGGAACGCGTTGCACAGACCTTTCTGCAAGGCCTCCCGGAGTTGTCTCATCCTCTGCTCCCTCTGCGACGGTAACATAAGGTCCGCAACCTTACCCTTGTACCGTGGATCAAGGAGAGTGGCCAGCCAGTAATGGTCCCTCTCCTTGATCCGAAGAATACGAGGATCCTTCCGCAGACTTTGCAGGATCAGGGAGGCCATGCAGCGTAGGTTTGCTGAGGCATTCGCTCCGGAGTCCTCTGGGTCACTAAGGACGACATGATCCGCAGCCACCTCCTCCCAGCCACGTACAAGTCCACTGGTTTCTTGGGACTGTAAATCATCCCTAAAAGACTGCTGCTGATGATGCTGAGTGCCAGCCTCCACCTCCATGCTGACACAATCCTCCTCCTCCTCCTCCTCTTCCTGTGCAATGGGTGGGACAGAAGGAACACTGTCTAGGTAAAGGGGGCCTTGAGAGGCAAGGAAGTCCTCCTCTTCCTGCCTCTGTTCTGCCTCAAGTGCCCTGTCCATTATTCCACGCAGCGTGTGCTCCAACAGGTGGACAAGAGGTACAGTGTCACTGATGCATGCACTGTCACTGCTCACCATCCTCGTGGCCTCCTCAAATGGTGCCAGGACAGTGCATGCATCCCTGATCATGCCCCACTGGCGTGGAGAAAAAAAAACAAGCTCCCCTGACCCTGTCCTGGTGCCGTAGTCGCACAGGTACTCATTGATGGCCCTCTGCTGCGTGTGCAGCCGCTGCAGCATGGCCAACGTTGAGTTCCACCTGGTGGGCATGTCACATATAAGGCGGTTCTTGGGCAGGTTCAACTCCTTTTGCAGCTCAGCCAGGCGAGCACTGGCATTATAAGATCTGCGGAAATGCACACAGACTTTCCTGGCCTGCCTCAGGACATCCTGTAAGCCCGGGTACCTGCCCAAGAACCGCTGCACCACCAGGTTAAGGACGTGAGCCACACAGGGCACATGGGTCAGTTGTCCCTGTCGGAGGGCGGAGAGGAGGTTGGTGCCATTGTCGCAAACCACCATTCCTGGCTTAAGCTGGCGTGGCGTCAACCACCTCTCGGCCTGGCCCTGCAGAGCAGACAGGACCTCTGCCCCAGTGTGGCTTCTGTCCCCCAAACACACCAGCGCAAGCACGGCATGGCATCTTTTTGCCTGCGTACTTGCGTAGCCCCTTGAACGGCTACGGAGCACCGCTGGTTCAGAGGACAAACCACAGGAAGAGGCCATGGAGGAAGAAGAAGAGGAGGGGGTGGAGGAGAGAGGTGTGTCACAACCAGTAGTAGCATTTTGGAGGCGTGGCGGTGGAACAACCTCCAACACTACTGCACCTTGTCCTGCATCCTTCCCAGCTGCCAAAAGAGTGACCCAATGGGCCGTGAAAGAAAGGTAACGTCCCTGTCCATGCCTGCTGGACCATGAGTCAGCGGTAATATGCACCTTACCGCTGACCGCCCTGTCCAGCGAGGCCAAGACATTGCCTTCCACATGCCGGTAGAGAGCCGGAATAGCCTTCCGTGAGAAAAAGTGGCGTTTGGGAACCTGCCACTGAGGAACCGCACATTGCACAAACTCACGGAAGGGGGCCGAGTCTACCAACTGAAAAGGCAGCAGTTGAAGCGCTAGCAATTTAGCCAAGCTAGCATTCAACCGCTGGGCATGTGGATGGCTGGGAGTGAACTTCTTTCGACGGTCCAGCAGCTGGGGCAGGGAAATTTGCCTGCTAGAATCGGACGTCGGTGTACTGCTAGCAGAGTGGCCGCAAGTACTTGGCTGTGACACACCTAATTCTACACCTTCATTCCTCTCAGTGCATGTTTCAGAGAGGACTGAAGTTATAGTGGGGTTGGAGATCCCAGCTGATGCGGTGCAAGGAGAGGTCCGCTTTGTTCTTTGGTGTGGGTCTTTGAGGTAGGCTTGCCAACGAGCTGCATGGCAGGTCAACATATGTCTGGTCAGGCATGTGGTACCCAAGCGGCTGATGTTTTGGCCACGCGATATACGCTTGAGACATATGTTGCAAACAGCAGCTGTGCGATCTGATGCACTAGCCTCAAAAAAGGCCCACACCAAAGAACTTTTTGAATGACGGGCAGAGGCAGCGCCCTGCACAGGCGGAGCTCTGCGGTGTGATTCTGTCGGTGTACTGCCCTTACGCTGGCCACCAAAGGGCATCCTGCCTCGTTGGAGATGTGCCTCCTCCTCATCCTCCTCCTCCTCCTCTCTCCTATTAGGCACCCACGTGGAGTCAGTGACCTCATCATCCCCTCCCTCCTCATCACTGGAGCCAATCTGGCAGTATGCTGCAGCTGCTGGAACATGACTGCCAGATTGGTGTCCTTCTTGAGCATCCCCTCTGTCTGCTCTCACGCTACTGCCTTCCTGTAGCTGGGTTTCATCATCAGACCCTTCGAAACGCTGGGCATCCTCCTGGAGCATGTACCCAACACTGTGCTCAAACAGTTCGGGGGACTCCTCAGGAGGAGGACATGGTGGGTCTAGGGAAGGAGTGACTGATGATGAGTCTGACATTGATACCAGGGAAGAGGACGCTTTGGCAGCTGCTTTGCCAGTACCCTGAGCCTGGGTGAGAGAGGATGAGGAGGAGGAGGAGGGCTTGGTCATCCACTCTACCAAGTCTTCGGCATGATGTGGCTCAACATGTCCAGCTGCCGAAAAGAAGGACAAGCGTGTCCCATGGCCATGTGCTGATGACAATGCACCGCGTCCACGACCAGCACTGTTGTCCCCAGACACAGAGCCTGCTTGCCCTCTTTTATTGCCTCCTGACTGTCTGCCTCTCCTTGTTTGCCTTCCAGACATTCTAATAGATGGCCTGCAGGGAGATGGGAAAAAAGCAATAAGGGCTACCTTCAGGTGTCCTTCTCTGTCCCTTTACTTAAGGATTTCTAAATATGGTTGAGGATGATTGCTTTTGCACAGAATAGCACAACGACAATTTCCCTGACTGTCCAAAAAACAAGGATTTCAAAGATGGTTGATGAGGAATGCTTTAGCACACTATAGCACAAGGAGAATTTCCCTCACTGTCCTTCCCTGTCCCTAGAAACAAGGATTATCACAGTGAAAGAAACTGACACTCTTCCTACCTATAGTTTTCTGTCCCTAGAAAAAATGTTTTTTTAAAGCACACTATAGCACAAGGAGAATTTCCCTCACTGTCCTTCCCTGTCCCTAGAAACAAGGATTATCACAGTGAAAGAAACTGACACTCTTCCTACCTATAGTTTTCTGTCCCTAGAAAAAATGTTTTTTTAAAGCACACTATAGCACAAGGAGAATTTCCCTCACTGTCCTCACCTGTCCCTAGAAACAAGGATTATCACAGTGAAAGAAACTGACACTCTTCCTACCTATAGTTTTCTGTCCCTAGAAAAAATGTTTTTTTAAAGCACACTATAGCAC
This sequence comes from Rana muscosa, assembly GCA_029206835.1. Classification (NCBI taxonomy): domain Eukaryota; kingdom Metazoa; phylum Chordata; class Amphibia; order Anura; family Ranidae; genus Rana; species Rana muscosa. The sequence goes on from CM055120.1 coordinate 66,805,366, forward strand.
AAGGAGAATTTCCCTCACTGTCCTTCCCTGTCCCTAGAAACAAGGATTATCACAGTGAAAGAAACTGACACTCTTCCTACCTATAGTTTTCTGTCCCTAGAAAAAAATGTTTTTTTAAAGCACACTATAGCACAAGGAGAATTTCCCTCACTGTCCTTCCCTGTCCCTAGAAACAAGGATTATCACAGTGAAAGAAACTGACACTCTTCCTACCTATAGTTTTCTGTCCCTAGAAAAAATGTTTTTTTAAAGCACACTATAGCACAAGGAGAATTTCCCTCACTGTCCTTCCCTGTCCCTAGAAACAAGGATTATCACAGTGAAAGAAACTGACACTCTTCCTACCTATAGTTTTCTGTCCCTAGAAAAAATGTTTTTTTAAAGCACACTATAGCACAAGGAGAATTTCCCTCACTGTCCTTCCCTGTCCCTAGAAACAAGGATTATCACAGTGAAAGAAACTGACACTCTTCCTACCTATAGTTTTCTGTCCCTAGAAAAAATGTTTTTTTAAAGCACACTATAGCACAAGGAGAATTTCCCTCACTGTCCTTCCCTGTCCCTAGAAACAAGGATTATCACAGTGAAAGAAACTGACACTCTTCCTACCTATAGTTTTCTGTCCCTAGAAAAAATGTTTTTTTAAAGCACACTATAGCACAAGGAGAATTTCCCTCACTGTCCTTCCCTGTCCCTAGAAACAAGGATTATCACAGTGAAAGAAACTGACACTCTTCCTACCTATAGTTTTCTGTCCCTAGAAAAAATGTTTTTTTAAAGCACACTATAGCACAAGGAGAATTTCCCTCACTGTCCTTCCCTGTCCCTAGAAACAAGGATTATCACAGTGAAAGAAACTGACACTCTTCCTACCTATAGTTTTCTGTCCCTAGAAAAAATGTTTTTTTAAAGCACACTATAGCACAAGGAGAATTTCCCTCACTGTCCTTCCCTGTCCCTAGAAACAAGGATTATCACAGTGAAAGAAACTGACACTCTTCCTACCTATAGTTTTCTGTCCCTAGAAAAAATGTTTTTTTAAAGCACACTATAGCACAAGGAGAATTTCCCTCACTGTCCTTCCCTGTCCCTAGAAACAAGGATTATCACAGTGAAAGAAACTGACACTCTTCCTACCTATAGTTTTCTGTCCCTAGAAAAAATGTTTTTTTAAAGCACACTGTAGCACAAGGAGAATTTCCCTCACTGTCCTTCCCTGTCCCTAGAAACAAGGATTATCACAGTGAAAGAAACTGACACTCTTCCTACCTATAGTTTTCTGTCCCTAGAAAAAATGTTTTTTTAAAGCACACTATAGCACAAGGAGAATTTCCCTCACTGTCCTTCCCTGTCCCTAGAAACAAGGATTCGCACAGTAAAACACACTGACACTCTCCCTACCTATAGTTTTCTGTCCCTAGAAAAAATGTTTTTTTTAAAGCACACTATAGCACAAGGAGAATTTCCCTCACTGTCCTTCCCTGTCCCTAGAAACAAGGATTCGCACAGTAAAACACACTGACACTTTCCCTACCTATAGTTTTCTGTCCCTAGAAAAAATGTTTTTTTAAAGCACACTATAGCACAAGGAGAATTTCCCTCACTGTTCTTCCCTGTCCCTAGAAACAAGGATTCGCACAGTAAAACACACTGACACTCTCCCTACCTATAGTTTTCTGTCCCTAGAAAAAATGTTTTTTTAAAGCACACTATAGCACAAGGAGAATTTCCCTCACTGTCCTTCCCTGTCCCTAGAAACAAGGATTCGCACAGTAAAACACACTGACACTCTCCCTACCTATAGTTTTCTGTCCCTAGAAAAAATGTTTTTTTAAAGCACACTATAGCACAAGGAGAATTTCCCTCACTGTCCTTCCCTGTCCCTAGAAACAAGGATTCGCACAGTAAAACACACTGACACTTTCCCTACCTATAGTTTTCTGTCCCTAGAAAAAATGTTTTTTTAAAGCACACTATAGCACTAGGAGAATTTCCCTCACTGTCCTTCCCTGTCCCTAGAAACAAGGATTCGCACAGTAAAACACACTGACACTCTCCCTACCTATAGTTTTCTGTCCCTAGAAAAAATGTTTTTTTAAAGCACACTATAGCACAAGGAGAATTTCCCTCACTGTCCTTCCCTGTCCCTAGAAACAAGGATTCGCACAGTAAAACACACTGACACTCTCCCTACCTATAGTTTTCTGTCCCTAGAAAAAATGTTTTTTTAAAGCACACTATAGCACAAGGAGAATTTCCCTCACTGTCCTTCCCTGTCCCTAGAAACAAGGATTCGCACAGTAAAACACACTGACACTCTCCCTACCTATAGTTTTCTGTCCCTAGAAAAAATGTTTTTTTAAAGCACACTATAGCACAAGGAGAATTTCCCTCACTGTCCTTCCCTGTCCCTAGAAACAAGGATTCGCACAGTAAAACACACTGACACTCTCCCTACCTATAGTTTTCTGTCCCTAGAAAAAAATGTTTTTTTAAAGCACACTATAGCACAAGGAGAATTTCCCTCACTGTCCTTTCCTGTCCCTAGAGACAAGGATTCGCACAGTAAAACACACTGACACTCTCCCTACCTATAGTTTTCTGTCCCTAGAAAAAATGTTTTTTTAAAGCACACTATAGCACAAGGAGAATTTCCCTCACTGTCCTTCCCTGTCCCTAGAAACAAGGATTCGCACAGTAAAACACACTGACACTCTCCCTACCTATCCTTCTCTTTCCCTAAACTAAAGGAATCCAGGTTAAGCAAGAAAAAATAAATGTCACTGTCCCTGCCTATGCTTCTCTTTCCCTGCTCCGGAACACACTACACTAGGCCGCCGTGCTGGCGGCCTTTTATAGTGTGGGGCATGTACTAAACACCCTCAGCAATAATTGGCCACAGGCATCCTGCCTGTGGCCAATCATTGCTCTCCTCGCTGCCGGCGCTGTGATTGGCCAAGCATGCGGGGTCACAGTGCATGCTTGGCCAATCACAGCGCCTGGATGACACTGCGATGGCGTAGTGCATTGTGGGCCATTCGCGTCACTCGAATTAGGCACGAACGGCCCAAATCGTTCGATCTTCGTCGAACGATCGAACAGCCGATGTTCGAGTCGAACGTATGTTCGACTCGAACACCGAGCTCATCCCTAATCGTGAGTTAACTCCTCACCCTATGGGTAAGCTCCTGATTGAGTGATTTGCGTTAGCAGGTTTGCATACCTTGATGGATTAGTCAGTGTTGTAAGATTCAATAAAATTGTTCCTGAGGTTCTTATATGGTGTACAATTACATTTCCTTCTTTGGAGTTTGGCATAGACTGTACTGGTGACCAATGACTACTGGAAGCGGCTCATAATGCTGGTGGTAGCCTGGGGATTGGGGAGGGCTTCTTTTTTTAAATTCATTCTTTATTTAAAAGAGGGTTTTATAAAAGGAACACAAGACAACACAAGTAACAAGAGACAGAATTGTCAGACATATATATATATATATATATATATATATATATATATATATATACAACACGTCAGGATTATCACAAAAAACTGTCTTGTGTATAACATAGGGGGATAGATCTACGCTGTAATGGCATACTTCCCAGGCCCCCTTGGGGAACTCATAGGAACAAATGCTGGACTAAAGTTTGAGTTAGACACAGGCGCGTACGTCTTTGAAAAAGATACGTTTTAACCATTACCAACATTTACTCACCAGACACTTTATTAGGTACACCCATTCAATTGCTTGGTAACACAAATTGCTAATTAGCGAACAAAATGGCAGCAACTCAATGCATTTGGGCATTTAGACGTGGTGAAGACGACTTGCTGAAGTTTAAACTGAGCACCAGAATGGGGAAGAAAGGGGATTTAGGTGACTTTAAATGTGGCATTGTTGTTGGTGCCAGACAGGCTGGTCTGAGTATTTCAAAAACTGCTGATCTACTGGAATTGTCATGCACAACCATCTCTAGGGTCTATAGAGAATGGTCTGAAAAAGAGAAAATATCCAGTGAGCGGTAGTTGTGTGGATAAAAAGGCAACAGTAACTCAAATACCCACTCGTTACAACCAAGTAATGCAGAATACCATCTCTGATCGCACAACATATTGAACTTTGAAGCAGATGTTCTACAGCAATGGAGGACCTCACCGGGTGCCACTCCTGTCAGCTAAGAACAGGAAACTGAGGCTACAATTGGCACAGGCTCACCAACATTGGATAATAAAAGATTGGAAAGATGTTGCCTGGTCTGATAAGTCTCGATTTCAGCTGCAACATTCAGATGGTAGGGTCAGAATTTGGCGTAAACAGCATGAAAGCATGGATCCATCCAGCCTTGTATTAATTGTTCAGGCTGGGGGTGGTGGTGCAATGGTGTGGGGGATATTTTCTTGGCACGTTTTGGGCCCCTTGGTACCAATTGAGCATCGTTAAACGCCACAGCCTACCTGAGTATTGTTGCTGACCATGTCCATCACTTTATGACTACAGTGTACCCATCTTCTGATGGCTCCTTCCAGCAGGATAATGCACCATGTCACAAAGCTCAAATCATCTCAAACTGGTTTCTTGAACATGACAATGAGGTCACTGTACTCCAGTGGCCTCCACACTCACCAGATCTCAATCCAATAGAGCACCTTTGGGATGTGGTGGAATGAGAGATTTGCATCATTGATGTGCAGCCGACAAATCTGCAGCAACTGCGTTATGCTATCATGTCACTATGGACAAAAACCTCTGAGGAATGTTTCCAACACCTTGTTGAATCTATGCCATGGGCCCACGAAGAATTAAGGCAGTTCTGAAGGCAAAAGGTGGTCCAACTCAGTACTAGTAAAGTGAACCCAATAAAGTGGCCGGTGAGTGTACGGACAACCCCCCACGGGCAAAACCAGTATACTATAACCTGAGCATATCACTGTCGATACATAGCATTAGGGTATGGAGGTAGAAAGGGAGGGGGATGAAAAAAAAGAAAGAGGGAGAAAGAGAGAAAAGGAGGGGGGGTGAGAAGGGGGATAGGGGACTGCATTGGAGCGTGGGCACAATAAATCTAGGATATGCGATAGGCCGCCAGTGGGGAATTTCTTGAGCCTGAGCAGAACACATATCCTGATTATTTTATTAATCACGCCAATGTACCATAAGCTGTAGGCATGATCCTTTTTAGCAGAAATTTCCTGAGAACCCAAAAAATTATTTTAAGGGATCGTCAGGGGTAAAAACATTAAAGTGGATGTAAACCCACTCTCATCCTTTCTAAACTACTGCCATAGTGCTGATCTATAAGGATATAGATGCCTCCTGCATGTATCCTTATCTGTCAAATGTCTCCCCTCTGTCTGTTATGAGACCTGAAAAACTGCAGATTCTGTGGGTGGATCTGTTGTCTGGAGCTCGGTGGGTGGAGTTGTGATGTCAGTAGACTCCCCGCCCACCTCTACACTCCCCTTGTCAACATGCATTTTCTCCTGTGTATTCCTTCTGCTATGATCACTAACATCCAGTCAAAATCCAGAAAAGTAACCACATGACTTCAGAAAAGGAGTGGGGGTGGGAATTAAAAAATAATGCCTGTCTAAAGCTAGTGCATGAGATATGTAAATAACCTGTCACTCAAAGCAAGGGGGCGGAACGGACAAAGGTTTTTCTCTGTTTGTCCGTTTTATCTCACTGAACAATAAAAGAGGATTGCTCAGAGCTGGATTAACTCTTTGTGGCAAGACCTGGCACAAATGATAAGAAATCTTATACTGTACATTGTGACAGCAAAAAATAAATAAATACAATTTCGGGTTTACATCCACTTTAAGGAAAGACTGTGCTAAAGGATCAAAGAATCAGATAACCTAAACAAAGAAGCCCCGCCCATCTGGCTTGCAGTAAATGTAAAAGTGTATGGTTGGATCGAATAAGTTTATGAAAAATGAGAGTCGGTTGATAAAGAAACAGACCACATACCTTGCTGGCCCTTTAAACCAAATCTGGAAATGAAGCTGGGAATCGAATAGAAGGATCATTCAGCGTTCACAGCTGTTTCTGTTCGTTCCTTTTCTCTCTTGCAGAATACATGCCCCTTATGAAAACCATTTTAAGGAATCTTAATGTGTGGCTCTGTGTGTATAATACAACACTTGTATGTCAATCTTATCTGTAATTAGCTAGGGGTATGAAATGACATTCCGGACCCTACGCTAATCAGTTAGTCTGGGCTTTACGGTCATCGCCTACTCCGCGATCAACAGGATGAATGGCGCTTTACATACTCTCCCATGCTGTGTGCCACAGCAAAGTCTATTATCTGTGCAAGCATGAAAATGCTAAATAAATATCACTCTGTAGGAATCAGCGATCTCTTAGCCAAAACTCTTTCCAAATAAAAACACTGGATGTGTGACAGCCAGATAAAATTTAGCACTGCTAAAGAGATTTAAAGACACTAATCGGCTAAAATTAGTCTAAGCCAAACAAAAGCTTTATGATGCCAAATATTTAGCAAGACATGGGGAAACAGCAAATTAAATAGCTTGTGCATTTTTTTTTTTTATAGCATCTAAAAACCACTCTGTCTTTAATTCATAAGTGTGAAAACGGAATCAGAGTTTCCTGTTATATGGTTGTGTATTTTTTAAAGGGAACATGTAGTAAATCTGTACATATTTTCTTTATTTATTATGGTCAATAATAAAATGTGCTTTATGAAATAAAAGTATCTTATTAATTTAATTAGATACATTTCATATTTTTCCATTTTTTTATTTTTTATTTAAAGTGATTGTAAAGCTTTGTTTTTTTTTTAGTTTTTAAATAACAAAGATGTCATACTTACCTCCACTGTGCAGCTTGTTTTGCACAGAGTGGCCCCGACCTGCGACTTCTGGGGTCCCTCGGCAGCTCTTGCAGCTCCTCCCCACATCAGATAACCCCCTGGGAGAAGCGCTCTCCGGGGGGTTACCTTGCGGGCGCGCTCCCGAGTCATTCATTCGGTGTCCATAGCTGGCGAATGTATGATTCGACCCCGCACCCTGGCGCACGCCAATGTCTGCGCTGCTATCAATTAAGAGCCGGGACCCCGTGGAGAGAGGGAGAGCACGTTAACGCAGAGTGAATTGCACAGCTCAGGTAAGTAAAACGGGGAGGCTGGGGGGCCGGTGACTGCCAGAAGTTTTTTCACCTTAATGCATAGGATGCATTAGGGTGAAAAAACATGAGGGTTTACAATCCCTTTAAGTTTTAGTTCTGACCATAATAATCAAAGTAAATATGTACAAAATCACTTTGTGTTCCCTTTAAGAAATGTTGCATTGTAATGGGGTTTTTTTTTTGCCAGAAGATGGTGCTCTTTGCTCCTTTTCTGATGATTGCAGACTATGCTTTAAAATAGTCCCTTGTTTACAAAGTTCAGTAGATCATGCTAAAACACACACGTGAATCAGAGATGTTAAGCTGGCCATAGATGGATCAACATTTGGTTGTTTCAGCAAGGACAAGCTGAATTTCGATCCATGTATGGGAAGGCTAGTTGTAGAAAAGTAAATTTACTAATCAAGTCCTTAGAACTACCCTGTTGGGTTTTTCCTGATCACTGGTAGCACTGATCCGTGTATTCTGACAGCAGGGAGGCTTCTTCTCTACAATAGCTCAGCTTGAGGGATTCCCCCATTCACATAGAATAGGGGAATTGAGTCATTTTTTGCTTGTTCAACCTGCTGGTTAAATAAAAAAATGAAAAATGTAGGGGTTGCCTAAGGCTGGCCATAGACGGTGAAAATAAATTTTTCCTGCAGCTACTTTAGCAGCCACTTGCAATAATCGGAAGCGAATTCGGCAGGCTGGTTGTATCGATCCACTTGGTACATTCAGTCTGCCCATTAATGGTTTGAATCTAGGCCCCTGCTGAACCGGCTGAGAATCGAACTGTGTATGGCTGGCCTTACTCTTTTCTTACTGGATGGCTATATCCAAGGTTTCAATCAGATAAAACAGCACTTGCATGCAGGCCGCTTTTGTTGTGTTATCTCTTTAGATAACCCATAGGGCTCTGGGATCCCTTTATCATGTAATAAATGTTTATTTGTAATCAAAGATTAAAAACATAAAACAAAATAAAGATCTAAAATATCAGTTTAAAACCTCATCCATGTAAAAAAAAATCAAAGATAATTAAAATTTTGTTTTGTACTTTTTCTTTAAAGATCATCTCTGGGTAAAGTTATCCCACCTTCCGTCACTTTCTCCTCTCTCAACCATTCAAGAAATATTACACTGGTAAATACCTTCTGAAGCATTTTTTTGTATTCATCCAACTATGGCATCCAAAGTCCCTTGTCAGCACTACTTCCAGGACCGATGACTGGTGGATCCAGCTGCAGTCTGAGCCTGCGATGACCAGTTGTCTCTTGAGAGGTCTTCTGTATGAACTCCACTAGAAAGTAACTTCTGTATGTTGCCCAGGAAGGGACTTGGGCAACCTAAGAAACACTCTCCTCCCTCCACTGCAGGGAAAAAGATAGAAGACTCAGAACCCAGCACGGCATATCGCATGACTGCACATCTAGTTTGCAGATTGAATTTTTTACTTTTTGTACTTATTTTTTTGGAGGTTTGTCAGGAAAGGGTTCACCCGATGGTGGCACTGTTGGTCTCGTGGATCGCAGTACCGGTGTCCACCAGCGGGTGTTTTCTTGCAGCCAGGATCTGTGGTAAAGGACTTCACCTGCTGGTGGCACTGTCAGATCCATGGGCCGTAGTACCGGTGTCCACCAGCGGGTGTTTTCCGGCAGTGTTGAGCCAACATTATCTCCTGCGATCGGGGCATCACCTGAGCCTTATTGCAGGAGATATGTATAAATACCCGGCAGCTCACACTGTTGTGTTGCCTTGGTATCTCTCTCCTTGCACCCTGACCTTGCTGCCTGATATCTGACCCTGAGCCTGTATCTGACCTGACCTGATCTGATCTGATCCCTATCCCGATCCCTATCCCGAACATATCCTGGACCTGTACCTCCTGTTACCCTGTTACCTTGCATTCCTGCCTTTCCGTCTATCCTCTCCCTGTCCTGTATTCCTTACCCATCTGCTGATCTCCCTGTGTATGACCCTGGCCTGGCTTTTGTTTACAAATCTGGTATCTCCCATTTATTGTACATATCTGTCTGTTATTATTTGTGGGTCCCTGTTTTTTTGGTTGGTTGGTTGCACTGTGTCATATTGGAGGTGGTTGTGTTTATATTCACTTACCTTAATAAATTATTATATTTTCACCTACATGTGTTTTTGGTTTCCTCTGTGCAGTCCACACAGTCTGGTCTACTAATTCCCTGATAAGGTTAGAATTGCATAAAACATGTGTCTTTAAAATATATGGGATTAAGAACAACTCAAGGGGCCTTGATGAAGACCCACAATCATGTCAAGGTTGGAAGCCACTGATTAGTGAGGGTGCAAGCTGGGCACAGGTTCATCCAGACCCAAAGCACACTGTTGAAATAGGAAGAGATAGCCTGGCTGCCACAGAACTCGCCCAGCCCAAGTGGTTAGCAGGTAAAAGCAGTCTAAGCTAGATTCATACAGGCCATGCCCCCAACAAGTTTCCCCTCTCTCCTGGGCTCCTTAATTAAGCCCTGGGGCAGGGAGAAACATGTTGGGGACGTGGCCTGGATGAATTGAGATGAGGGTGCTTTTACCTGCTAACCACTTGGGCAGAGCACGGTGTGTGGCCACCAAGCTATCTCTTCCTATTTCAACAGCAAACTTAAGGGGCCTTACAGTATTATTATTATTATTATAATTATTATTATTTTATTTATTTATTTTATTATTATTATTTTTTTTATATACAAAACATAAGAAACAAAATACATAGGCAAATATAATAATACAAAAGCATCAAACACGGTTTATAAGTTTAAAGGAAACCTCCTAACATTAAAAATGTTCTAACCCTATAACAGTCATAGCTGAACATTGAGTAGCAAAGGGCGAACATGTAACACAATAGCACAATGATTTTAATATGGCTTCTATTTTATTCAAGTTCCATAAGTTTTGGTGCCCGATTTGTGTGATCAATTCCCTTGGCCTTCTAAGAGCGGCCCTGGGCCTGGAACCAGCAGATATTCAATCATGCGTTTCTAAACAATGCTACATAGAACTCACTTTTTCAGTTACATTTCAAACTTAAAAGTTCTAGTTAAATTGCACTGTTAGTAAGAAAAATATACACACTTAAACTGAGCATCAGAGTACAAAATCCATTAAGCAATTCTGACAGATGCAAACCAGGTACAGGACGGAGCTCATTATAAACCATCACACTGGAAATATAGCTATTACTGGAGAAATATTGAAAAAGGCAAAAATAAATGGGCAACTTTTATCATCATTGTTAGATGTTCTCATTTTCATGGGCACTCCCCAATTTTGATGATGACCACACGATACTACTATAACATTTATTTTTTACCAACAAGCCAATACATTGACGACTATATTTTATTTCAATAGTTAAACTGTTTCCCCATTTTCATAGTTGCTTGCCAACATTTAAAAAAAAAAATTGAGGGACACCGTTTTTTGCTCTTTGCCAACCATGGTTCTAAGAGGCACATCATTAAAGTATAACTAAAGTCAAAACTTTTTTTACATTTTGGATAGAGGGGAGATGGATTAGAGCACAATGATTTTTATTGCTGTCTGTGCCCCCCGTTAGGGAGATTCATCCTCTCTATTTGCCCTGTTTACTATTATCATTGAAAGTGAAAGTACAAGAAAATCCAATATTTTGGCTTGTCCTCAGAAAAGCAATAGAGAGAAAATGTTCCAATGGGGACACTAGTTCTGGTGGTGGGTGTCCCTGGGGGGTCCCCAAGAGATTCCCTTGATTTGCAGAGATTTCCTCTCGCTTCCTGTCTGGCTATGGGACAGGAAGTGAAGGTAATTCTCCCCAATGGGGCAAAGATGGCAAAAAAAACTTTAAAGGGGATATAATCCTCCCTTACTCTATCCCAAATGAAAAAAAAAAAAAAGTTTGACTATAGTTCTGCTTTAACCCGTTGTACGATTTAGTTTTAAATTACAGTATATAAAGGACGATTTAATACAATCAGGACATAAGCACAGACAAGTAGGTATTGTAAATTTATTCATGTATTTATTTAGCTAGCTATAACTTTTAGTCTCAAGAGTCTATTTAAAGTGCAGCGCTGGGACAGGAAATCAAGTTGCCTCTCTGGAACAGGAAGTGAAGGCAAATTTCCCCAATTACAGACACACAGAAAAAAAATAACCTGTCAGGGGTTTTAAACCCTTCCCCACTCTTTTTAATATTAAAAAAAATAAAGGTTTTGGCTACACAAATTTTTAAATAAATTAGTGACCAATGAGTATGGCTAGCCTTGGAATCAATTCATGCCTTTGAGTATAAAAAAATAGAAGTCCATTGATGTTTTCAATGACGGTTCACTACTAGTGGATGTTCCTTTGGTCCTGTGACACTGGGTGAATATTTCCCTGCATGCAACAGAACCACAGCGCTTACCATTTAGTACTACAGTACAGCATCAGGTGTTGTGCCAGCACCCTCCTCTGACAGCTCGCTTATTAAATAAGACAAAAACAAAAAGAATAAGACGAAAACAAAAAGCTGCACATCGATGGTTTTTTACCTTCATGCACAGAATGCTTCAAGGTAAAAAACCTTCAGCCTTTACAACCACTTTAAAAGAACAATTTTCCTAGCTGTGGGTTTATGGCTCACCAACTGCCATTCATATTGCTGGCCACTGAGATACTCTCATTGAACTAGGAGATGCTTGGGATTTAACCCCCCCCTCCCAAAAAACTAATCAAAATAGAAAAAATCCATTTATGCATAGGCGTGCGTACAGGGTGTGCCGAATGTGCCTGGGCACACACCTTTGAACACTTGATATCACACAATTATTTTTTTCATTTGTTTCCCCTTTTTTTGGGGGAGGGGGGGATTTATACAATTTTCCTGCAGCTGCTATGGTTGTGTTTTTAATAATTGGCCAATTATTATTTGATATTATTAGTTGAATAGTGGGTTTTGTATTTTCTAGATTATAAGTGCTTAATAAAGTCATTTCCTTCATTGGTAAATGCGTCAGACTACTTTGCCGGGTCCCTTTATATAATACACAGCTATTTAGTATAATTTTTAACATCGAGGATGAGTTTAGTCTGTTTTAATTTTTTTGTACCTTTTTCATGCATATATATGCATGTTTCATGTGTGTGTATATATATATATATATATATATATATATATATATATATATATATATATGCATAATAAGTTCATCATTTACATTTTCCCTTTCTCTTCTTCTGTCTTGAGGACACATTTTATCCTTTTTCTTGATCTTCTTAAGAGTAGCACTCACAAGAGAATACAAGTAGTAAATATATTAGCATCTAGTGGTGTCTTAGCATGTTTCTTCGTAAAAGTTTTAAATTGCTGACAGCTTGACTTTAAAGGTGTTCAGCAAACTAACCAAGGAAACCACTTTTGCTCTTGCTGATTGCTTAAAGAAGGACATCCTTCTCTACCACTACAGATACTGCAAGGTCAGAAAGATTTAGCATTTTGACTAAAAGCTGAATTTAAATGCTTAATGTTTTTTTTTATTTTTATATATTAATAATAGCATATTTATATATACAATTGACACACTTCACAAAGAACAGAAGCAAATGCTTCTATCTCCTTATACAGGGGTCATTGTTCAATGAATTAAATTTTCAAAAAGGAACGAAGCTGTCTTTCCGAATCCATTAAAATTAAAAAAATTAAAAAACTATTATATATTGATTTAAAAAACACATCAGGCTTTTGAAAGAAAATCACCTTTAAAAAAATATTAGAAAAGTTGAGTGCAAATAATATTTTTACTTATCCAAAAATTACCATGGGAACACACTCTAGATGAGAATAAATATTTATGAATTATTTTTCATGATCAGGCAACCCTCCAGAAAGTAATTTGCACGGTGCTCGAGTGATCTAATTGATGACAATAATTACGATGATGAACCAAGATATACAAGGCCTCCTTGTTCGTATGAAAATGCTTTCCTTGGTTTAACATCGCCAAGTGGTTGTTTTAGGCTCCTTGTCATGGAACAAAGGACCACGGACGATAGGGTAACTTTGTTGACCGGCGTATTGTGGAACTTATGTGTTTGCAAGGAATACAACCACCTGATTTCAATAGGTGTTTGCTGGTTGGTCGAGGCGTTGTACAATTGAAATAGAAGAGGCTTCTCCTGTGGTTCTCACCTTTTGTGGTTACTACAGCGAATGCTTTCGAAAGACAAGGTTTCTTTCACCCTAGTTCAGTTCTGGTATAATTTCTCTCCTGAATGGGCTCTTGTGATACAGAAAAAAACTGGGAGGTTTGAGATGGGTTGGTATGCAATACTGCTCATAATTGCAGAGTCCTTCAACAGAACACAGCTGCTCCTAACACTTTGCTTTATAGAGGGACAATAGTGTGTTACAATGGGTTTTTGGTGGAAAGCTAGATGGGCACAGAGCTCGGTGTAGACATTAGAGGTGGAGATGTCAGTTAAGTGATGGTCTCTTTGGTGGAGTTCAAGTGCTGAAATTGTAAGTGGCTGAGAACCAGGACCCAAACCTTATTCTGAAAAGCTTTGCTGGCAAATGAGATAAGGTTCGTCATAGATCAATCTTGCCTATAGAATTTACTTTTGTGCCTAATGTATCAGACCACCTATAGCAGCTGCATTTCAATACTATGAAAAGAGGGGGCTTGGCTGGCAAAACGCTCTCCAAAGCATAGTTAATGAGGGGTAATTTATCCAAAGACAAAAAAGGAAATAGATGAGAAAAGAAGGGCAGTGCCATTGAAGGTACCCATCATTTTCATAAGAGCAGTTTACTAATGCTATTTTAATCATTTTTTGAACACCGGTCTTTAATTACTGTACACTGGCTAGGAAGGGGTTAAACATCTAGGGTGATCAAATGGTTAACTGTGTGCCTAGCCAGTGTGTGCTGCTAAGGAAAGAGATGGATTTGAGTCCCTACTTTGGAGGAACACAGAATGCACAGAATCCATCCCTCCCCTCCCTGTCAGAATGGAACTTTGCCTTGTTTGCATAGGCAGAGCTCCGTTCTGAGTCTCTGCCGGATGATCGGCGGGGGCCGGCAGACATCAAGTGCATGGCACCTGCAGATCGACTTCTGCTGTGAATATTCACAGCAGAAGTGGCGCGCCCCCTACAGGCGGAAGTGCGGTATCACGTATATATACTGTACATGATCCAGTGCACAGCTGCCACCCTGTAGCAGTAAAAATGCTATTGGGTGGTCAGCCAAGCACAGAAACATACTTTTACCCAGGACAGCCTCATAGCCTTGCATTATCCTGACAATCACTTTCTCATATGCCTGCAGTACTACATAACAGAATACAGTTGTAATGTAGGGGCTGGTGGATCATATCACTGAGCACAATAGAAAATGGACACTCCCGGAAATGTCAAACTCTGCAGATTCTTCAGACAGCTGTTTATCCATAATACAGCAGAGATTGGTAGTGCAGGTAATGTAAATATTAAAGTGGTGCTCAACTCCTTCCCAATGTTTTTTTTTTTGCCAATTACCTGTAGTGCTGTAGTGCCCTTCAAAGCACATATTCACCTGTACAGCGATCCAACATTGTCTTACTACCATCCACAGTTCAGGAGCCACACAGCAGGTCCCGCGCAGCCATCTCGGTCCTCTTCAGCTGCCTGAATCTTCCCGGTACAGTCAGCCAGCCCCGATGATGTGCTGGGCCCAACCCCCGGCAGCTCTGTGTGATGATCCTGCAGCCTCCTGGCAGATATGATGTAAGTATCCCCGGAGGCTGCAGGATCAGGAACACATCACTCTGACCTATGTTGGAACATCACCAGGGGGCGGGGCTAAAATTGAAAAAAAATTATGTCTAGCCCTAATATCATAAATTATTTTTATGAGAATCACCCAAGAGAAACACATATTCATCTAAATGAAAGCTGTGCAGGTGGACAAAATCTTTGTGCCATGAACAGAAACCCAACATTGGTCATTGACAGGCAGTTTATGACCCGGGTTGCTTCTTTAAAAACTATATAATATTTCCATTGCGCAGTGTTTTGTTATATTATTGTTTTTTCGTGTTGCTTCTTACCACACTTACTTAAACTTTATGTTAGGAGGTCTAGGATATCTGATAAGTGAGGAGGTGCTTTTCCTGCTGGTGTAGTTCACATATTCATATTTTAACTACTACTCTACCGCCCGCCACCAAATGACGGCGGGACGAAGAGCCTCTTGTTCTGGGCAGACGTCATATGACATCGCGCCTTCCTGAGCCGCTAGAGGGCGTTTGCCCGCCGCGTCACTGGGGACCCGATGCGCGTGCCCGGCAGCCGCGATGGCCGCCGGGCACCTGCAATTGCCCAGTAACTGAGCAGGACCGGGGATCTGTGTGTGTAAACACAGGAGATCCACATCCTGTCAGGGAGAGAGGAGACCGATGGTGTGTCCCTTGTACATAGGGACACAGATCGATCACCTCCCCCAGTCAGTCCCCTCCCCCCACAGTAAGAATCACTCCCTAGGGAACACATTTAACCCATTGATCGCCCCCTAGTGTTAACCCCTTCCCTGCCAGTCATATTTATACAGTAATCAATGCATTTTTATAGCACAAATCTCTGTATAAATGTGAATAGTCCCAAAAATGTGTCAAAAGTGTCCGATGTGTCCGCCGCAATATCGCAGTCACGATAAAAATCACCATTACTAGTAAAAAAAATGAAAATAATAAAAATGTTATAAATCTATCCCCTATTTTGTAGCCGCTATAACTTTTGCGCAAACCAATAAATATACGCTTATTGCATTTTTTTTTTTTTACCAAAAATATGTAGAAGAATACATATCAGCCTAAACTGAGGAAAAAATGTGTTTCAAAAATAAATAAATGGATATTTATTATAGCAAAAAGTAAAAAATATTGTGTTTTTTTTCAAACTTGTTCCTCTTCTTTTGTTTATAGCGCAAGTCATTTGTCAAAGTGTGACAGCGCTGAAAGCTGAAAAATGGCTTGTGCAGGAAGGGGGTAAAAGTGCCCTGTAGGCAAGTGGTTAAAGCGGTTGTATACCGCAAAACGTTTTTTTTTTTTTTTTAAATCTGCAAGACAAAGGCATAATGAGCTAGTATGACTAGCGTACTAGCTCATTATCAATTACTTACCTTAGATCGAAGCCCCCGCAGCGGTCCTCGGACACGTCCTCCGTCACCGCCATGATACCCGGAGTGACTTACGGGTATCGCCGCTCTGGCGCTGTGACTGGCCAGAGTGGCGATGACGTCACTCCCGCTCAGTGCGCCTGCACCGTTATTTACGGCGCGCATGCGCCGTAGATATCGGTACAGTCTTTTTTGCAAATATCTCTGAGACCGTGTAGGTCTCGGAGATATTGCAAGCACCTACAGGTAAGCCTTAATGTAGGCTTACCTGTAGGTGCATGTAGTATTTGAGGGTATACAACCACTTTAAGGAGGTCTGAGAGACCATGTGTGTTTTGGACACTTTTGCTAAAGCAGAACTCCAGCCAAAAATAGCAATATAAAAATGAAAAGTCCCTTAATAGACAAAAGGTCAAAACCAGCTTTTGCTGCACTATTCAGTTTATTTTTTGGGAAAATTATTTTTTATATTTTCAATAAATAAGTACAATACACAAATAAAACATTTAGGACCGCCAACCACAATACGGTAGGCCATCCCCCAAAAAATTAACAAAAATAAGAAGAATTGCACAAAAAGAAAGAAGTGCACAGCACATGAACAATGCCTGTTAGACATGTGAACTGTCGAAAAATTCGGAAATTCGAAAATTCGTAATTCGAAAATTCGGAAATTCGGAATTTCGGAAATTCAAAAATTCGCAATTCGGAACTCGGAAATTCAAAAGTTCGGAAATTCGAAATTCTTAATTTTCTAATTCTGAATTTTCGGCTTTTCGAATTTACGAATTTTCTTATCCCGAATTTTGGAATTTTGGAATTTCCGATTCTCAAATTTTCGAATTTTGAATATTCGAATTTCCAAATTTCTGAAATTCTATTTTTTTAATTTACGAAATTTCGAATTTCCAAATTTCTGAATTTCCAAATTTCGAAATTTTGAATTTTCAAATTTCCGAATTTCGGAAATTTCGAAATTTTTAATTTTCGAAATTTCAAATTTTCAAAAATTCAGAAATTCGAAATTCGAAAATCAAAATTTCGGAAATTCGAAAATTCGGAAATTGAAAAATTCTGCAATCTGGAAATTTTCTGAATTAACAAATGTCTAATCAGGGCCGTCTTTACCGCAGGGCAAACCGGGGCAGCTGCCCAGGGCCCTGTCACTGTTTGGGGCCCAAGGCAGAGCTGCCATTAAGCCTGCGTTCTGCCCGCAAATCGGCACTGAAAACTCCCACACACACAGTGCAGCAGTGCCAGCAGAGCCGATACAAGGGGTGGGCGGGACGCTTCTGCCCAGACCGCCAGGCAGCCAGTGTAGTACCAGTCATTTGTTTGCTGGGACGGCGGGTTTCCCAGCAACCAATGATGTCACGTGTGTGCGCCCCGCCTCCTGCTCCTCACCGCGGCTCTCGCTCTCTCTCGGCTGGGCGTGACGTCACGCGCGCCCCGCCCCCTGCTGCTGGCGGCTCCCGGCTCCCTGCTCCTGGCTCTCATGTGAGGTATATCTCGCAGCTTCCGCCCCCCTGCAGCTTGCCAAATGTGCTCTCTCCTGCCCTCAAGGTATATGGGGCATAATCTATTAAGGTGCATACCGATGGGCAGAATTAGTTAAGGTGCACACTGATGGGGATATTTTGTTAAGGGGCAGTGGGGCACACATTTTGTTGTGCCCATCAGTGTGCCCCTTAACATAAATTGTGCCCATCAGGGTGCCCTTTAACATGAAATGTGCCCATGCTACTTATTTTATGTTAAGGGTCATGCTGATGGGCACATTGTATGTTAAGGGAAACTCTGATGGGCATATTTTATGTTAAGGGGCACTCTGTTGGGCATATTTTATTTTAAGAGCAACACCGATAGGCACATTTTATGTTAAGGGGCACGCAGATGGACACGTTTTGTTGTGCTCATCAGAGTGTCCCTTAACATAAATTGTGCCCATCAGATTGTCCCTTAACATAAATCGTGCCCATCAGCATGCCCCTCATTTTATGTTAAGGGTCACTTAGGTGAAGGGACACTCTGATGGGGACACCTGATGTAAAGGGGCACTGTAATGGGGACCCCTGATGTAAAGGGACACTCTGATGGGGACATTGATTCTTTATTAAAAACAGGGGGAGGGGCGGGCGCAGTTTGCCATCTTTGCCCTGGGCACCAAATGGCCTTGTCCCAGCACTGAGTGCCAGTGCTGAATTTTTTCAATGGAGGAGCTGGCCATGGGTGGGCGGGGCCTTGAGCGCCAGTGACGCTCTGGCCCCGCCCCTTGCTATGCATGCACCTTACAGTCACTGCTGCCTGCCTGGTAACATCACGACGAGGAGAGCAGAGCCCCAACATTCGGATTCCTCCTCCTCCCGGTTAAGCTCCGCCCCCGACTCCGCCCCCGACTCTGGGTCTTCCCTGAAGGTGAAGGCTGTTCCTGCCGCTGGAAGAAAGGTAGGAGAAATGCTCCCTGCACTGCCCAGAGTAGCTCATGGTCACTCTGCTCCCTCCCATACATGGTCATGCTGTACAGTCCCCCCATACTGCCCTCCACTACCCCCCATTATACTGCCCTCCACTAACACCCCTCCCATTATACTGCCCTACACTAACACTCCTCCCATTTTACTGCCCTCCACTAACACCCCTCCCATTATACTGCCCTCCACTAACACCCCTCCCATTTTACTGCCCTCCACTAACACCCCTCCCATTATACTGAACTCCACTAACACCCCTCCCATTATACTGCCCTCCACTAACACCCCTCCCATTATACTGCCCTCCACTAACACCCCTCACATTAAACTGCCCACCACTAACACCCCTCCCATTATACTGCCCTCCACTAACACCCCTCCCATTATACTGCCCTCCACTAACACCCCTCCCATTATACTGCCCTCCACTAACACTCCTCCCATTATACTGCCCTCCACTAACACCCCTCCCATTATACTGCCCTCCACTAACACCCCTCCTATTATACTGCTTTCATTTGAATGGGCTGCCATGCCTGCGTTTCCTGCAATAAAAAAAGTGCATGCATCATGTAATAGGCTGCGCACACGGCACACCTATGCCCACCAAGCAATGAAATACAGCACTGTCTGTCCCATTCTGCTTTTGCACCATGTGACTTATCTGCAGTTCCTGCACCGGCAAACTTACTGCATTTTTAGATGTTTAGGTCACGCTTTTAAAAACACAGTGCGTTTGTGTGTGCAGGAACTGCAGGTAAGTTGCATGGTGCAAAAGCAGAATGGATTTCAAGGCAACTGCATTTTTAAAATGCTGCATGCACCTTTTTTTCTGCAGGAAACAAATAAATGGGCTGCTGTGCCTGCGCAAAGGAGGGCTGCCAAAACACAGACATGTGAACCAGCCAGGCCCAAAATAAGCTGGAGGGGGGGCCCCAAAAAAATGTTTGCCCAGGGCCCAGGGCCCAAACCATATTAAAGATGGCCCTGTGTCTAATGCCTATAAATTGGCCACCTTGACCAGTACAGCTTCCTCAATAATGGCACAAACCTCCCCATACACAACCAGCCAAAATATAATGATCCATTAGAAAGAACAACCCGCGCCCTTCAAATGATGTAAGCTGTGAGGTTCTACCATTTTTATTGCAGGAAGACCGTCAACTTGCCCCATCAGGGTCAATGGGGGTACATATCGAAAACTCATATACAGTAAAAGAAAAGATAGCACTAAATAAAGCTCAAACTAGTCCGTAACAGTGAAAGGAGAGCCACCTACCCCCCCACCCCCCTTCTCCAAACCTTATCAAACTTTAGATTCTATTCAAATGTGTGGCTTTATAAAAGGGTAGTTCACCAAAACCCTCAAGGATTCTACAGATGGAGGATTAGAACGCTTCCAAGACAGAACTATACGCTTCTTAGCATGAAAAAATAATAAGGTAAGTAAGGTCCATATGTCAGGGTCACCTGTGGCCAGGTGACAGATGCACACCGTAGGGGGACAGGAGTGCACCGCGAGGTAGTGAACCCTATGGCTGGCTTCTGTGGATAGGAAACTGGGTGGTTGTGGAAAGCGGGACCAGAGGAGCACAACCGGGATCCCAACGGAAGCGAGAGCCAAGATTCCCCAGGGCGCGGAGTCTAAGACCCAGCTGGTCTTCTCCAGGGCCTCTAGTGGTGAGGATGTTACGCTGCAGGCTGGGACCAGGTCGCGGCCCCTGGAGTTTCCTAGCTCACGCCCCGTAGGATAAGGGGAAGCAGCAGCACACGATAAAGAGAACCGAATAACAAGCCGAAGGTCAGGGGCCACAAGCAGACAAGGATAACGAAGGACGAGCCAAAGGTCAAGGGTCACGAGCAGACAGGGATGGTCGGGGACAAGCCAATAACGTAACAGAGAGACAGACGTAGCACACGGCAGGCAGGAACCCAAACACACAATGCCTAACAAACACGTTGATCAGCAAAGCAGGCTTGCAGTGCACAGGTTAATATAGTGTTCAGTGATAGGGCCTGGGGTGGAGTCAGGCTGGGAGGAGATTATAAAGGAAGCCAGGTGAAGGAGGTCTGGTCTCTAGATGAACACATGAGGAGGAAGGTAAGATGGCAGACAGACATTAATGCATATCCATGACAGTACCCTCCCTCTTACGAGGCCTCCCCCTTCCCCGCCTGGGCCCAGGTTTAGAGGGAAACTTCAGATGAAACTCCTTTAACAGACGAGGTGCAAAGACCTCAGATGCAGTGATCCAAGACCTCTCCTCAGGACCAAACCCTTTCCAATGAACGAGGTACTGAAGAACGCCTTTACAGAATCGGGAGTCCAGAATTTGACTGATCTCGTACTCCTGATTATCCTCCGAGACAGGCGCCACGGTAGGAAGAGGACGAGAGAATTTATTGAGGACTAAAGGCTTTAGAAGAGCAACATGAAAGGAGTTAGTGATTTTAAGGCTCTTAGGAATCTGGAGTTTGAAACAAACCGGATTCAGTTTAGCAGTTACCGTGTATGGACCGATGAATCGTGGAGCAAACTTCAGAGAAGGAACTCGGAGCTTGATGTTCCTGGTAGAGAGCCAGACTTTGTCCCCTGGCTGAAGAGAAGGCGGTTTACGCCTGCGGCGGTCGGCAAAGCCTTTGGATTTTTCAGCAGCTGCCCGGAGGGAATCATGAACGTGACCCCAAACGGAATTGAGAGACTCCTGAACCGAAGCCAAAGCTGGAATGTCTGGAGAACAGATCATAGGAAGAGGAAGTTGAGGGTGTTTTCCATAAACTGTGAAAAAGGGTGTCTTCTGCGAACTGGTATTCACATGATTGTTATGGGAGAATTCTGCCCACGGGAGTAGAGAGGACCAATCGTCATGGTGAGAAGACACAAAGGTGCGAAGAAAGACCTCTAACTCCTGATTAACCCTCTCAGTCTGTCCATTGGATTGGGGATGGTAAGAAGAAGAAAAATCCAAGACAATATTGAGGGATTTGCAAAAGGCTCTCCAAAAACGAGACGTGAATTGGACTCCCCTGTCGGAAACAATATGAGAAGGGACCCCATGTAGGCGGAGAATTTCTCGAATGAAAATGGGAACCAAGGCAGGGGCAGAAGGAAGACCAGGAAGAGGAACAAAATGAGCCATCTTGGAGAATCGATCAATTACCACCCAAATGACTGTATTATTCTCAGACAGTGGGAGATCGGTGATAAAATCCATGGCAATATGGGCCCAGGGTTCCTTAGGAATAGGCAAGGGCATGAGGAGACCAGCAGGAGCTTGTGTGGAGGATTTGGACTGAGCACAGACATGACAAGCTTTAACGTAGTCTTTGACGTCTGAGCGGAGATTAGGCCACCAGTAGTGACGACTGATGAGTAGGAAGGATCGGAGGAATCCAGAATGCCCTGCCACCTTGGAATCATGTCCCCAACGAAGGATCTTAGCTCTTAGCTCAGTGGGGACAAAGGTCTTACCAGGCGGAATTTTAGACTTCAGGGTGGTAGAGTGGGCAACAATGCATGAGGTGGGAATGATCGGCTCAGGTTCAGGGGCGGACTCCTCGTCCCAAGTGTCAAATGACCTAGAGAGCGCATCAGCCCGACCGTTGCAGGAACCAGGTTTGTAGGTAATCGTGAAATTAAAACGGGCAAAGAAGAGACTCCACCTGGCCTGTCTAGGATTCAGACGTTTAGCATTCTGTAGATACTGTAAATTCTTGTGATCGGTAAAGATCGTTATGGAGTGAGGGGAACCCTCCAAGAGATGACGCCACTCCTCTAACGCCAATTTAATTGCGAGAAGTTCCCGATCACCGATGGCATAATTCCTCTCTGCCTGAGAATTTTTTTTGGAGAAGAACGCACATGGTTGGCGTCTCTTCTCAAAGATTTGAAGAAGCACAGCTCCCACCCCCATTGAGGAAGCGTCCACTTCAATAAAAAATGCATTCCCAGGATTTGGTCTCCTCAAGAGGGGGCCAGAAACAAAGGCCTGTTTCAGGTTGTGAAATGCAGAGACAGCTTCGGGAGGCCAGTCTCTGGCATTCACACCCTTCTTGGTCAAAGCGATAATAGGCGCGGCAATGGAAGAGTAATTCCTTATGAACTGCCTATAATAATTAGTGAAGCCAAGAAAGCGCTGTGTGGCCTTGAGGCTAGCAGGAAGAGGCCAGTTGGTGATAGCCAAGACCTTCCCAGGGTCCATACGAAGCCCCGAACATGAGACAAAGCACCCCAAAAACAGGACCTCAGAACATTCAAAGGAACATTTCTCCAGCTTGGCATAGAGATTGTTCTCTCTAAGACGTTGAAGTACAGTGCGGACATGGTTTCTGTGGACGAGCAGATTTTCAGAAAAGATCAGAATGTCATCCAGATAGATGACAACAAACTGGTACAGCAGATCTCTGAAGATTTCATTGACAAAGTTTTGAAACACGGCTGGAGCATTACACAGACCAAAAGGCATCACCAGATATTCGTAATGCCCGTCTCTAGTGTTAAATGCAGTCTTCCATTCGTCACCCTCCCGTATTCGAATGAGATTGTACGCGCCTCTGAGATCCAACTTGGTGAAAATGGAGGCACCCTTCAACCTATCGAATAGCTCAGATATTAAGGGTAAGGGGTATCGATTTTTAATAGTAACCGCATTTAAACCCCGATAATCGATGCAGGGTCTTAAGGTACCATCCTTTTTGGCAACAAAAAAGAACCCTGCCCCTGCAGGCGATGAGGATTTCCGGATGAACCCTCTCTCCAGATTCTCTGCTACATACTCCGACATGGCCTGGGTCTCTGGGATGGACAGAGGGTAGGTACGACCCCTGGGTAGAGTTGCTCCGGGGACAAGATCAATAGCACAGTCAAAAGACCTGTGGGGAGGAAGCACCTCAGCTGATTTTTTACAGAACACATCCCGGTAATCGCTGTATGCGGCGGGAAGATCAGAAGAAACAGAAATGGCAGCAACCGGAAGACTCTCCTTGGGGGTCACCTTGAGAAGACACGACGAGAAACATGAGGAACCCCAGGCCAGGATCTGCCCAGAGACCCAGTCCACATGTGGAGAGTGGAGCTGTAGCCAAGGGAGGCCCAATACAACTGGGGTAGAGGCCTTGGGTAGAATAAGAAAGGATATCCACTCCTGGTGGAGAATCCCTACCGACATCCTAATGGGTAGCGTCTGGAAGCGAATAGGGCCCCCTGGGAGAACAGTGCCATCAATTGCCGAGACTACCAATGGGGTAGTGAGAGGTGAAAGGGTAAGCTTCATAGAAGAAGCAGTTCTCCAATCCATGAAATTGCCGGCAGCCCCGGAATCCAGGTATGCAAGGGTTGACTGAGGAGAAGTGCCTACATGAAGGGACACCGGCAAGAGCAGGCGAGAAGGTGATGTTTCTGGGTCCAATACTCCACCTTCCAAATGTATTAGACCCGAGCGTTTCCCGGACGAAGCGAGCAGGAGTCACGAAAATGACCCTTGCCCCCACAATAGAGGCACAAGCCCAGAGTTCTGCGCCTAGCACGTTCTTCGGGGGTTAGTCTGGTCCGGCCCAGCTGCATAGGTTCTTCAGCAGGTAGAGGATGCTCCACGGAATGAAGGGAGGGGAGCTCAGACTGGCTAGGACCCAGAGAGTGCTGGCGTCTTTTTTCTAAGGACCTCTCTTGAAAACGAATGTCGATCTGGTTGCATAATGAAATTACATCGTCCAGACCGACGGGAATGGCTCTTCCCGCTAATTCGTCTTTCACTCGGTCAGAGAGGCCATGTAAAAAGGTAGCGACCAGGGCCTCATTATTCCAGCTCAATTCAGCTGTGTGGATACGGAACTGAAGAGCATATTGCCCCACTGAACTAGATTCTTGGCGAAGACGTAAGACAGCACTAGCCGCTGAAGAAGCCCGAGCCGGCTCTTCGAAGATATTACGAAAGAGCTTCAAGAATTCGGACAGACTGGAAACCACCGGATCGTTCCTCTCCCACAGGGGGGCAGCCCAGGCCAAAGCTTCACCGGAGAGGAGGGAAATGATATAGGCTACCTTAGCCCGGTCAGATAGGAAGCTTTGAGGCTGAAGCTCAAAATGAATAGTGCATTGGCTGAGAAACCCCCTGCAGGCCTTGGAGTCCCCAGAGAAACGGAACGGAGCTGGCAATCTTAGTGAGTGTGAGGCTGCGACTGGTGCGATAGGTACAGCCGCTGGTTGTACTTGGGGTTGCGGATTCGGGGTTCCCAAGGAGACCTGAAGCTGCTCGAATCGAGAAGCCAGATCCTGGAGGAATCGCATCACCTGGGTCTGATTTGATTCCTGGGTCTCAAGTCTGCGAACTATGCCCTGCAATGGATCATCCGCGGGAAGCGGGATGTCAGCCGGGTTCATGGCTGATCAAACTGTCAGGGTCACCTGTGGCCAGGTGACAGATGCACACCGTAGGGGGACAGGAGTGCACCGCGAGGTAGTGAACCCTATGGCTGGCTTCTGTGGATAGGAAACTGGGTGGTTGTGGAAAGCGGGACCAGAGGAGCACTACCGGGATCCCAACGGAAGCGAGAGCCAAGATTCCCCAGGGCGCGGAGTCTAAGACCCAGCTGGTCTTCTCCAGGGCCTCTAGTGGTGAGGATGTTACGCTGCAGGCTGGGACCAGGTCGCGGCCCCTGGAGTTTCCTAGCTCACGCCCCGTAGGATAAGGGGAAGCAGCAGCACACGATAAAGAGAACCGAATAACAAGCCGAAGGTCAGGGGCCACAAGCAGACAAGGATAACGAAGGACGAGCCGAAGGTCAAGGGTCACGAGCAGACAGGGATGGTCGGGGACAAGCCAATAACGTAACAGAGAGACAGACGTAGCACACGGCAGGCAGGAACCCAAACACACAATGCCTAACAAACACGTTGATCAGCAAAGCAGGCTTGCAGTGCACAGGTTAATATAGTGTTCAGTGATAGGGCCTGGGGTGGAGTCAGGCTGGGAGGAGATTATAAAGGAAGCCAGGTGAAGGAGGTCTGGTCTCTAGATGAACACATGAGGAGGAAGGTAAGATGGCAGACAGACATTAATGCATATCCATGACACCATATAGCTGTGGAGGGGGCTAAATCATCCACCAAACCATGTCAATGTCTTATAGAAGGACAGAGGAAAGGGATTGTAGTCACACATCAAAATATCCTTCCAATACCCCTGTATACCAGGACATTCCCAGAGATATGCAGGACAACACCAGCACGAAGAAGTGACTGAACCAAAAATCTTAGCTATCTTCGCTGGGGTCATATATATACGGTGAGGACATTTGTAAAGAATCAGTTGGTCACGGGCGGAAATTAGTCTGGTAAAGGGTGCATCCCAGACATCCTCCCAATCTTCTGTATCCAAATCAGGGACCACTGACACCCACTTGGACCTACACACACTTGTGAGCCGATCAGTCTCAGGGAAGAGGAACTCATACAGTGCCTTGAAAAAGTATTCATACCCCTTGAAATTTTCCACATTTTGTCATGTTACAACCAAAAACATAAATGTATTTTATTGGATTTTTATGTGATAGACCAACACAATGTGGCAAATAATTGTGAAGTGGAAGGAAAATGATAAATGGATTTCAACATTTTCTACAAATAAATATGTGAAAAGTGTGTCATGCATTTGTATTCAGCCCCCTTTACTCTGATACCCCAAACTAAAATCTAGTGGAACCAATTGGCTTCCAGAAGTCACCTAATTAGTAAATAGAGTCCACCTGTGTGTAATTTAATCTCAGTATAAATACAGCCGTTCTGTGAAACCCTCAGAGGTTTTTTTAGAGAACCTTAGTGAACAAACAGCATCATGAAGGCCAAGGAACACACCAGACAGGTCAGGGATAAAGCTGTGGAGAAGTTTAAAGCAGGGTTAGGTTATAAAAAAATATCCCAAGCTTTGAACAATTTACAGTGCACTGTTTAATCCATCATCCGAAAATGGAAAGAGTATGACACAACTGCAAACCTACCAAGACATGGCCGTCCATCTAAACTGACAGGCCGGGCAAGGAGAGCATTAATCAGAGAAGCAGCCAAGAGGCCCATGGTAACTCTGGAGGAGCTGCAGAGATCCACAGCTCAGGTGGGAGAATCTGTCCACAGGACAACTATTAGTCGTCACACTCCGCATATCTGGCCTTTATAGAAGAGTGGCAAGAAGAATGCCATTGTTGAAAGAAAGCCATAAGAAGTCCCGTTTGCAGTTTGTGAGAAGCCATGTGGGGGACACAGCAAACATGTGGAAGAAGGTGCTCTGGTCAGATGAGACCAAAATTTACCTTTTTGACCCGAAAGCAAAAAGCTATTTGTGGCAGAAAACTACCACTGCACATCACCCTGAACACACCATCCCCACCAGTCCAACTCTGCTGCACAGGGACTACAGGGGGCTGACATACTGACATACCTCCCAACTTTTCAAATGTCCACTTCGGGACATTCATTCATATTTTTTTCCCTACCATTAAAGTTGTTGAGCGGGGGAGTAGGGGGGGGGGGGGTTGTGCCGCGGGACGGACGTTTGTTTTTTATTTACGGGGCTCCTCAGAGTTGTTGAGCAGGGGGGGGGAGTTGGGGGGTTTGCCGCGGGCAGGATATTTCTTTTACATAAAGGGCTGCTCAGAGTTGTTGAGCGGGGGCAGTTTTTTTATAACTTAAAGGGAGTTCTTGAGGGGGGGCAGTCATTTGCAAGAGGACATCTTACCTCCTCCACCTTCCTCTGCCTCCTGTCTCCTGCTGTGCGGGAACTGCCATGGTATCGCGGGACCGTGGGAAAGTGATGTCACTGCGGGTAGGGAGGTATGGGCTGATACCAGGTCATATTCAGGTACTTAAACTGCTTGCATTAAAACAAATATGTAATTTATTAATAATCACAAAGCTATTTGGTTTGTGTATTTTATGTCTGCCTAAAATCCAGATTTAAGAGTAATGGAATGTGTAAAAATATACCAGCTAGCCATAGGTGTGCAAAGCCTATTGCATTAGGGTGTGCACCCCAAAACTCAAACACACATGCGTGCATGTGTGTGAATGCATGTGTGTATATAGCGAGGTATATATCTACATACATACATAGGTATATATATCTACATATACATAGGTATACATCTATTCTACATACATATATATAAGAGTGTGTGTGTGTCTATATATATATATATATATATATATATATATATATATATATAGACACACACACACTCGTATGCCGTGTACACACGATCGGTTTTACCGATGAAAACAGTCCGATGGACTTTTCTCATCGGACAAACCGATCTTGTATGGGCCCCATCGGTCTTTTTTCCATCGGTGAGAAAAAATAGAACATGTTTTAAATTTATCCGATGTGAAAAAAACTGATAGCAAATTCCGATCGTCTGTGTGGAACTCCATCGGATAAAAAACCGGCACATGCTCAGAATCAAGTCGACGCATGCTCAGAAGCATTGAACTTAATTTTTCTCGGCTTGTCGGAGTGTTTTACGTCACAGCGTTTGGGACGGTCAGATTTTTGACTGATGGTGTGTAGGCAAGACTGATGGAAGTCAGCTTCATCGGATTTCCGATAGAAAAATCCATCGGATTAGAATCCATAGGTAATCCGATCGTGTGTACAGGGCTTTATAAATAAATGTAAAAAACATTTTAAAATGTATTAAAACATGGACGGTGTTAGTAGGGCAGTGGATGTGCCAGTATGGAAGTAGATGGTGTCAGTAGGTTTTTATTTTTATTGTTTTTGTATTATTTTTTTTATGCACACCTGGCATACCCCCTGTGCACACCTATGCAGCTAGCAACTGTGTCATTAACACTCATTTGTGCACACTTATTTGTGTCAACTTTATAACAATTTTAGTATGTGCATCAGTAAAAAAAAAAAAAAAAATTTTTTTTTTAAAGAACTTGAAATAACAACAAAATGATATGTCAAACTGTCCAGTCTTTGTTTGTTGGGGGCAAAAGTACTCTTTAAATAGGATAGAAAAGGAACCACATTTATATTTTATATAAAAAAGAACAAAAAGAAAATAATAATATACTTAAAGGTAAATTATATATTTTTTTTGTTGTAATGTTAAACTGACAATAGACTCTCATGTATTATTTAATTTCTACGTTCTCTGTGTTGTCTCTTCATCGTCATATTGCACATAGAAAATTGAATGTGCGCCCTCTAGTGACTGTACAGACAAGACAGAAAAAATATTATACAGTCAGCTAACTGCAGACTTTATTGCTTGCCAAGCCCTATGTAGCCCAATAGATTTTTCTCTATGATATCAGCACAGCTACCCACTTATAAAGGGATCACATTGTCCATAGACCATTAGGACCCATTCAGTGCATTTAGTGCATTGCGGGAATAGACTGCATAATGCAGGATATGTTAATTCACGAACAAATGTGCGTTAACACGTGTATTAATGCATTGCACCAGAACGGACAGGTCTGAATGGGCCATGACTTGCTGAATCAGCCCCAGTTCCGAAAAGCTAGGAACCACGATCTGTAATTTCCTATAGTCAGTCCCATCCCCCCTTCAGTTAGAACACACATTAGGGAACACATTTAACACCTTAATCGCCCCCTAGTGTTAACCCCTTCCCTGCCAGTGACATTTTTACAGTAATCAGTGCATTTTTATAGCACTGATCGCTGTATAAATGCCAATGGTCTCAAAAATGTGTCAAAAGTGTCCGATGTGTCCGCCATAATGTCGCAATCCTGATTAAAATCGCAGATCACTGCCATTACTAGTAAAAAATAAAATAATAATAAAAATGCTATAAATCTATCCCCTATTTTGTAGACGCTATAACTTTTGCGCAAACCAATCAATATACGCTTATTGCGATTTTTATTACCAAAAATATGTAGAAGAATACATATCGGCCTAAACTGAGAAAAAATGTGCTTTTTAAAAAAAAATTGGGGATATTTATTATAGCAAAAAGAACAAAATATTGTGTTTTTTTCAAAATTGTCGCTCTTTTTTTGTTAATAGTGCAAAAAATTAAAATCGTGATAAAATACCACCAAAAGAAAGCTCTATTTGTGGGAAAAAAAGGACGTCAATTTTGTTTGGGTACAACATCGCACGACCGCGCAATTGTCAGTTAAAGCGACGCAGTGCCGTATCGCAAAAATGGCCTGGTCATTGAGCAGCCAAATCTTCTGCGGCTGAAGTGGTTAAAGGACAACTGTTGAAAAAAAGAAAAAAATTCAAAGAGGCAGTAAACAAAATTAAGGGGAACTAAACTCTCTCAATTAACATTAACTATTTTTAATCCGTATGCTCCTAGCATTAGTACATAGATAGAAAGGTATATTATATTTATTTGTTAATTCTTTTTTTTTACATTTCTTCAGTTGCTTCCTTGTTTCTGGTCTAGGCCAAAATGATGTCATACATCCCAAGAGTCTTCATAGGCATTTATTTTCTTTCATTCAGATAAGGTGAGGAGAGACTTTCTCTGCTGAGCTTTCCCCTTTTCCTGCCTTCCTGAGCTGAAGGCAGATGGATTCCAGCAAGTCAATGCTATGTGAATCATCTGCCCTTACTCAAGATGGCCATGGCTATAATGCTAGAGGATGTTTTCCAAAGTGATATCTCAACAAAAAAGAAGCATGGAGACATGCATGGATGGGTGAGTTGCTTGGAATAATAAAAATGAATTAACCACTTGAAGTCCGGAATATTTACCCCCTTCATGACTAGGTAATTTTTTGTGATACGGCACTGCATTACTTTAACTGACAATTGCACGGCCATGCAACGCTGTACCCAAATTTCATTTATAATTTTTTTTCCACAAGCTTTCTTTTGGTGGTATTTGATCACCACTGGTGGTTTTTATTTTTTGCGCTATAAACAAAAAAAGACTGACAATTTTGAATGAACAATATTTTTGAATTTCTGCTATAAAACATATCCAATAAAAAAAATAAAAAAATAAAATGTCTTCATAAATTTAGGGCAATATGTATTCTGCTACATATTTTTGGTAAAAAAAATCCCAATAAGCGTATTGATTAGTTTTCAGAAAAGTTATAGTGTCTACAAACTATGGTATATACTATATACCAGATTTTTTTTAAAAATCCCAATAAGCATATATTGATTGGTTTAGGCAAATGTTATAGGGGATTATTTACTAAAGGCAAGTCCACCTTGCACTACAAGTGAAAACTCCAAGTGCAAAGTGCACTTGAAATTGCACTGAAAGTGCACTTGGAAGTGCAGTCGCTGTAGATCCGAGGGGAACATGCAAGGAAAATAAAAAACAGCATTTTAGCTTGCACATGATGGGATGATAAAATCAGCAGAGCTTCCCCTCATTTCAGATCTACCCCTCAGATTTACAGCGACTGAACTTCCAAGTGCACTTTAGGTGCAATTTCAAGTGCACTTTGCCTTTCAAGTGGATTTGCCTTTCGTAAATAACCCCCATAGTGTCTACAAACTATCGTATATATATTTATGGAATTTTCATTCATTTATTTTTTATACTAGTAATGGCGGCGATCAGCGACTTTTAGCGGGGACTGCAATATTGCCACGGACAGTCTGATTCTAACTGACACTTTTGACACTTTGTGGGAACCAGTGACACTAATGGAGGGATTAGTGCTAAAATCATGCACTGTCACTGTACTAATGACGCTGGCGGAAAAGGGGTTAAACATCTAGGGCAATCAAAGGGTTAAATGTGTGCCTAGCCAGTGTTTTCATTTACTATGTGTGCTGCTCTTACTAGGGGAAGAGCTGGATTTGAGTCCCTGCTTTGCAGGAAGACAGAACCCATCCCTTCCCCCCTTTCAGAACAGAACTCCTGATGATCGGCAGGTGCCGGCGGACATCGAGTGCCCGACACCTGCAGATCAGCTTCTGCTGTGAACTAACCAGCATTTTTGTGTACTATGTGTGTTGCTTTTACTAAGAGATGTGATGGATTTTATTCCCTGCTTAGCAGGGAAGAAAAATCCATTACATCCCCGCTGTCAGGAAGGAGCTCTGCATATGTAAACAATGCAGAGCTCCGCCTTGACTGCGTCCTGCCTCTCTCCTCGACGATCAGCTGGTGCCGGTGGACATCCATTGGTCGGCACCCGCTGGTTGTCTTCTGCTGTGACTAATCACAGCAGAAGTGGTGTGCCAGGAGCGTGCATGCGCCCCCTACCCGGAACTGCAGAATTACTTGTATATATGTGATTCTGCACAGAACGGCCGCCCTGTAGCAGTAAATCTGCTATAGGGTGGTCAGCAAGCCGTTAAATATTGTTTTCGGGTTGTGGTGCTCGGATACAGTTCAGTTCCACTTTAACGGGACAGAAACAAATGTATCATTAGCTTTGCAAGCTAATATGTTCCAGAGTTATTTTGGCATTACAGTACATCAAACAGAGCATTTCTAGGCAATGTAACCGTTGCACTGGCTAATTCAGTTTTACTTTTTCTGTCATGTCATTAATAGATTGTGTGGCCAACCGGTTAACTAATGATCATCACCCTAACATGTCTTCCTTTGTTAGTACAATAACGGCTGCAATTTGTCCCAATAAATCACTGCGAAAAGGTTGCTTCATCTTCCATCCATCAAGTCCTTTAAGTCAACAAACCATTAATTAGGAACATAAACGCTCCGCAATCGGCCGCGCCGTCAATGGCTGCCTCTGCTGACTAGGTGAAACGTTGGCCGGCGACCAGAGTTGAGGCTTTGACATTGGCATGGGCCGAAAATGTAAAAAAAATAATAAAATAAAAAAAAGCCTGTAGAAGATTAGGCCAGACTTGACGTGATGTCATCGCCAATCTGCCTCAGTTTATTAACTTTCAGAAAATGTTAGGGAAATACGAGGAATAATTAATACTTGTTTAAAGTCTTCAGTGTGTCTGGGCCAGCGCAGTGTTTTGTTTAACCGAAAAGCTGACGTTTTCACTCAACGCATTAATGTCTAAACAGAGGAAAAAAGCGAACGGGCCGTCACTTATCTCAAACACACCACGTCGTGGAATGTGTTGTATGTAAGCTTGGCTTTCTTGCATGGACGGAGACTTATTCCTTTTCATCCCGGTGTTATGTCTGCTTAGGAAAACATACAAGACGGTTTTGCTTTCTTTTCAGAGAAATATTGTTCTTAAACTCGTTGTAAGGTATTTATTCCATTTTTACTGAGGGTGAAAAATGATTTGCTGGAGAAATCTGATGGTGGGGCAGACCCATTCATAGAAGAGTTATGGGCATTGAGGAGGAGGACCTTTAACCCAAAGAAAATTACTACCTGGAGCCCCGGGAGATCGTTATGGTCGTAAAAGGCTTTGTGCTACGATGGGCATGGGCCATCGCTGGGCATCAAGTTTGAAACTCCAGGCAAAGAGATGAACTGCATATATGGAAATTGTTTTACCCTCCAAAGGATTTGTTTTTCTATCTGTCCAGTTCTGAGATTTTTACAGCCCTGCCACACACAAGAAAATTGGCATGTTGAGCCTGGGATATTTCTATGGTTCTAAAAGGCTTGTAGCCACGTTGAGCACCAAGGTTGGAAGCTGAACTCCAAGTAAACAGATGATCTGCATATATGGGAGTTGTTCTACCTGCCAAAGAATGTGTTTTGCTTTCCATCCAGTTCTGAGATTTATACACCTCAGCCACACACAAGAAAATTCTCTCGTGGAGCCAGGGGGATTGCTATGCTCCTAAAAAGTTTAGTGGCCACCATGGGCGCCAAGATTAAAAGCCGAACTTTGGGCCTACAGATGAACTACATATTTAGGTGTTTTTTTTTTTTACCTGCCAAAGAATTTGTATTTCTATTCATCCAGTTCTGAGATTTATACAGCTATGCCACACACAAGAAAGTTGGCATGTTGAGCCAGGGGTATTTCTATGGTCCTAAAAGGCTTGATGCCACGATGAGCACCAAGATTGAAAGCTGAACTCCAAGCAAAGCGATGAACTGCATATATGGGAAATGATTACGCAACCAAAAAAAAATTGTCCAGCTCTAAAATTTATACAATTTTGACACATATAAAAATATTGACTGGTGGAGCCAGGGGTATTGCTGTGGTCCTAAAAGGCTTGGTTGCCACCATGGTCACCAAGGTTGAAAGCTCAACTCTGGGCATACAGATGAACTACACATATAGGAGTTTTTTTTTTACCTGCCAAAGAATTTGTATTTCTATCTATCCAGTTCTGAGATTTATACAGCTTTGCCACACACAAGAAAAATGGCATGTTTAGCCAGGGTTATTTCTTTGGTCCTTAAAGGCTTGGGGCCATGATGCGTACCAAGGTTTAAAGCTGAACTTCAGGAAAACAGATGAATTACCTACATACAGTTTAGTGCATCCGGAAAGTATTCACAGCGCTTCACTTTTTCCAAATGTTGTTATGTTACAGCCTTATTCCAAAATGGATTACAATTATTATTCATCTCAAAATTCTACAAACAATACATTATAATGACAATGTGAAAGAAGTTTATTTGAAATCTTTGCAAATGTATTAAAAAATAAATAATGAAAAAATCACATGTGCATACTGTAAGTATTCACAGCCTTTGTCATAGCACTCAAAATTGAGCTCAGGTCCATTATGTTTCCACTTCATCCTTAAGGCCTGGTTCACACTGGGGCGACAAACGCTCCGACATTAGGAGCTCATGTCGCATGACGTGTGAAAATCAATGTTTCCCTATGGGAGCCGTCTTAACTGGTCCGACACATGTCGGTCCGACATTAAAAATTCTCCCTGTACTACTTCTGTCCGACTTTGATCCTACTTCAGCCCATTGACTATCATTGAAGTCGGATCAAAGTCGGATCCTTGTCCTAACCATACGACTTTGGCATCCGACATTGTGATTACAGCAGCAGTAAAAGGAATTTATCTCACCCTGGGATTGTTTTGATTGGTCAAAGGACAAGTCAGACTAGCACAATGTCGGATCAAAGTAGTATCCTGTTCATGAATGTCGGATGGATGTCGGACCAATGTCAGACCAATGTCGGACCAATGTAGGACAGATGTCGCAGAGCAAAGTAGGATGAAAGTCGTGTCGTATAGTGTGAACCCAGCCTAAGATGTTCCAACAACTTGATTGGAGTCCACCTGTGGTAAATTCAGTTGATTGGACATTATTTGGAAAGGCACACACCTGTCTATAAAAGGTCCTGCAGTTAACAGTGCATGTCAGAGCACAAACCAAGCAGTGAAGTCCAAGGAATTGTCTCTAGATCTCGGGGACAGGATTGTATCGAGGCACAGATCTGGGGAAGGGTACACAAAGATTTCTGCAGCATTGAAGGTCCCAATGAGCACAGTGGCCTCCATCATCCGTAAATGAAAGATGTTTGGAGCCATCAGGACTCTTCCTAGAGTGGGCCACCAGGCCAAACTGAGCGATCGGGAAGAAGGGCCTTAGTCAGGGAGGTGACCAAGAACCCAAAGGTCAATGTGACAGAACTCCAGCGTTTCTCTTTGGAGAGAGGAGAACCTTCTAGAAGAACAACCATCACTGCAGCACTCCACCAATCAGGCTTGTATGGTAGGGTGGCCAGACAGAAGCCATTCCTCAGTAAAAGGCACATGACAGCCCATCTGGAGTTTGCCAATAGGCCCCCGAAGGACTCTCAGACCATGAGAAACAAAATTCTCTGGTCTGATGAAACAAAGATTGAACTCTTTGGCCTGAATGGCAAGCGTCATGTCTGGCAGAAGCCACATCACATCTGGCACAACCTCATCACCTGGCCAATACCATCCCTACAGTGAAGCATGGTGGTGACAGCATCATGCTGTGGGGATGTTTTTTGGCGGCAGGAACTGGGACACTAGTCAGGATCGAGGGAAAGATGAATGCCGCAATGTACAGAGACATTGTTGATGAAAACCTGCTCCAGAGAGCTCTGGACCTCAGACTGGGGCAAAGGTTCATCTTCCAACAGGACCATGTCCCTAAGCACACAGAAAAGATAACAAAGGAGTGGCTACGAGACAACTCTGTGAATGTCCTTGAGTGGTCCAGCCAGAGCCCAGACTTGAATATCTCTGAAGAGATCTGAAAATGGCTTTGCACTGATGCTCCTCATCCAACCTGATGGAGCTTCAGAGGTCCTGCAAAGAAGAATGGGAGAAACTGCCCAAAAATAGGTGTTCCAAGCTTGTAGCATCATACGCAAAAAGACTTGA
Source organism: Rana muscosa (assembly GCA_029206835.1). Taxonomy (NCBI): domain Eukaryota; kingdom Metazoa; phylum Chordata; class Amphibia; order Anura; family Ranidae; genus Rana; species Rana muscosa. The sequence goes on from CM055120.1 coordinate 66,841,353, forward strand.
GGCCGTAATTGGTGCCAATGGTGCTTCAACAAAGTATTGAGCAAAGGCTGTGAATACTTCTGTACATTGGTATTTTTATTAACTATTTTTAAAATAAATTTGCAAAGATTTCAAGCAAACTTCTTTCACATTGTCATTATGGGATATTGTTTGTAGAATTTGGAGGACAATAATGAATTTAATCCATTTTGGAATAAGGCTGTAACATAACAAAATGTGGAAAAAGTGAAGCGCTGTGAATTCTTTCCGAATGCACTGTATATGGGAGTTGTTTTGCCTGCCAAAGAGTTTGTACTTCTATCCATCCAGTACTGAGATGTATACAGCTAATTGACTTGTGGAGCCAGGGGAATTGCTATGGTCCTAAAAGGCTTGGGGCCACAATGGGCACCAAGACTGAAAGCTGAACGCCAAGCAAACAGATGAACTACGTACCTGTATATGGGAGTTTTACCATTTTTTTTTTTATCCACCCGGTTCTAAGATTTTTACGGTTCTGCTATACAACGTAGCAAATCTGATATGGGAGGAGACATGATTTGTTCTGCTGCAGGTAAGGAGGAACTTTCTTTTTTATTATTTGAAAGTCAACAGCTACAAATACTGTAGCTGTTATTATTTAAAAAAACTGGTAATTTCCAGTGCCTGGGGTCCAGCACTGTCTTCTTGCAGCCAATTCTTCTTTCCGCTCCTGCTCTCTGGCCCCGCCATCTTGGATTTGGGAGCTGTGGCTTTCTGAGGAGCCAGGTGGTTCTCCACTGTACATGTGTGAGCTCACACAGGAGTTTTTGAATGCTCCTGCAGCCTCCTAGGGACATGTGACATGTCCCAGGAGGCTGCAGGAGGGCAGGGGGTAGGGCAAGGGGTACCATCCTCACCTAAGCTAGGTTTGCGGGAAGTAGGAGCAGTTACCAATACATATTTATTCACTCACTTACTCACTCCCCTTCCAGAATAACATTTTTTTACAGGCTGGGGGAGGGAGCGAACCTGCGGGACTTCACTTTTTAAATGAAGTTCCACTTTAAGTAACACTTACAGGTCTTGTCCCTCCCAGGGCCTGTGACTGGACAGTGAAAAGAGAAGCAGCAGACTGAGCAGACCTCTCTGCTCCTTCTTCTGTTTATTAGCATGTCTCTAAATGCTGCTAAAATTCTACTAACAGATTTTTTTGAGCCTTTCGTTCTACATGTACTGCTACTGCAAAAAAATGCTAATAACAACTTCTAGGGGCTTAAAAAATGCTAGTGTGTATGGAGCTTTAAGCCTTGTATACACGATACGATTGTTGGCAGGGGATTGTCTGTTGACAGACTGTTGGCCTAAAATCTGACCGTTAGTATGCTCCTTTTGACAATTGTTGTCCAACATTCGGCCAACAAATGTGGGATGACATGCTAGTAAATTTTCGGCGGACAACAGTCTGTTGTCTGATTTTCGTAAGGACACAAATCCGTCACAAAAAGTCCAAAGTACAAACATGCATGCTCGGAATCAGTGCTCACCAAACACAAAATTAGCAGAAGGGGCCCAAAGGGTGGCGCTCAAGAGTTGAAATTCCTCGTAGTACATCAGTACGTTTGTGATTGTGGCACGACAATTGTGTACCGTTATTATGCAAGACAAGATCCTGACACACATCCTTTTGACAAAAATCAGACGCTCGGTTGACCAACAATTGTACCATGTGTGCGAGGCTTTAGAGTTTGGCATTCTTTAAATGCCAAATTGAAATGGTAGTATGGCAATCTTTTTTCACCAAAAACATAACACAGATTACACACGACATCAGTGACTTTGCAGACCAGCAGGACTAGGCAAGACTAGCAGCTGCATATGAAGCTAGGTTCCTTTAAAGATTCATTGTCCTGTCATGTGGTAGATCTATATTTCATTAGCATTGTTACTTTGTTATCCAATGTTTATTGAATCCCTATTAGCTCTGTTAGTAGAAGCATTGTCTTCAGATGGTTTCCGCCTCTCATGTGGCACGTTGTTTGACATAAATGGTTGCGTCCACATGTTACCGGTTGCACATTGCACACACATGGCGGCCACATGCCTAATGACGGCAATCACTTGTTACCAGTTGGAGTGACATTGTTGTTTTTCATGTTGTGCCATCCCTGGAAAACATTGGGGAACGCTGATGGAAGCCCAAGGCAATAGGATCCACTAGCTTTCAATATTTGTGCTTTAAATTACGTTGTGTCATTTTTACATCTGGAATGAGTAGCATTGCTGTTGTAAATCAAATGGAATACACATTGTTATGTAACAAGTCTAAATTAAGAAACTTCATCATGTAGACTTGGTTTCCAAACACTGGGCATGTCAGTGGCAGAGTACACCGAATGCTGGGATCATTTGAAACAAATGAACATTGTATTTTTTTTTTTTTTTATTATTTATACTTGATCTTTCCTATTTAGCTAATTATATATTTTTCTTTAGGCCTTATAAACGTGGGATCTTAAAGGGAGTGCCTAGTGTACATTCCTTACAGCCGCTGGCTGCCCCTGAGCTGGAAACAATGAACTGAGCCAAGTGGATCTGTGTACACAAGCAGCAAAGAGGGGAGTTTGTTTAATTTTGCATTGCAGCATATCAAAATGGCTACCCCCCCAGGCTGGGTCCCTTGACAGGAGAGTATTGGAAAGACAACCTGAATGTAACCAGATAATCACATGGGTGCTGTAAGCACATCCATGGACCTTATGGACCTTAGATATTGCAGTATCTGCCCAACATTAACACAACATTAACCCTAAATCCAATAATTTTTTGGTAGAATGGGGATAAGGTAAATTTTTTACTTATGCCTGTGATTCCATTTGTAAGATGCCCTCCTCGCATCCTGTCCTTTAAAGCCTGTACCCCAAAAATGGGGAGGGGGGTGGTATAAATATAAAGGGCACTATGCCCCTGTATAGTTACAGCTGTGTCATCACATCCAACCAGTGTTTGGGCAGAGTAGGGCATGGAGGGTGAAAAAGAAAAGTGCCACTGAATGCCAGCACTGCTATTTCTAATCCCACTGATGCCAATGATGGGAAACTTCTTTCCACTCACACAAAGGATGGGGTACTATTTTTCTCACTGACACTAAGGATAGCGCATTATTCCTCCCACTGCCACTGACACCAACAATGGGGCACTTTTTCTCCCACTGACACTATAGATGGGGCACTAGTCCTTCCACTGACACCAAGGATTGGGCACTAGTCCTTCCACTGACATCAAGGATTGGGCACTAGTCCTTCCACTGACACCAAGGATCGGGCACTAGCCCTTCTACTGACGCCAAGGATGGGGCACTACTCCTTGCACTGATATCAATGACGAGAATTTAATCTTCATCAGACCCCTCTGATGGTGCACTCTTCCTTCCACTGACACCAGGGATAGGGCACTATTTCTCTGACACCAAGGATGAGTCACTATTCCTTCCACTGATACCAATGATAGGTCACTATTCCTCACACTGACTCCAAAAATGGGACACGATTCATCCCAAAGACAAAAATTATAGAGTGCTATTCCTCCCACCAACACCAAGGATGGGGTGTTATTTCTCCTGCTGACACCAAGGATGGGGCATGATTTCTCTCACTGATGCCAAAAACGGGGAACTATTTCTCCCACTGACACCAATAATCAGGCACGATTCCTTCCACAGACACCAAGGATGGTGTGTTTATCCTTCCAGTGGCACCAAGGATGGGGCACCAGTCTTCCAACTGACACCAATGATGGGGCATTATTTCTTTCACCGACACCAAGGATAAGGCTCTATTCCTTGCACTTATATTAAGGATGGGGTGCTACGTCTGCCACTAACACCAGCAGATGGGACACTAAGAATTAGGCACTATTTCTCCCATTAAACCAATGATGAGGCACCATTCCACCCACTGACACCAAGGTAGGGACACTATTACTCCCACGCACTCCAATAAGGGGGAACTATTCATCCCATTGACACCAAGAAAAAACATTCTTCTTCCCACAGACACCCACGATGGGGCACTATTCCTTTCACCTCTCTGGGGCATTTTTTCTTCTTCTTCCCACAAGTCTGACCCCCCCCTCAAACAGTCTGACAGTAAATTGGCCCTTTGTTTCAAACGTTTGGGGACACCTGTTCTAACCCTTCCCCACCATTAAAAAAATTAAGTAAAACGTTTTGGCTTGGAGTTGAGCTCAAAAGATTCCTGTATAAACTTTGCATATTACAATGTAAATGTGCAATCTACACACAATGCTCTTTTTATTTTGAAATGATTATGTAGTCAGAGGGAAATAATCCAATTAATGTATATCCAATCAGGTTTTCCATTGCATACTAGTTGTTAGTAAATCTAAAGGTTATTTTACAATTAGATTGTAGAGTGTTTTGCCAGAGAAAAGATTCATTATAACAGTATACAAATCTGCAATGAAGACTCCAGTTTGGCTTCCTACTTGGCTCCGCAGATTGTCTAGGCGAGGATATAAGGCTGTATCCCATCTAAGGTTCTGGGCACTTGCATTGTCTCTGCAGTTGATCCCGACTAATTGAGAAGGCAGAGCTGAAAAATTCAGTGGAGAGTGCCAATAGTCACTGCTAGTAGGGGATCACCAGCAAAACTAAGACAACGTCCAATGTTCAAAGGAAGTAGGACCATTATCCAGGATTTTTATCACAAGTTAGAGAACAAATGCAAACTTCTAATTTGTTGCTTTAGATCTGGAGTCTCCAAACTATGACCACATCCAGCTCGCTACAAGATTTATTCTGCTCCTGGCTAGGGTCAGTGGTGTATCATCAATGTGCACAGATTGAGGATTAAGGTTAGCAGAGGGAGCCTAAGGTCTATGCTTTAACACCCTCCACCAACCTCGCAGTCCTCAGGTTAGGTTTCCTCCTTGCTCTGTTGTCATCATCCCTATAGATGGTTGCTAGGACCATCAATGTCCTAACAACCAATAATGTGCTTGGCCCAGCATTCACAGAAGGATAGAACTTCCCTGGTCCAGACCTGCTCTGCCTCCTGGCTCCCGTCCTGCTGCTATAGCCATACTTATAGCATAAAGTCGTTGAAGAAAACTCTGATGGTGACTCTGATGGAGACACTGATGTCAGAGCAAAACAGATTATAGTGCACACATACAAAAATGACATTTATCCTGCAAGGCTAGTTAAAAACACCTGAACATATTCAAAAATACGGGGGTTTGGTCTCACTATATGGTCATATAGCGCTAAGCCCACTTATTACGACAAAGTGACCAGGCCTCTTGGGCTGGTGCACCCCTCCCCCTCTTCATTACCTCTTATTAGTGGCCACCAGTACATAGGAGGAATCCCTTCAGTTCTCCCATATAGAGGTGTTTGTCTCCCAAGGTTGAGACACTAGGTTCTTTCATTCTATTACTAGGGTAGGACCCACTAATTCGGGGTAATTTGTTGCAGTAAGTGGGCTTAGCACTATATGACCATATAGTGTGATCAAACCCCCGTATTTTTGAATATGTTCAGGTGTTTTTAACTAGCCATGCAGGATAAATGTCATTTTTGCATGTGTGCGCTATAATCTGTTTTGTACTGTCTTTGGTCTTATAGCAGCACCATCTTAGATGTATAGCATTTTTAGGGTGTGCCCCCCAAGTATGTCTTTGTTTGTTTGTTTGACTGATGTCAGAGGGCCCCTTTAGGGACCCTGATGTTAGGGGGAATTCTGATGGGAATAGGGATGTGAAGAGGACTCTGACAGGGACTCGGATGTAAGGGGGACTCTGATGGGGCCATAGACGTAAGGAGGAACTCTGATAGGGACATGAATGTAGGGGGATATTTGATGGGGACATAGACATAAGGAGGAACTCTGAGTGACATGGATGTTGGGGGATATTTGAAGAGGACATAGACGTAAGAAGGAACTCTGATATTGACATGGATTTAGGGGGATATTTGATGGGGACTTGAATGTAAGGGGGGACGCTGATGGGGATCCCGATGTTAAGGGGGAACTCTGATGGGGCCCCTGATGTTAAGGAGGAACTCTGATGGGGCCCCTGATGTAAGGGAAGACTCTGATGGGCACATGTATCTAAGGGGGACTCTGATGCAGACCTGGATGTAAGGGGGACTTTGATGGAGACTCTAATGTAAGGGGGACTCATGTAGGGGACCTTGATGCAAGAGGGGACTATGATGGGGATTTAGATAACAAGGGGGAACTCTCCGGACAATAATATATAGATAAAAAAAGGTCCGGTAACTCAGAATTTCATAAAATCCATATAGTCTTTATTATGGATCCATCAAGATAAACAGGGGAGCCAATAAAAAAAAACGTGTTTCAGCCCTTTTGCTGTTATGACTAAAGCCCAGTAAAAGGACTGAAACGCGACAACTCTTTTTGAATTGGATTCCCCTGTTTATCTTGATGGATTCGTATTAAAGACTATATGGATTTTATGCAATACCTAGTTGCTGGACCTTCTTCTGTCTATACATTATTGGATGGCGTGTGCAGTGGTGGTCCTGGCACAGGTATTTAGCCTTATCCAGTAGCATGCATTCACAATATAGGTAGTAGCATTACACTTGTTTACCTTGAAGGGGGAACTCTGCTAGGGATTTTTTTTGTCCCTAGAACATTTGTAAAAGATACAATGTGGTCCCCATACTAAAAAAGTTTGGAGACCAGTGGTGGCTGGTGCTGAAAACATTTTGGGAGGGCACGAACAAACCCCTCCAGGTCTGCACTCACCCTACAAACAGAGCCCTCCAGTGGTCACGGCTCCCCTGATACCCGGTGCCGCGGCTTCCGCGTTAACTCGGTCTTCTTTCTGGGTTCCAAATCTTTAGCCTCCTGTCCTGATTGGCTTGGACGAGAACCCGGAAACAGATGGCGAATAATGATTCGCTAAAGTCACAAAGTGACACAAAGGTTCGGGGCGCCCCGATGACAACACAAAACAAGCCAATTAGAGCCTCAGGATCTAATGATGTGCTTGTCAAAAAAGGAGGAACCTAATAGAAACCTATTAGTCTGGCGCCCTACACAGTGAACAGCCACACACATAGAACGATTGATTTTTAAATAAATGATAATTGGACTAACATTTTTAACTTTAAGATATTAAAAATGTTAGCCATATTATCAGTTATTTAAAAATAAATCGTTCTATGGTTAGATTATGAAAACTAGGGGGGCGGCACCCCTTATGGACCGGCTGCCACTGTTGGAAACCCCCTGCTTTAGACAGCCCTGAATGTCCCTCTAGTTTTAGTGAGCTCTGTGTCATATCAGTCTTATGCAACCCATTACCAAATATCAACTTGTATTCATTTGCGGAGGCCTTTGGATCACATTATTGTTTTTCTCTCAATAAAGCCATGATGTACAACATGTGTGCTGGCCCATTAAAATATTGCAAGCTGTGCGGCAAAGTGCTTTTTCTGAAGTATATATACCACATCTGCCACCCAAATTCTTGTAAAGTATAATAAGTGTTTAAGGCCTTCCAAAAAAAGTACGCATAATATACTTTTTAATAACAAAACCTTCAAGTGCAGTTAATCCATTACTTTTAAGACCCATCACTGCGGCGGGTTTGCCTTCTTAATATTTAATGTCATTAACTGTAACTTTAAATCAGTCCAGGTCTTTTTTATTTTTACCTTTTCTGACTCAGATTGCCCTGAAATGCGAAACATGCGATCGGTAATCATAACAATAATAAAGGAGCAATTTGTCTCTAACCATATATTTTTCTAGCAATCTGTTTTTTTGGCGCAGGGGGAGTTAAGGGTTTAATTTGGCAGAATTAAGCCATAAATGTTCGTTGCTTTTACAGTATAGCCCTGTCCTGTGGAAATTAGAGGGGAGGGAGAAGCGCTGAATGTTTGTATGGCATTGGTGAGATTGGGAAAGATTGATCTATATTGGGGGAGCTGGTAAATGAGCTATGAAAACAGATAGAAAAATTTAATACATATATACATATACAAAAGCTGTTTTACCCTACCTGGGTTCATCCAGTTCTAAGAAACAGCACTGTCCTATTTATTAGGGCAGGAGACCCGATTCTTCTTTGTTGCAATTAAAGTGTTACTACTAATAGACATGTGCATTCGTTATCGTCCAAATGCATTTCCGCCCGAATTTTGGGGATTTACGTGTTTGTTTTACCAAAACGATAACGAACGTGCAGAATCCAAAATATCCGAAATAAAAAAAATGCTTTGTTTTCGTATACATTATATTTTCGTATCGTTGCAACAACAGATACAGTCAGGTCCATAAATATTAGGACATCGACACAATTCTAATCTTTTTGGCTCTATACACCACCACAATGGATTTGAAATGATACGAACAAGATGTGCTTTAACTGCAGACGTTCAGCTTTAATTTGAGGGTATTTACATCCAAATCAGGTGAACGTGTAGGAATTACAACAGTTTGTATATGTGCCTCCCACTTTTAAGCGACCAAAAGTAATGGGACAATTGACTTCTCAGCTGTTCCATCGCCAGGTGTGTGTTATTCCCTCATTATCCCATTTACAAGGAGCAGATAAAAGGTCCAGAGTTCATTTCAAGTGTGCTATTTGCATTTGGAATCTGTTGCTGTCAACTCTCAATATGAGATCCAAAGAGCTGTCACTATCAGTGAAGCAAGCCATCATTAGGCTGAAAAAACAAAACAAACCCATCAGATAGATAGCAAAAACATTAGGTGTGGCCAAATCAACTGTTTGGAACATCCTTAAAAAGAAAGAATGCTCCGGTAAGCTGTTAGATAAATTTAAAATTATACTTTATCTGTCAACTATCAAGATGCATATTAATCTTCTAAAGTTAAAATGTTTGTTTTATAACTCTATTATACATAAATATGCTGAATAGCTCTAATAGTCCTAATTACTGGAATAAGTCATATGACCATATTCTATTTGTGCAAAAAATGTGCTGACTTATAGTAAAACTGTAATTTGCTTACACCTGCCAAACATGGGCTGTGAACCATGAAATAATTTATGTTTCCATTGTATGAGATAATTTATGTATCCATTGTATGAAATATCCTGTCATAAGGTGTAGGCTGAAAAAGGATATTTCTCTCTTTCCTGCTAACGTCAGAATAAAGGTTGGAATTATACATGGTCAGGACGTTACGAGCAGGAAAGGGGAAGGTTTAAGGGTTATAAAAGCAGAATGTGAATCTATGACAGGCAGAAAATGGATCTCTGAAGCCGCAAATATACTTTAACCATTTTCTCTGCATATGCAATAAAACATCTTGACTTGTAACGAGAGTCGGTCCGAAATTTCCTTTGACATGAGCTCAGCAACACCAAAAGACCCGGAAGACCACAGAAAACAACTGTGGTGGATGACCGAAGAATTCTTTCCCTGGTGAAGAAAACACCCTTCACAACAGTTGGCCAGATGAAGAACACTCTCCAGGAGGTAGGTGTATGTGTGTCAAAGTCAACAATCAAAAGAAGACTTCACCAGAGTGAATACAGAGGGTTCACCACAAGATGTAAACCATTGGTGAGCCTCAAAAACCGGAAGGCCAGATTAAAGTTTGCCAAAGAACATCTAAAAAAGCCTTCACAGTTCTGATACAACATCCTATGGACAGATGAGACCAAGATCAACTTGTACCAGAGTGATGGGAAGAGAAGAGTATGGAGAAGGAAAGGAACTGCTCATGATCCAAAGCATACCACCTCATCAGTGAAGCATGGTGGTGGTAGTGTCATGGCATGGGCATGTATGGCTGCCAATGGAACTGGTTCTCTTGTATTTATTGATGATGTGACTACTGACAAAAGCAGCAGGATGAATTCTGAAGTGTTTGGGGCAATATTATCTGCTCATTTTCAGCCAAATGCTTCAGAACTCATTGGACGGCGCTTCACAGTGCAGATGGACAGTGACTCGAAGCATACTGCGAAAGCAACCAAAGAGTTTTTTAAGGGAAAGAAGTGGAATATTATGCAATGGCCAAGTCACCTGACTTGAATCCGATTGAGCATGTATTTCACTTGCTGAAGACAAAACTGAAGGGGAAATGCCCCAAGAACAAGCAGGAACTGAAGACAGTTGCAGTAGAGGCCTGGCAGAGAATCACCAGGGATGAAACCAGCGTCTGGTGATGTCTATGTGTTCCAGATTTCAGGCTGTAATTGACTGCAAAGGATTTGCAACCAAGTATTAAAAAGTGAAAGTTTGATTTATGATTGTTAATCTGTCCCATTACTTTTGGTCCCTTAAAAAGTGGGAGGCACATATACAAACTGTTGTAATTCCTACACCGTTCACCTGATTTGGATGTAAATACCATCAACTTAAAGCTGAAAGTCTGCAGTTAAAGCACATCTTGTTCGTTTAATTTCAAATCCATTGTGGTGGTGTATAGAGCCAAAAAGATTAGAATTGTGTTGATCTCCCAATATTTATGGACCTGACTGTAGATAGATAGAAGATTTGACATGACAGTGCCAATAGCATAGAAACCAATCAGTTTCCAGGTTTTATTGTCAAAGCTTAATTGAACAAGTTGAAGTTAGAAGCTGATTGGCTATCTTGCACAGCTGCACCAGATTTTGCACTCTCCAGTTTTAGTAAATCCACCCCTGTGTCTATCGAACCTGCAGTAATACCGTTGAAGATTCGACGAAGCAGCTAAAAACATATGATCGCCGCAAGTGGACATTTACAGTCAAATGCTCCGCCCATAGGCTATAGAAGAATTCTAATGTTGTTTGACTAGTAATAATAATTAATAATTATAATTATTACTAGTCAAACAACATTAGAATTCTTCTATAGCTTGTGGGCGGAGCATTCGACCGGAAATGTACGATCGCGGTGTCACACAGTTTAGCTTCTTCGTTGAATCTTCTTAGAACATCCGACAGACACCATAAGCCTTTAATTGACAGCTTCGACCTTAATTAATTCGGATTTTTGTACGAATGCATTTTTTAACGAAACAAAATAAATAAAAATGAATTCCGGGAGTAACTAAATACATTTATAAGTCAGACGAAATTTTGAAACAAAATGTTTCAGTGTGCACATGACTAGTTACTAAACCCACAACAGTAAAATCAGTCTGTATATGTAGTAAAACATGCTTGTTATACTCACTGTGGGACCTAAGGGGTTAATCCTCTGTATTGTGTAAAACGGCTGTTTGATCCTGTCTTCTCTGATCCACCCCTCTTTCCACTGCCCCCAATCCATCTCCTGATAAGACAGAGCATTTGGAGTCACTCTGCACATGCTCAGTTTGGTGTGTATTGCTATAGAGTTTTGGGGTTTTTTCCTTGGGAGGGTGCATGTGATCAGCACAGGGCCAATCAGCACTGTCCAGACAGAGGGTCAGGCGTCCTGCAGCCTCATAGTACAGTCAGAGTAGAATGAAACCTCCTCCTACAAACTTTATCCAGACACTGATAGAAGTCACAAGACTGCTATATACTACTGATGAGAAAAGGTATTTAGCAGTTTATATTTACTAAAATTATTGCATTTTCATGTTCTGTGTACTGTGAGAGACCAGATATAGTGAATGTGGGGTCCTGGGTTTAGTAACACTAAAGCCTCATACACACGATCGGACGTCAAAAAAGCTTTTCCATGGATTTTTGTTTGAAGGGCGTTGGCCGTGAACTTGGTACGCATACACACGGCAGGACTTTTTCAGCCAACAAACATGAACGTAGTGACGTAATTGACGTACAAGGTGTTTTTTCTGCTCTTTAGTGCCACCCTTTGGGAAACTTCTGCTATTGCTGGTTGATCTTTTGCATTGGTTCTGAGCATGCGTGTTTGTACTTTGGACTTAAGTCCGATGGAATTCTGTACACACGATCGGACTTTGCTCCATCGGATTTTTGTTGCCGGAAAGTTTGTCTGTTTGCAGAGCGAACATTTGTCCGATGAAAACCGAAAAAGTTTGTCCGATGGAGCGTACACACGGTCGGATTTTCAGAAAAAAATGGTCATTTGGAAGTTTGTTGTCAAAAAGTCAGATCGTGTATATGGGCCTTTATAGGTCCTGTCTCTTTTGCCCTCCCCCAGCAAGTGAATGGACAGTGAAAGAGAAGCAGCACCATAATTAACTCATCTCTGTGTCACCATCAGCATGCTCCTTATGAGCACATGAGCACTGCAGCACAACCAATTAGCTCTTTGTGCTGCTTCATGCTCTCCCAGTCTGAACTTTGCTGTACAGATATTGCAAGAGACTGATGTCAACAGTCAAATTCAAGTACTTACAGTGTATTAAATTTGAAAAATAAAAATAAAATATATTGAAATATTAACCACTTAAGCCCCGGACCATTTGGTAGCTAAAGGACCAGAGGTGAATTCAGAATTTTGCACTGCGCTGCTTTAACTGTAAATTGTGCGGACATGCAATGTTGTACCCAAACGAAATTTGCGTCCTTTTCTTCCCACAAATAGAGCTTTCTTTTAATGGTATTTGATTGCCTCTGCAATTTTTATTTTTTGCGATATAAACGGAAAAAGACCGAAAATTTTGAAAAAAAATGATATTTTCTACTTTTTGTTATAAGAAAAATCGAATAAACTCAATTTTAGTCATACATTTAGGCCAAAATGTATTCAGCCACATGTCTTTAGTAAAAAAAATGTCAATAAGCGTATATTTATCGGTTTGCGCAAAAGTTATAGCGTTTACAAACTAGGGTACATTTTCTGGAATTTACACAGCTTTTAATTTATGACTGCCTATCTCATTTCTTGAGGTGCTAAAATGACAGGGCAGTACAAAACCCCCCCAAATGACCCCATTTTAGAAAGTAGACACCCCAAGGAAATTGCTGAGAGGCATGTTGAGCCCATTGAATATTTTTTTTTTGTCCCAAGTGATTGAATAATGACAAAAAAAAAATACAAAAAGTTGTCACTAAATGATATATTGCTCACACATGCCATGGTTATATGTGGAATTGCACCCCAAAATACATTCTGCTGCTTCTCCTGAGTACGGGGATACCACATGTGTGGGACTTTTTAGGAGCCTAGCCACGTACGGGACCCCGGAAACCAAGCACCGCCTTCAGGATTTCTAAGGGCGCAAATTTTTGATTTCACTCCTCACTACCTATCACAGTTTTGAAGGCCATAAAATGCCAAAATAGCACAAAACCCCCCCAAATGACCCCATTTTAGAAAGTAGACACCCCAAGGAAATTGCTGAGAGGCCTGTTGAGCCCATTGAATATTTTTTTTTTTTGTCCCAAGTGATTGAATAATGACAAAAAAAAAAAAAAAAATTACAAAAAGTTGTCACTAAATGATATATTGCTCACACATGCCATGGTTATATGTGGAATTGCACCCCAAAATACATTCTGCTGCTTCTCCTGAGTACGGGGATACCACATGTGTGGGACTTTTTAGGAGCCTAGCCACGTACGGGACCCCGGAAACCAAGCACCGCCTTCAGGATTTCTAAGGGCGCAAATTTTTGATTTCACTCCTCACTACCTATCACAGTTTTGAAGGCCATAAAATGCCAAAATAGCACAAAAACCCCCCAAATGACCCCATTTTGGAAAGTAGACACCCCAAGCTGTTTGCTGAGAGGCATGGTGAGTATTTTACAGCTCTCATTTGTTTTTGAAAATGAAGAAAGAACATTTTTTTTTTCTTTTTTTTTTTTCAATTTTCAAAACTTTGTGACAAAAAGCGAGATCTGCAAAATACTCACAATACCTCTCAGCAAATAGCTTGGGGTGTCTACTTTCCAAAATGGGGTCATTTGGGGGGGTTTTGTGCCATCTGGGCATTCCATGGCCTCCGAAACTGTGATAGGCAGTGAGAAGTGAAATCAAAAATTGACACCCTTAGAAAGCCTGAAAGCGGTGATTGGTTTTTGGGGTCCCGTACGCGGCTAGGCTCCCAAAAAGTCTCACACATGTGGTATCCCCGTACTCAGGAGAAGCAACAGAATGTATTTTGGGGTGTAATTCCACATATGCCCATGGCATGTTTGAGCAATATATCATTTAGTGACAACTTTTTGCAAAAAAAAATAAAAAAAAAATTATTTTTTCCGCAACTTGTGTCAACATATAAAATATTTCATGGACTCGACATGCCTCTCAGTATATAGCTTGGGGTGTCTACTTTCCAAAATGGGGTCATTTGGGGGGGTTTTGAACTGTTCTGGCATTTTATACACAACATTAGGAAGCTTACATCCATTCTTCTAACCACTTGAAGACAAAGCCCTTTTTGACACTTTTTGTTTACATGAAAACATATTTTTTTTTGCAAGAAAATTATGTTGAACCCCCAAACATTATATATATTTTTAAAGCAAAGGCCCTACAGAATAAAATGGTGGGTGTTGTATTTTTTTTTTCTACACAGTATTTGCGCAGCGATTTTTCAAACGCATTTTTTTGGGAAAAAATACACTTTTTTTAATTTTAATGCACTAAAACACACTATATTGCCCAAATGTTTGATGAAATAAAAAAGATGATCTTAGGCCGAGTACATAGATACCAAACACGACATGCTTTAAAATTTCGCACAAACGCGCATTGGCGACAAACTACATACATTTTTAAAAGCCTTTAAAAGCATTTACAGGTTACCCCGTTAGATTTACAGAGGAGGTCTACTGCTAAAATTACTGCCCTCGATCTGACCTTCGCGGTGATACCTCACATGCATGGTGCAATTGCTGTTTACATATGACGCCAGACCGACGCTTGCGTTCACCATTGGGCAAGAGCAGGGCAGGACAGGGGTGCTTTTTTTTTTTTATTATTAATTTTGCTTTTTTATTTTATTTTTAAACTGTTGCTTCCATATTTATTTATTTTTATCACTTTTATTGTTATCTCAGGGAATGTAAATATCCCCTATGATAGCAATAGGTAATGACAGGTACTCTTTTTTGAAAAAACTGGGGTCTATTGGACCCTAGATCTTTCCTCTGCCCTCAAAGCATCTGACCACACCAAGATCGGTGTGATAAAATGCTTTCCCAATTTCCCAATGGCGCTTTTTATATCCGGGGGGGACATTCCCTCCCACTGCTTGTAAAAGCAGTCCAGAGGCTAATTAGCCACTAGGATTGCTTTTACATGAAAGCCGGCCGCTGGCTGAAAAGAATGATACCAAGATGATACCTAAACCCGCAGGCATCATTCTGGTATAAACATTCAAAGTCCAGCAACATACCAGTACGTTGCTGGTCCTTGTTGGACATGTATTGTAATCTTTTTTTTCATGCAGCCTGTTGGCTGAACGAAAAAAAAAGATTGATCGGTGGGTATGCCCACCATTAGAATACCGCCCTTCATCCACCCACTTCTAATGATGGGCATACATGCACCATTTATATATGCCGAAGCATGGGGGCATCTTCTCGCAAAAGTTATGCCGCACACACATGGTCAGACTTTTCCACGGGCAAGCCTCCGTCGGAATTTCGACCGTATATACGCGGCATTAGGAGCAAAATCGCTCCTCCGCCCCTGCTGCCCCAATGCTTCGGCATATATGCTTTTTTTTTTTAACTGTGGTGGTGAAATCACCTCCTACAGCACTGGAGTCGCAGGGATCAGGCCTGTCTCTGCGAACGCTGCAGTTATGTGTGTTGTGTTTTGCAAGTGACAGTGATCGATCGATACTGCACTTGGGTGGCCTGGGCTGAACGGAAGGGCAAAACGCAGGTGCTAGCAGGTATCTGGGCTGATCCCGCTAACACTGCGTTTTTGGGAACCCTAAACTGCTGGGGACGCTAGTATAGATCTGATCAGATCAGATATTGAGCTGATCAGATACTATACCACTAAGGGGGGTGTATGCTTCACGTGTGGGTGTTAGCGCTACTGGCACTAACCTGACGCTGCCTGGGGTGTGACGCAGACCCTCTCTGACGCTAAAACCTAACTGATATCACCCGCCGGGCGATCAGGGGGTTAAACCTTTATTGGGTTATATACGGCGGGTGCCCTGACACTATAAAAAGCAAACTAACTAACCAGCGTCACCCGTAACACTTATATGATGATCACTGGTGAAAGGTTTAACTAGGGGCAATTAGGGGGTTAAAACCTTTATTAGGTAATATATGGGGGTACCTGACGCTATATAAAAACCTGACGGCGAACCTAAAAAAAATTACTGGCTACCTATCGGCATCACCGACACTAAGACAACGATCATAAAAACGATTGCTTAGCGACAGTGGTGATAGGGGGTGAAAGGGTTACCTGGGGGGCGATCAGGGGGTTAAACCTTTATTAGATAATATATGGGGGTACCTGACGCTATAAAAACCTGCGGCGAACCTAAAAAAAATTACTGGCTACCGATCAGCATCACCGACGCTAAGACATCGATCAGAAAAATGATCGCATAGTGACGGAGGTGCTAGGGGGTGAAAGGGTTACCTGGGGGGTGATCAAGGGGGTTACACCTTTATCAGGTAATATATGGGGGTACCCGACGCTATAAAAACCTGCGGCGAACCTAAAAAAAATTACTGGCTACCGATCAGCATCGCTGACGCTAAGACATCGATCAGAAAAATTATCGCTTAGTGACAGTGGTGATAGGGGGTGAAAGGGTTACCTGGGGGGGGCGATCAAGGGGGTTAAACCTTCATTAGGTAATATATGGGGGTACCCGACGCTATAAAAACCTGCGGCGAACCTAAAAAAAATTACTGGCTACCGATCAGCATCACCGACGCTAAGACATCGATCAGAAAAATGATCGCATAGCGACGGCGGTGCTAGGGGGTGAAAGGGTTACCTGGGGGGTGATCAAGGGGGTTAAACCTTTATTAGGTAATATATGGGGGTACCCGACGCTATAAAAACCTGCGGTGAACCTAAAAAAAATTACTGGCTACCGATCAGCATCGCCGACGCTAAGACATCGATCAGAAAAATTATCGCTTAGTGACAGTGGTGATAGGGGGTGAAAGGGTTACCTGGGGGGCGATCAAGGGGGTTAAACCTTCATTAGGTAATATATGGGGGTACCCGACGCTATAAAAACCTGCGGCGAACCTAAAAAAAATTACTGGCTACCGATCAGCATCACCGACGCTAAGACATCGATCAGAAAAATGATTGCTTAGTGACGGCGGTGCTAGGGGGTGAAAGGGTTATCTGGGGGGTGATCAGGGGGTTAAACCTTTATTAGGGGGGTTAGGGGGCTACACTGGACCTAAAACTAAATGTAGTGACACTTTTACAGTCACAAATGTCACTGATTGCAGTGATCACTAAATAAATGGTCACTGCAATCAGTGACACTGTGACTGGGGGCTGGGGGGGGGGGGGCTGGGGGGTGATCTGGGGGGGCCTGGGGGGGCGATTTATGTGCCTATGTGTCCTGGTGTCAGTGTGCTGTTTTGTGTACTAACCTGCATCTTCTCCTGTACGGCGCTCGGTATATGTGAGCGCCGCAGGAGAGATGACATCACTTCCTCCTTCCTGGCAGGCAGGGGAAGCTCTCTCATTCGCCGGGAGCGATCGAGAGGGGGTGGCCGGAATCGAACGGCCGTCCCCTCATGCCGGATCGCTCCCGAAGGTAAAACGACCACCCACTGTAAAGAAGGGGGGTCCGATCGGACCCCCCAACTATACAAAGGCAATCACGTATATGTACGTGATTCTGCCTGTCGGTGCCATTCTGCCGACGTATATTTACAGTGGGCGGTCGTTAAGTGGTTAATGACGACAAGGCTGCATTAAGGTGGTTATAAAGTTTAATTGTTTTTACCTTAAAGTTTTTGTAACCCCAAAAAAATAAAAAATTTATAATTTTCCCTTAAAGCATGTTAAACAGCAGACCCATCTTTAGTGTTCTGCCCGACGGAAGAAGGTTTTCATCCAAGATTTTACAATAGATGGCTCCGTCTATTGGCCCCCCAATGCGGCAAAGTCAGCCGGTACCTTTAGCAGAGAAACAGCCCCAAAGCATCATGTATACACCTCCATGCTTGACTGTAGGGATGGTGTTCTTAGGGTCATAGTAGCCATTTTTCCTCTTCCAAAGACGGCCAGTCGAGTTAATGCCAAAGAGCTCCATTTTGGTCTCATCTGACCACAGCAATTTCTCCCAATCCTTCTCTGAATCATTTAGATGTTCATTGGCAAACTTCTGACGGGCCTATACATGTGCCTTCTTGAGAAGTGGGACCTTGTGTGCACTGCAGGATTTTAACAAATGGTGGCGTGTTGTGTTACCAATGGTTTGTTTGGTGACTGTGGTCCCAACTGCCTTGAGATCATTCACAAGCTCCTTCCGTGTAGTTCTGGGCTGATCCCTCACTTTTCTCATGATCATCCTTACCCCATGAGGCAAAATCTTGTATGGAGCATCACATGGGCGATAGTTATTTTGTATTTCTTACATTTGCGAAAAATCGCTCCAACAGTTGCCTTCTTCTCCCCAAGCTTCTTGCTGATGGTCTTGTAGCCGATTCCAGCCTTGTGCAGGTCTAAAATCTTGTCCCTCATGTCCTTTGACAGCTCTTTGGTCTTGCCCATGATGGTGAGGTTTGAATGGAAAAAAGAGATTCTGTGGACAGGTGTCTTTTCTGGCTAAGGGGCACTCAAGGGAGGGAGGGGCTAGGAGCAGCAAAGAGGGACCAGAGAAGACGAGGATCCGGGCTGCTCTGTGCAAAACCAACTACACAGAGGAGGTAAGTATAACATGTTTTTTTTTTTTTGTTCGAAAACGACAGGACTAATCTGTGTACCACATGAGCACATACTGTAGCCAGTCTGTAGGCCAGATTTATTGTTGGTTGATTGGGGATCAAATACTTATTTTACTCACTGAACTGCAACTCAATTTATAACATTTGTATCATGTGTTTGTTTTTTTTTTGGTTGATATTCTGTCTCTATCATTTAAAATACACCTATGATAAAAATGATAAACCCTTAATTTCTTTGTAAGTAAGCAAACCTACAAAATCTTCAGAGGATCAAATAATAATTTTCCTCACTGTACAACCACGTTAATGCATTCCCTGCATTAAGGTAAGAACGTCCAGCTACATATTGTGCCCGATCCTCCCTAAACACTTACCCGATCGGCATCACCTGCTGCTCTTAGTCAAATCTTATGCAGAGGGAGTGGTGGCTTGGGCATGTCCTACTGTGTGTCTATGGATGCACACAGCCCAGGTAGGGAGCACACTCATATGGGTGCCCTCTTAGCACGCAGCTTGCTGAGGTGACACCCGTAGGAAGGAGGATGGGACAACATCAGTGAGGGACTGAAAAAGTGGAGGTAAGTCACCACTCTATCCAATATTGTTGCACAAAGCAGGTAAGTATAACCTCATTTTTATTTTCATTTTATATAAATAATTTCACTCTAATTTCTAATTTCATATCTGCCTGGAATTCAGCTTTAATCAATTATGCAATCATTTAAACTTGATCTTTATAGTCTAAGCCAGCCTCTTTACCTCAGAGGAACCACTTCCAGACCGCCCACGGTGGATACAGGCATACCCCACTTTTAAGTACACAATGGGGTTTATTTACTAAAGCTGGAAAGTGCAAAATCAGGCTCACTTCTGCATATAAACAAATGAGATTCCAGGTTTTATTACCAGGCTTCATTGAACAAGCTGGGGTTAGAAGCTCATTGGTTTATATGCAGAAGTGAGCTTGATTTTGCGCTTTCCATCTTTAGTAAATAAACCCCATTGTGTACTTAAAAGTGGGGTATGCCTGTATACGTTGGTACTTTGACGTTAAATACCATTGTTATGGCAGCAGATAGCTGCCATAACCCTGGTATTTTTCTCTACAGCGGGCAGTCTGCTTCAAGATAAAAGTGGTCTCCGTGGCGCATTCATGGCAAGATCACTTTTATGGGTGGCGGGAGAGGTGACCGCTAAGATGATGCGGTCATGTTGCCTGATGGGCAGGAAGTCGCGTGAGGGCATGATGGCCCCCACTCAACTCTATGCCCTTGGAGGATCGTCAAATGACGTCAAATGTCATTTCCGCCCAACGGCCTTAAAGGGACAATTTTGTTTTTATTAAAAAACAAATATATATATTTTTTTAGGGCTTTTGAGTGTAAATGTGAGATCTGAGGTCTTTTTGACCCCAGATCTCACATTAAAGAGGTTCTGTCATGCCCTTTTTCTATTACTGTACAAGGGATGTTTACATTCCTTGTAATAGGAATAAAAGTGATCCAAAAAATGTTTTTTAAAAGGACGGTGCAAAAAAAAAATATATAATGTAAAAAATAATAATTAAAAAAATGGTTTACTATGCTTCAGTTAAGAATTAACACAGTAGGGACTGGTACAGATCACTCACTGTGTTCATTCAAAACAGGCAAGAGCCAGTAAATTACATATTTACTGGCTCTTTGCCCTGCTCTCCACCCTGAAACATCCCCCACAGAAGCCAGTGGGAGAGGAGAGGTGGGAAGCTGGCAGCACTGCACGGGGGAGACAGGGGGTGCCAGGAAGCAGGGGACTGCATTAGGGTGTGCCCAGGCACACCTGGCACACCCTGTGCGCATGCCTATGCAGGTACATATGTCACAAAACTGACATCCGTACCCTTCTGATCCTACATGGCAGGGGATCCATCTAGAATCCCCTGTCGAGAGTTATCAGGTGTTGCTTTTTGTGAAAGGGGCCTTGGAAAATTGTCTGCATAATGCTTGGGAAGTGCCAGAGAAGCTTTATAGAAACTTCTGATGAGAATGGTGCTTCTGAAGAGAATGGTTGACATAGCTAGCTCTTGAAGGCATCAAAAATGCGTTCTATGGCTTGATAAAGGCATAAAGCATTTAGTGAGCTATCAAATCGTCTGTGTGTACTGGCCCATAAAGGAACGTCAGATTCTCTTTTCAGATATATGGAAACTTAATTTGTAAAAGTAGAGGTTGTGCAATACAGAAAAAATACTTAAATGCTGCAAGCTTGCCTGTTGCCATTCTAAAAGGCCTGCTTAGTTCTTCAAGGGTAAGTTGACATAAAACTCAAACTACGGTAAATTTGGTAAATTTTAACATTAACACAAATACAATGCTTCTTGGTTACCATTAGCAGTTCACTGAATGAATATGCTTATTGCCTGAAGTTACTCATTAAACTCCAGCCCTCGCTATACAATTTGTTCCAGATGTGCTACCCCAACCTTTCTTCAAACGTAAGCTCTTCTTCAACCAGAATGACAGTAAAAATGTGAATTAACCAAATTCTTCTCCTGAAAAAGACAACAATGTTTATGACCTATCTGACTTTTTAATGGTTTATTTTATCATTTTTTTTATGAAACAGATATTTTGTAGGTGACCGGCCTTTTATTCCGCTTTTTCGGAAGATTGTATCGGTTTCCTGTCGTATTGTGTTTCTGTGTTTTTTGGAGTTTTCCTCTTTTCCAAAGACTTGAAAGACTAATTTCTTAATCAAGTCATTGAGAAACAAATGTATCGAAGAGGTTATGGAGCCAAGCTGGCGCGGAGAATTCAACACAGACTCATAACAATATGAAAGTGAAATAGTAGCATGGACATAACACTGTTATTAAAGGAAAATTGAGAGAATTGCAGGAGACGGGGTGTTTTTTTAATTATTATCAAAGGTGTTAAAATATATACATTGCACATGCTTGGCAGGAAAGTGTTATTGCATGGTTATATGGTATCTGTCTGTCTCGGATGAAAAAACATGACTTTGATACTTTTAAATTTTTTGTAAAAATGTTTGTTTTGGGTCTATAGCATAAAAGAAGTCAGGTTCTAGAGTTTTGCAAGCCAGAAGGTTTCAATTCAGCTTTAGAATGCTTCCAAAAAAAGATTATTTGAATCTCCCTTATACATCTGCTTAAAGGGGTTAATTCATCGCCTCTTGTTACTCTGATTCTAATAGTTTTCGTATAAGAACAGCGGTTCACACAGTGTATGCATGGTTTAAAATATTCCAAATATTCTGAAGCAGTTTAAAACAGATCTCTAGCTTACCGAATGCTACTTGTCCTCTATCCCCATTCTTCTCCACCAGGTCACTTTTCTCTTTCTTTTTCTTTTTGGTATCGACATACATAAAAATTATTGATAAATTTGGAGTTACATGTCCACTATAAAATACACCTTTTGCCTAAACAACTCAATAAGTAGAATTCAAAGTTTATTATTAAAATTTCATCATCTATAATTTAGTCTAAATCAATGAGTTCATCTCTAGTCGGTAGCTTATAACTTGGTAGTCAAGAATATATACAGTGCCCATTCCCTGGTGGTCACATGCATATACAGTGCTCATTCCCTGGTGCCTTGCAGTATAAATTGCCCATTGACCTAGTGCTCAGCTGCATAAAGACCAGTTTTTTTTTAGCAGGAACACAGGGGAATGCAGGGGGACGCAGTTCCGGCACCTCCAGCACTGAATGTATGTAATAGCAAGGGGTGTGGGGTGTGCTGGAGAGTCTATTAATCCTGGTGGCTGGGGGATCAATTTTCACTGTTGGGGATCTGTTTTGTGTGAGGGTCCATTGTTGCTGGGGGGTCTTGTGTTGCTGGTAGTAATCTACTTTTGAGGAGAGGCCTATTGTTGCTGTATGCTGAAAGGTCTATTAATGCTGGCAGCTGAGAGATCTGCTGTTGCTGCTGGGAAAGGCTAATGCTGCTGGGTGGATTTTTTTGTTACTGCAGTGGTATTTTGTTGTGGGTGATCCAATGTTGCGGTGTGGGGGGTCTATTGTTATGTGGGGGAACTATTGTTGCTAGAGTGGGGTCTATTATCGCTGGGGGACTTATTGTTGATGGGGTGGGGTCCATTGTTGCTGAGGGAGCCTATTGTGTGAGGGATCTATTATTGCTGGGGTGAGGGCTATTGTTGCTGGGGGTTCTATGGTTGCTGGGGGGGTATTGTTGCTGGGGTGGGGTGTATTGTTGCTGGAGGGCCTATTGTTGCCAGGGTGGGGTCCATTGTTGCTGAGGGAGTCTATTGTTGTGGGAGAGATCTATTGTTGCTGGGATGGGGTCTGTTGTTGCTGGCTCCCGGGAATGTATTTTACTGCTTTTCTTGTTATTAGACAAGAACAAATTCCATACAAATTATTTAGCACCATAAAATGATACAGGGAGGTGGGTAGGGGGTGGAACCAAAGGACAGTGAGGAGGGTAGGGCTTAGAGACAGTGGAGACTCAGAAGGGGGGAGTCCCTGCACCTATTGTCTGAGAAAAAAAGCTCAGATAAAGACTATATATTTCCAGGTATTACATAGTGTATATCTTGGCAATTATCTGGTGTTCACCAGTTTATGTAGTGCCCCTGTTGCATAGTGCTTTGCAATGTATGCAGTGCTAGTCACTGTTTATATGTATACCTTGTTTATTCCCTGCTCAGTAATATATAATGACTATCCTCAGGGTTTTAATAATATATATAGTGCCTCTTTTCTGTTGTCTTTCCTGGGGTCCAGTTTTCGGATGATCAGAGTGAATCAGACATTATCATTCTCAGATTCCTCTTGTAATGATTCCATATGAAAAATCCACATAAGAACCTTCAAAGAAAAACACAATATGTTTAATTTAGACATCTACTAACCTGTTCTTCACATTTAGCAAAATCTCTGTTAACTACAAAAGAATTCCGGAGGAGAGACCAGGTCAACTCCCGAAAGCTTTAAAAATATTGCTTACCACTTCACGGACTGTAAATAAAGACACTTCTCAGCATGATAAATACCTTCAGAGTCACCGAGAGGAAACTTACATAAATTACCCTTAGTGGAGTTTCATAAGTAAACCCAAGAGGGACAATCCCTTTGCTTTCTTTCCCCCCTTTCGAGTATCTACCTCACTGCCTTTTTTATGTTATCCTCATTTTTTTTTTCTAGCCAGTATAGTAAACAACTTTCTTGTCAATAAAGGTCTGGTCTCTGGCTTTTAAAAGTTTACGAACAGCTAATTTTACTAGTTGAGCTTGTAAATGGAATCTTAAAAAACGAGGGCCTTTAGACCTCACCAGTTTTCAATTAAAGACCTATTAGTCTGAGTAATTCCCTACATGACATAGGTTTGTATTGTACAAACATCTCTGACTTTCCAGACACACTCATGAGACTTGGCACTTCATCATACAGCCGGTATAGATATATAATTGGGGAAATTACTGAAAATAAATATGTCTTCCGGATCCAGGAGAGCTGTAAATTATAAATTCTGGTTTCATTGCTGTGAAACGGGGCCAAATCAGCGAGGTCAGCTTATCTACTGAAACCAAGATGGTGAAGGATTTTAAACTTCATCCTGTTTTATGACTTTCTTGACATCCCAAATACTTTCTGATGGAAAGAAATATTAATTTTTTTTTAAGACTTAAATTTTTTTAAATGACTGTGATTTGTCAAGATGACAGACATTCAATTACTAGAACCTACAATTTCTTGCTAAATTGCAACATTCTTAAAAAAATAAATTGATATTTGTTTAACTGTTTTAGGTGTCTTGCGAAAGTTCCAATACTTTTCAAAAGAATCTATAATCTTAGTTTTCAGGTATGTAAGTGAATGTGATCAGGCTGAAGGATAAATGTACATTTAATAAACTTTTGGCTTTCTGAATAATGCCAAGCAACTCAAGCAAGTTTGGAAGTATAGCCTTTCATGCTCTTGCTTGCGTTTTCAGTCCCTGGAGAGGTCTACTGGGACTTAAATCACAATTCAAATTTCTGTTTTTATCCATGCAAAAGTGAAGATCAGAGATTATTATTTTTATTTTTTATTCTTTTACAATAATATATAATTCATGCTATAATCTATTCATGCTATATTTTGTAAAGGATAATTACCTGGAATGTTCCACTATGTGATACTTTGCAGATCAAACAGATCTATACGTAACATACAACAAGAAAAATCGAAATATTTGGGGATTTTTAAGGCACTAATTGACAATAAACATGATGTTCATAAGATCACTTTTTTATTGAAAACAGATTAAAACGTGTATGTCATACAAAACACCTTATTAGCAATATCCCTCCATCACCCCACAAATACTATAACTTATATTGTTACACCATCTATTGCTATAGATTTGTGCTGTTGTTCGGTGATGGGGTTGAGGGCAGCGTGTTTAGTTAAAAATTCTTCAGGAGCTGGAGATATGCTTTCTACAATTGTCATTGGCATAAATGGCAGCCAACATTAACAATATACATTTTCAGAACACTTAAAAAGGATTACCAGACCACATATCAGCCTGCCATAAAACTAAGTCATTGCAATGGCATTTAATGGGAAACTGATAACCACAGATTAAGAAATGGGACCACAAAGACATGAAATGATTGCATTGTATAAAGCAAATCCATACAATGAAATACCCAATATATTAATATATTAAGTTTGCATAAAACAGCATGGTGCACATCATTGTTCTGGACCTCGTTCCTGATAATGGCAATGGTGAATCATGTCTGCCCAATGTGTGAATTGGCATAGCTGGTTGTAGTCTCCAGTACAAGTCACCATATAATAGGAGCCTCCGTTCCTAGTCGATGCCTCTTACAGAGAAACACGTTGGGTGGAGCGAAATTCTTGGACGTCACCACATACCAGCCTGCAGGCCTTCTATCGTTTTTTTTTTACATGTAAGATCAATGGATACTTTTTATTAAATGCAGAATTTAAAGTACTGCACCATGAAGTCTCTACCTTCTATCACCTCTTATGCTGAAGAGAATCTCTAGAGAGATGGTCCGCATAAACATTGAGGATATTTGAAAGATTTACCGAGTGGAGCAATCTGCTTACCAGGAAGGAGCACTCTCACAGGAGCCCGAGGAGTGGAATATCCCAGCAGGCTGATCATTGTGTGAGCGAGCAAGATTTCTATAATTTGAGATCCAGTCTTTTTGGTAAGAGGCACCTATTATATGTGGGAAAGAGCACCTTGTGAATTACTGTGTTTTGTGAATCACTTTTCACTTTCAAGAGCACTTCTTAGTGGACCGTCTTATGGACTTTTTTTTACTATATCATTTTTTTAATTACATTTTTTGAACTTATGGTTGATTTGAATTTGTTTTGAGGTTTACATATTTTGTGTCATATAAGGTTTTTAGGTTGCGCACTTATTTAATTTTCTATATATGTTATAAGCTGGGTATTTGGGCTTTATAAGTGACAGCACCTTCAAGTATATAACATTTTTCTTCTTAGAGTAAGTGCTAAGTATATTTTTTATATATTTTTCTATATAATAGGAGGTGCCTAAAGAAAGAACTTTATGAGAAGATCACCCAGTGTTGTTTTAAAAAAAACACATTTTTAAAGCTTGAAAATAACTTTAACGTGTGAATTTTAGTAAATGGGTTTAGATCTACTTTATCACTTAAAGGGATTGTAAAGAATTTTTTTTTTTTTTTAAATAACAAACATGTTATACTTACCTCCACTGTGCAGCTCATTTTGCACAGAGTGGCCCCGATCCACATATTCTGGGGTCACTCGGCGGCTGTCTCAGCTCCTCTCCGCAATCACTCACCACCTATATGCGAGCTCGCATGGTGGTGAGTGATTGCGGGCGCACTCCAGTGATACAGCCAGTGGCTACTGCCGCTCACTGTATCACTCGGCCCCGCCCCTCGACACGCAGCGTCATTGGATGTGATTGACAGCAGCGCCAGCCAATGGCTGCGCTGCTTTCAATCCATCCACTGTAGCCAATCAACGGCCAGGCTGAACAGCGAGGAGGATGACGGGGGCGAGTGCAGGACTTTTGAGGGGTCAGGTAACTAAAATGGGGGCTCAGGGGGGGGGGGGGGCTGTATTGTCGGATGTTTTTTCACCTTAACGCATAGGATGCATTAAGGTTTAAAAAAACATTTACCTTTACAACCCCTTTAGCAATACCGTAATATTACACCTTAAAAGTTCAACTTATCTTCTGATGTGCATTCCCTAAAGTGGGCACTCAAAATGCACCTGTGCCCACACTATGAACATCAAACTCTTTGTGTATTTCTAACAAGCAATAAACAAGCTTTAAAACAAAATCTCATTCACCCCTGTAGCTGAATGTACTGTAAAGAAATCAATTGTCAAAGATCCGCAAAGATTACAACAAAAACTCCAAATTTGGGTTTACGTAAATTTCAAGCAACCTGCTGTGTGTTTACATTGGAGGGTTAGCAGACTGCCAAGATCTGCTTTCCATAGAAAATTAGAAACACCTGCTGTGTGTTTACATTGGAGGGTTAGCAGACTGCCAAGATCTGCTTTCCATAGAAAATATCCGATATTTCATTGCCTCTGTTTTTACATTTGAAAATACGTTTCTCCACAATGCCTTTAGCTACAGAGGTGAATCAGGGCTTACATTTCAATGCTTTTACTGCTTGTTCATAATTTGTAAATACTTTATAGTACATAATCTGTAAACAAGTTTGCAAAACACAGGACAAAGCAAGGGTGCTCTTTCACTGCAAGTGTTACCTTGGGTAAGCTCCAGTGGATGAAGTTACTACCTCTGCTTGCCCAAATGATAGTCTTTTGACCTAATGATTGGCCACTTAGGCGACCACACTGTGACATGTGGTATGTCACATGCACCTCCACACCAGGAAAACCCACTCTGTTAGAGCAAATGGTAGATGGCTTCAACAACGCAAGGTGGTGGAAAAGAAGCTCAAATCAGTAAGTATACCTTGTTAAAGTGGTTGCAAACCCACTTGTTGGACTTCTACCTATAGGTAAGCCTAGAATAAGGCTTACCTATAGGTAGTGGAAATATCTCCTAAACGTGCGCCGTTTAGGAGATATTTCACTTGTAGTCCGCCAAAAATCTTCACTGCGCACGCGCGGGGAAGAAACAAAAGTAAGTGCCAATTCTTCCCTAGCCTGTGCCGTGAATTGCGGCTCCCATGCGCATGCGCGGGAGTGACATCACACGGCTACAGCGAATCACAGTGCCGGAGTCAGCGGCCCGGAAGGAAGAGGGGACAGAATATGGACGCTGCCTACTGTGGGGACATCGCTGGTTTCTTTTGCAGGTAAGTGGCACATAATGGGCTAGTATGCGATGCATACTAGCCCATTATGCTTTTCATTTGCAGGCTTTAAAGCGGAGCTGCGCCGAAAAAAAAAATATTAAAAGCCAGCAGCTACAAATACTGCAGCTGCTGACTTTTAATATTAGGACACTTACCTGTCCTGGAGTCCAGCGACGTCAGCAGCAGAAGACGAGCAATCGCTTGTCACTCTGCTGCCCCCACCTCCATCCTTGGTGAGGGAACCAGGCAGTGAAGCCTTGCGGCTTCACTGCCCGGTTCCCTACGGCACATGCGCGAGTCGCCCTGCGCCGTTCTCACTGGTCCCCATTGTGTTCTGGGAGCCGAGTGTTTCCCAGAACACAACGGGTATTCTGCGGGAAGTGACGTACTACCCGCAGAATACCCCTAGAGAGGACTCCCGGAAGTGGGTGCAAATACCTGTCTTAGACAGGTATCTGCACCCCCTCCCCCCTGAAAGGTGCCAAATGTGACACCGGAGGGGGGGATGGTTCCGATGAGCGGAAGTTCCACTTTAGGGTGGAGCTCCGCTTTAAGGAGGGTGGATTATCAAGAGGTAATTGAATCTTTCCATAAATAGGTAAAGTGACAGCCTCTTAAATTGCACCACAAGCCCTAAAATTAGTCAAACACTAACCTAATCCTTAGGCTTGGCCCTATAACATTAACACCTATCCTATCCACCTTGTCCTAAGACACACTTTCAGATACCCAGTTATATTTGATATATTACAGGACACTGTGTAACAATTTCTGCCTGCTATTCAGTTTAAAATATAACTTGATAACATAATTTTGTTGATTTTTTTTTTATTTTCTAAATTATATCACCTACCGGGCACACATTCTGGTGGTATATTCACGCAGAAAAACAAAATAAATGGTAAAAAAAGGAAAATCATTTATTTGGTTTCTTTTTTCTTTCTAGATAGAAATTTTCATTCAGCAATATAACAAAGAAGTTAAGGAATCCATCAAGATTAAAAAATATAAAGTGGACAGAACTAACAAAAAGACCTGAGTGTTTCTTAGTAAGCATGGTTGGGTGTTTGGAGAGGTATTCAAAGCCGTATTGTGTGTTTCATTGACTACAATCCTCTTTTCGGTTCATTTAACCTTGCTGTTTGTACAGCAAGCTGTTTGCAGGTTTTACTGTTTAAAGCACGGATTTTTTCCTAATCCAGCTTTTCATTTGCTTCCTGTACAAAGGAGACTCAGTCATTTCTCCTATCTAGAGTAGAGCTGAATTCCATAGATGGAGTGTACCTATGTGAAAGTGAGCCTGTTATAATACATCATTACTGATTTAGTGTGCTACTGTGTAAAGTTAAAGGGACATTAAAGGGCTTTTCTACTTTACCAGTAGATGTGTGTAAACCATGTTAAAGCTCTTGATTTTTTCACTAAAACTCAGGCAAAACACTTAAATGCCCAATTCAAATACATATACTGTATACAGTATATATGTATCCTTTCCTAGAAGCCAGCTTTTCCAGCTGATTGGGGAGGGGGACATGGGATTCCTTCTAGGGTCACCTCTCCCCGAGTGGTCTGAGCGAGCACTTTTTCTGAAGAACATTGCTTACTTCCTGATTGCATCTTACCCCTAAGGGGACACGTGCTGTTGACTTCCTGTTAGCTCAGGGGTCCATTTGCTAAGGTGATCGAGCAAGCATCTCACAGGTGGAGGGATTGTCACACAGTTTCTTCTGTTTCTTGATTTCCCTTTTCC
The DNA here is from genome assembly GCA_029206835.1 of Rana muscosa. NCBI lineage: Eukaryota > Metazoa > Chordata > Amphibia > Anura > Ranidae > Rana > Rana muscosa. The sequence continues at coordinate 66,871,176 of CM055120.1, forward strand.
CACACATGGAAGATCTGAGCTGTTGCTGTCTGGTTTCGGTCCTTTGGACTTTGGACCAGGGATGAGCCGAACACCCCCCTGTTCGGTTCGCACCAGAACCTGCGAACAGACAGAATGTTTGCGTGAACTTTAGAACCCTATTAAATACAATGGACTCGAACGTTCAAAATCTAAAGTGCTAATTATAAAGGCTTATATGCAAATTATTGTCCTAAAAAGTGTTTGGGGACCCGGGTCCTGCCCCAGGGGACATGTATCAATGCAAAAATAAGTTTTAAAAACGGAAGTTTTTTCGGGAGCAGTGATTTTAATAATGCTTAAAATGAAAAAATAAAAGTGAAATATTCCTTTAAATTTCGTACCTGGGGAGTGTGTATGATATGCATGTAAAGTGACACATGTTTCCCGTGCTTAGAACTGTCCCTGCATAAAATGTAATTTTTGAAGGAAAAAAAGTCATTTAAAACTCACTTGCGGCTATTAATGAATTGTCGGCTCCCGGTAATACATACAAAAGTCATTGATAAAAATAAAAAAAAAGCATGGGGGTCCCCCAGAATTCAATTACCAGGCCCTTCAGGTCTGGTATAGATATTAAGGGGAACCCCGCCGCAAATTAAAAAAAACAATGTGTGCGGTTCCCCCAAATATCCATTCCAGGCCCTTCAGATCTGGCAAGGATTTTAAGGGGAACTCCACCCCAAATTAAAAAAAAAATGGCACGGAGTCCCCCCAAAAATCCATACCAGACTCTTATCCGAGCACGCAACCTGGCAGGCCGCAGAAAAAGAGGGGGGGACGATAGAGCGCCCCCCCCTCCTGAACCGTACCAGGCCACATGCCCTCAACATGGGGAGGATGTCCCCATGTTGATGGGGACAAGGGCCTCATCCCCACAACCCTTGCCCGGTGGTTGTGGGGGTCTGCGGGCACGGGGCTTATCGGAATCTGGAAGACCCCTTTACCAAAGGGGACCCCCAGATCCCAGCCCCCCCATGTGAATTGGTAAGGGGTACATTGTACCCCAACCATTTCACGAAGAAAGTGTCAAAAAAAAAAAACCACACAAACACCTTGGAAAAGTCCTTTATTAAAAAAAAAAAAACATTCCAGCGGTGAAATCTAGTGTCCCGCGGCGATCCGATGTCCAGCGCTCTCCGTCATTGGCTGAGCCTGAGCGGACCTGATGGGGAACTTCCTCCGCAGTCTATTACATGTATAGACCCGCCCCTTCTAAAGTTCCCCATCAGGTCTGCTCAGCCAATGACTAGGTGTAAGGCTGAGGACCTGATGCGGAACATGAGAAGGGGCGGGTCTATACATGTATTACACAGTGAAGGAAGTTCCCCATCAGGTCCGCCCCCTCGGTATGTCAGACCCCGCCTACGTCATTGGCCTGAGCGGGGAACTTCCTTCACTGTGTAATTTAAATTTACACAGTGAAGGAAGTTCCCCATCAGGTCCGCTCAGACCAATGACGTAGGCGCGGTCTGACATACCGAGGGGGCGGACCTGATGGGGAACTTCCTTCACTGTGTAATTCATGAATAGACCCGCCCCTTCTCATGTTCCGCATCAGGTCCTCAGCCTTACACCGAGTCATTGGCTGAGCGGACCTGATGGGGAACTTTATCCTTATCCGTGCTCGGATAAGGGTCTGGTATGGATTTTTGGGGGGACTCCACACCATTTTTTTTTAATTTGGGGTGGAGTTCCCCTTAAAATCCATGCCAGATCTGAAGGGCCTGGTATGGATATTTGGGGGAACCGAACGCATTTTTTTTTTAAATTTGCGGCGGGGTTCCCCTTAATATCTATACCAGACCTGATTGAATTCTGGGTGACCCCCACGCTTTTTTTTTTTTTTTTTATCAATGACTTTTGTATGTATTGCCGGGAGCCGACAATTCATTAATAGCCGCGAGTGAGTTTTAAATGACTTTTTTTCCTTCAAAAATGACATTTTGTGCAGGGACAGTTCTAAGCACGGGAAACATGCGCCACTTTACATGCATATTATACACACCCCCTAGGTACGAAATTTAAAGGAATATTTCACTTTTATTTTTTCATTTTAAGCATTATTAAAATCACTGCTCCCCAAAAAACGGCCGTTTTTAAAACTTTTTTTTGCATTGATACATGACCCCTGGGGCAGGACCCGGGTCCCCAAACACTTTTTATGACAATAACTTGCATATAAGCCTTTATAATTAGCACTTTAGATTTCTCCCATAGACTTTTCGAATTTGCCGCGAACACCCCAATTTGTTCGCTGTTCGGCGAACGGGCGAACAGGCAATGTTCGAGTCGAACATGAGTTCGACTCGAACTCGAAGCTCATCCCTACTTTGGACAATTCTATTATTTTAACTTTTTTCATTTATTCTGCGCTGCGCTTTGTATGCTTTTAATACTTTTCCAGGTGTTGTGATTAACCTTTTAGTGTTCAGCTGGCAAACTATTGTTTGTTTATTATTTGCGCTGATTGCATTCTATACTTACTGTGTATATATATATATATATATATATATATATATATATATGAACTTACCAAAGGACTGGTGATTCTATTTAGTCAGTCTTGATCCTGAATAGAGATGAGACGAACACCCCCCGGTTCGGTTCGCACCAGAACCTGCGAATGGACCGAAAGTTCGCTCTAACTATCGAACCCCGTTAAAGTCTATGGGACTCGAACGTTCGGAATCAAAAGTGCTAATTTTAAAGGCTAATATGCAAGCTATTGTCCTAAAAAGGGTTTGGGGACCCGGGTCCTGCCCCAGGCGACGTGTATCAATGCAAAAATAAGTTTTAAAAACTGCAGTTTTTTCGGGAGCAGTGATTTTAATGATGCATAAAGTAAAAAAAAGTGAAATATTCATTTAAATATCGTACCTGGGGGGTGTCTATAGTATGCCTGTGAAGTGGCACGTGTTTCCCGTGTTTAGAACTGTCCCTGCACAAAATGACATTTCTAAAGGAAAAAAAGTCATTTAAAACGGCTTGCGGCTTTAATGTAATGTCTGGTCCCGGCAATATGGATGAAAATCATTGAGAAAAATGGCATGGGTACCCACCCCCCCCAGCCCATTACCAGCCCCTTTGGGTCTTGTATGGATATTAAGGGGAATACCCGCAGCCAAATAAAAAAAAGGAAAGGCGTGGGGCCCCCAGGCCCTATATACTCTAAACAGCAGTATACAGGTGGTGCAAACAAGACAAGGACTGTAGGTTTGTTGTTACGTAGAATCTGTTTGTAATTTTGAACATGTTCATTTTTAAAGTGTAGCTCCAGCCAAAAAAATCAATTTTTAAGCTTTTTGGAAAACCAAGGGAAGGGTTATCACCCCTGTAACATTTGTTTTGCTGTCTGTGCACCTGTTCAGAACATTTCACCTCACTTTCCGTCCCAATGACAAATGTTTTTTGAAAATTTGGGTGTTTTATTGAAACAAGGATTGGTGATAAAGCATCAGTGGAGAGGAGACACCTTTTTCCCATATTAACTTTTACAGGAGAGAATTTCCCTTCCTAGGGGTGAGATTTCCTCTCACTTCCATTTGCAAGTAGGAGTCGTTTGTAAGTTGGATGTTTGAAAGTAGGGGTCTGCCGTATATACTCTGCAGAAATTTGGCCCTTAGGTGTTGGTGTTGCCACAACACTGTAAGCCCTCACAGTTATTCTTGGTGGGCGCTGGAACGCCCTGCTGTGAACTATTATATCAAGAATTGTAATTACATGCCATTTTTGAACAGTGGTAGGAAAAATTGGGCCTTTATTGGTGGTGGTGGTGCTTGTGCCACAACACTGTAAAGCCCTCACAGTTACTCTTGGTGGGCGCAGGAATGGGCCCTGCTGTGAAATATTAGATCAAGAATTGTAATTACATGCACCTGTTGAACACGGGCAGAAAATTTGGGCCTTAGGCACTGGTGCCACAACACTGCAACCCTTCACAGATACTCTAATTGGAGCGCTTGATTGAGCCCTGCTGCAAAGTATTGCATCAAAAATTGTAATTACACTCCCCTGTTAAACAGGGGCTGAAAAATTGGGCCTTAGGCACTGGTGCTGGTGCCACAACACTGGAACCCCTCACAGATACTCTAGTTGGAGCGCAGAAAAGAGCCCTGCTGCAAAGTATTGCTTTAAAAATTTTAATTACACATCCCTGTTACACAGGGGCTGAAAAATTGGGCCTTAGCCACTGGTGGCGGTGCCCAGAACCAAAAATGTTCTTACAAGCTATCAGCATGATCATTGAGGAGGAAGAGGATAGTCACTCAGCATAACAGGATAGTCACTCAGCATCAGCGTAGGCAGTCTTGAAGGGATCTGACATTTAAAAAAAAAAATCGGTTACATCAGCATCAGGTGCTTGGTAGCTGGTGGTGATCCAAGACTGATTCATTTTTATGAAGGTCAGTCGATCGACCGAGTCGGTGGACAGGCGCACCCTGTGATCGGTTACAAAGCCTCCAGCAGCACTGAATGTGCGTTCTGAAAGAACGCTGGATGCAGGACAGGCCAGTAGCTCAATTGCATACTGTGAAAGCTCTGGCCAGTGATCCATCCTCAAGACCCAGTAACCCAGAGGATTTTCGGTGGGAAAGGTGTCCAAGTCTGATCTTGCCCCTAGGTATTCCTGCACAATGTAAACCAGACGCTGGCGATGGTTGCTGGAACCGATCATACCTTGGGGCTGCGGACCAAAAAATCATCTGAACGCATCGGTCAGACGGCCACCTTCTCCACCGCTCCTTCTTTGACTGACCGAAGCCTCAGCAACACGTTATCCAGACCAGGACCAGGAATTTGTAACCTCCCAGTCTCTGGGAACGCATTGCACAGACCTTTCTGCAAGGCCTCCCGAAGATGCTTCATCCTCTGCTCCCTCTGCGACGGCAAGATAAGGTCCGCAACCTTACCCTTGTAACATGGATCAAGGAGGGTTGCCAGCCAGTAATGATCCCTCTCCTTGATAGCAGGAATATGAGGATCCTTCCGCAGGTTTTGCAGGATCAGGGAGGTCATGCAGCGTAGGTTTGCTGAGGCATTTGGTCCGGAGTCCTCTGGGTCACTCTGCGACATGATCCGCAGCCACCTCCTCCCAGCCACGTACAAGTCCATGGGTGTCTTGGGACTGTAATTGATTCCTTGAAGATTGCTGCTGATGCTGAGTGTTAGGCTCCACCTCCATGCTGACACAATCCTCCTCCTCCTCATCCTCGTCCTGTGTGATAGGCGGGCCAGCAGGAACACTGTCTGGATAAAGGGGGCCTTGAGAGGTAAGGAAGTCCTCCTCTTCCTCCCTCTGTTCTACCTCAAGTGCCCTGTCCATTATTCCATGCAGCGTGTGCTCCAACAGGTGGACAAGAGGGACAGTGTCACTGATGCATGCACTGTCACTGCTCACCATCCTCGTGGCCTCCTCAAATGGTGACAGGACAGTGCATGCATCCCTGATCATGACCCACTGGCGTGGCAAAAAAAACAAGCTCCCCTGACCCTGTCCTGGTGCCATATTGGCACAGATACTCATTGATGGCCCTCTGCTGCGTGTGCAGGCGCTACAACATGGCCAACGTTGAGTGGGCATGTCACAAATTAGGCGGTTCTTGGGCAGGTTAAATTCCTTTTGCAGGTCAGCCAGCCAAGTACTGGCATTATATGACCAGTGGAAATGCACACAGACTTTCCTAACCTGCCTCAGGACATTCTGTAAGCCTGGGTACCTGCCCAAGAACCGCTGCACCACCAAGTTAAGGACGTGAGCCAAACAGGGCACATGGGTCAGGTATCCCTGTCAGGGGGCGGAGAGGAGGTTGGTGCCATTGTTGGAAACCACCATTCCTGGCTTAAGCTGGCCTGGCGTCAACCACCTCTGAGCCTGCCCCTGCAGAGCTGACAGAATCTCTGCCCCAGTGTGGCTCCTGTCCCCTAAGCACACCAGCTCAAGCACTGCATGGCATCTCTTTGCCTGCGTACTTGCAAAACTCCCTGAACGCCTACGGAGCACCGCTGGTTCTGAGGACAAAGCACAGGAAGAGGCCATGGAGGAAGAAGAAGAGGAGGGGGTGGAGGAGAGAGGTGTGTCAAAATCACCAGTAGTAGCATTTTGGAGGCGTGGTGGCGGAACAACCTCCAACACTACTGCACCTTGCATTCTTCCCAGCTGCCAGCAGAGTCACCCAATGCGCCGTGAAAGATAGGTAACGTCCCTGTCCATGCCTGCTGGACCATGAGTCAGCGCTTGCACCTTAACGCTGACCGCCCTGTCCAGCGAGGCAAAGACATTGCCTTCCACATGCCGGTAGAGAGCCGGAATCGCCTTCCGTGAGAAAAAGTGGCGTTTGGGAACCTGCCATTGAGGAACCGCGCATTCCACAAACTCACAGAAGGGGGCAGAGTCTACCAACTGAAAAGGCAGCAGTTGAAGTGCTAGCAATTTAGCCAAGCTAGCATTTAACCGCTGGGCATGTGGATGTCTGGGAGCGAACTTCTTTCGGCGGTGCAGAAGCTGGGGCAGGGAAATTTGCCTGGTACAATCTGACATTGGTGTACCGATAGCAGATTGCCCGCAAGTACTTGACACACCTAATTCTACACCTTCATTACCCTCAGTGCAGGTTTCAGAGAGGAATGAAGGTATAGCTGATGAGGAGCAAGGAGAGGTCTGCTTTGTTCTTTGGTGTGGGTCTTTTAGGTGAGCTTGCCAACGAACTGCATGGCAGGACGACATATGTCTGATCAAGCATGTGGTGCCCAAGCGGGTGATGGTTATGGCCACGCGAGATACGCCTGAGACATATGTTGCAAATAGTAGCACTGCGATCTGATGCACTCGTCTCAAAAAAGGCCCACACCAAAGAACTTTTGGAATAACGCACAGAGACAGCAGCGGCCTGCACATGCGGAGCTTTGCGGTGTGATGCTGTCAGTGTGCTGCCCTTAAGCTGGCCCCTGGAGGGCATCCTGCCTCGTTGGAGATGTGCCTACTCCTCCTTCTCCTCTCTCCTATCAGGCACCCACGTAGAGTCCGTGACCTCATCATCCCCTCCCTCCTTATCACTGTAGCAAACCTGGCAGCATGCTGCAGCTGGGGGAACATGACTGCCAGATTGCTGTCCTTCTTGGGCACCCCTTTCTCTCTGGGCTCACATTACTGCCTTCCTTTAGCTGGGTACCATCATCGGAGCCTTCAAAACGCTGGGCATCCTCCTGGAGCATGTACCCAACACTGTGGTCAAACAGTTCAGGGGACTCCTCAGGAGGACATGGTGGGGCTAGGGAAGGAGTGACTGATGCCATTGAGCCAAGGGAAGATGCCGCTTTGGCAGCTGCTTTGCTAGACGAAGTACCCAGAGCCTGGGTGAGAGAGGATGAGGAGGATGAGGACGGCTTGGTCATCCACTCTACCAAGTCTTCGGCATGTTGCGGCTCAACACGGGCAGCTGCCGAAAAAAAAGGACAAGCGTGTCCCACGGTCATGTACTGATGAGGATGCACCGTGTCCACGACCAGCACTGTTGCCTCTAGACAGAGCCTGCTTTCCCTCTTTTATTGGCTCGTGACTGTCTGCCTCTCCTTGTTGTCTTTCCAGACATACTAATGGCTTGCAGGGAGATGCAGCTGCACAAAGCTGGGATGTATATATATACTGATTATACTGCAGCTAGCAGAATCAACTGCCTGCCTGTAGTATTATTAGTATGAGAACACCAGCAATTGTCTTCAGTTAGCTTTAGTTGCACACTGTGCATAGGACACAGTACACTAACTGAAAATACTGCAGCTCCCTGCCTGTGGTATTAGTATGAGAACACCAAAAATTGTATTCAGGTAAGCTTTAGGTGCACACTGTGCAAAGGACACTAAAACATAATACTGCAGCTCCCTGCCTGTATTTGTATGAGAACATCAGCAATTGTGTTCAGGTAAGCTCTAGGTGCACACTGTGCAAAGGACACTAAAACAAAATATTGCAGCTCCCTGCCTGTATTTGTATGAGAACACCAGCAATTGTATTCAGGTAAGGTTTAGGTGCACACTGTGCAAAGGACACAGTACACTAAGTGAAAATACTGCAGCTAGCACAATCACCTGCCTGTCTGTCAGTATATTATGAAGAGAATAACAGGAACGGATCTAGCTAAACTGAATACAGTGTATAAATATATATACAACACCTAGGATGCATTTATATCCTCTACACACTTTAACTGAAGCTAATTGACTCGCTGCCTGCTCTATCTAACTCAAATTAAATGACACGGTCTCTCTCTCTCTGTCTGTCTTTAACCCCCGCCGCAACACACTACACAAGGCCGCCACGCAGGCGGCCTTATATACTGTGGGGCATGTACTAAACCCCCTGAGACATAATTGGCGAAAGCCACCCTGGCTTTCGCCAATTATGGCTCTTCGTTTTTTCCACGCTGTGATTGGCCAAAGCATGCGGGTCATAGTGCATGCTTGGCCAATCATCAGCCAGCAATGCACTGGGATGAATTATGGGCCATGATGCGACACTCGAATTGGTCACAAACGGCCCATAATGTTCGAAATTCGGCGAACGGCCGAACAGACGATGTTCGAGTCGAACATGGGTTTGACTCGAACTCGAAGCTCATCCCTAATCCTGAAAGCACAGCTAGGTCCTGGACCTCCCTGTGGATGACATTGCAGTTAAAAGAGAAGTATGGGATTGCAGTGGAGGAACTGGAAGCGGCCGTCTTGCCGTCTCGCTGAAAGGCTGAGACAGCCATAAGTCCAGGCACCTGGCGGATCCAGACCTTCGAAGTCGGGATGACGCGTGCCTAGACTGATCCTGGTGACTTCAGCAGAGACCGGACTTCAGACTGCTCTCTGCTTAAACCGGGTCACAGGAGTGCAAAACGAATTGCACTCCTGTGACCCTTAGGAGAAGCCCAGCCAAATAAGCTCAGGCTAGACTTCTACTTTAAGCAATGCAGGGTAGTCCAGAACTCGTCCCATCCTGTGGCTAAACAATGAAGTTGCAGAATACACTGATCAGGTCATCTTTGTGTGCTCCTTCATTGTGAGCATAGTAGACACAACATTGGGAAAAGCAATAAAGTCTGAATTGGCTGAATGCTGATTCTCCTTCGCCTATTTAGTTTAGCGCCCTGCTCCTATTATCTGAGCTGTAGTTTAGCTCAGAGCATTATGTTAAATTTCTGGTTTCTGTTCCAGTTCAGTCGTGTTGTACATTTTCCACTTGGCCGTGGGTGTCGCTGTCACCCCCGGTCAGTGTTGGAAATGCAGCAGGCTGAATGTATTGAGTACATCTTTACCCAGAAAAAGCCCAGGGGAAGTGGTCCACCCGCTGTGCATTCTGGGAGAGGGTACTTAAGGGACAGACACCGTTTTCGCGGTCTCTCTGACCTGATGACCCTCCTGGCCTAGGGTGTGCTGTAGCAGTTCTTCTGCCTCTGGGCCTGCTGGCCCGAGTCCTCGTTGCTGAAAGTGGGCCCAGGAGTTTCTGGGGCCTACTGGTCCAGGGGTGGTCCTGAGCTATCTTGCCTGCGGGGAGAAGCCGAGCAATTGGAGACTCAATTGGAGGACGCATTCCAGCCCATCTACCTCACAGTATCGCCGGATGGCTGAAATATACTGGTACTGTGAGACTGTTTGACTTTGCAAAAGGTTCTTGGTTATACAATCCTGTGGCAGAGGATTGTACAACGACTCAAGCTATATTCAACAAGTCTGTGGCAGACACTATGACCGAGCACTGCACCGGCTGCTAGGTCAGTGAGAGAGGCCTATCCGGTGATTGCTAGATCCAGTTGTGGAGCTGTTTGTCCTCTTGATCAAAGAAGTACCCGTGATCCGCAAATACAAGGTACCTGAATCTCCCCTAACCCTCCATCCCTCTATCTGATGTTTGTTAATAAAGCATTGGAAAAAGAGGCTAAAGCCCTGTACACACGATCAGTTTGACTGATGAAAACCGTCTGATGGATTGTTTTCATCAGACAAACCGATCGTGTATGGGACCCATCAGTCTTTTTTCCATCGGTTTTAAAAAAATAGAACATGTTTTAAAATTATCTGATGGATAAAAAACCGATGGCAATTTCCGATCGTCTGTGGGGAAATCCATCAGATAAAAAACCCAAGCATGCTCAGAATCAAGTCGACACATGCTCAGTAGCATTGAATTTCATTTTTCTCAGCTCATCGGAGTGTTTTACGTCACCACGTTTGGAACGGTCGGTTTTTTGACTGATGGTGTGTGGGCAAGACTGATGGAAAACAGTTTCATCAGATTTCTGATGGACAAATCCATCAGACGAAAATCCATAGGATATCTGATCGTGTGTACAGGGCTTAAGTGTTTGGTGCAGATATCTGTGAACAACTCTCCAATGGGACCCCTATGGCGGATACGGTGAACAGTCAGTTATGGCAGACCCAAAATTAAACCAGCAGCTCCTACGGGGGTAGTGCTACATATGTGCTGCCTTGCAGAAGACTATGTGCAGAATTTAGGTACATATAATAGTTTTATGTAAAAATACGGTAATTATTTTTAACTTAATTATCTGTCTGGAGTTCACTTTTAAAGTGCAACAACCCCAAAAGCTGTTTTATTCAAAGCCTTCTTTTTGGCCTTTCAAAGCCAACTGACAAGAGGCCAGGCAGTGCATTATGACTACATAGTTACATAGTTAGGTTGAAAAAAGACAAACAAAAGTCCATCAACCAAAAAAAATTGAAAATCATACAATCCCATATACACAGTTGATCCAGAGGAAGGCGAAAAACCCCAGCAAAGCATGATCCAATTTGCTACAGCAGGGGGAAAAAATCCTTCCTAACCCCCAAGAGGCAATTGGATATTCTCTGGATCAACTTTCTCTATAAATGTTAGTTCCCAGTTAAAATATGTACATAGGAAAGAATCCAGGACTTTTTTAAAGCAATCTACTGAGCTGGCCAGAACCACCTCTGGAGGGAGTCTATTCCACATTTTCACAGCTCTTACTCTGAAGAAACCTTTCTGTATTTGTAGATTAAATCTCTTTCCCCCTAGACGTGCCTTCTTGTCTTCTGTGATGACTTTAAAGTGAATAACTCATCACCAAGTTCACTATATTGACCACTTATGCATTTGCACATGTTGATCATATCCCCCCTTAATCTCCTCTTCTCAAGAGAGAATAAATTCAGTTCCTCCAATCTATCCTCCTTGCTGAGCTCCTCCATGCCTCTTATCAGTTTGGTTGCCCTTCTCTGCACTTTCTCCAGTTCCCCGATATCCTTTTTGAGAACTGGTGCCCTAAACTGAACTGCATATTCCAGATGACATTTTACTAATGATTTGTACAGGAGCAAAATGATATCCTTCTCTCTCCATACCTCTTTTAATACAAGAAAGGACTTTGCTCACTTTGGAAACCTCAGCTTGGCATTGTATGCTATTATTAACTTATGATATACCAGAATACCCAGATCCTTCTCCACTATGGATTCCCCCAGTTGCACTGTACTCTCCCTAGTATGTATGATGCATGCACATTCTTAGCCCCCAAGTGCATAACTTTACATTTATCAACATTAAACCTCATTTGCCACATAGTTTCCCAATTAAACAGAGCATTGAGGTCAGCTTGTAAGTTGGAGAATTCCTGTAAGGACGTTATTCCACTGCATAGCTTGGTGTCATCTGCAAAGACTGAAATAGTTTAATTTGCACATTCGTTTTCCAAGACCACGAACCTCAAACACACAGCGTTTTCCTTGAATTCATGCAGGTGGTGAACTCAAGACTCATCCCTACTCATCACTTTCTGTCCTGGTAACAATGGTCACCTTGACCAATTGAGGTGTTGAATCTCCCCAGTGGGGACAAAGGCAGCAATAAAAACTAGACAGCGGTTGTAATCCTTCCCTACTCTATACAAAATAAAAAACACTTTGGTTAAACAAACACTTACTGTAGTGTGTTCTTTGTTTACCTGTTGCTCAAAGTTGCCCATTTATATGCTACCATTTTACTTTATTTTTAATCTTAAGCAAATATTTTATGGTTTTCACACATAATTAAAATCCCAGATCAGTCCAATAAAATCTTCTAAATTGTTTCCCCTGGTATAAGCTTTTGATAAGGTGCGTGTTATAATTACAGGAAAATGTGAACCTTGGCTCCTCTGATTTTCAAAGACTTACATTTAGGTGGCATGTAATCAACAACTTGCAAATTGTTACAGAACAGAGAGGCCGGGTATTTATTCATAATTTCCTTGAGGGCTTTTCTGCAGAAGGCACGTATAAAACTCTCTATTATTATGCTATATGGAAGGACAGGTTGTGCCTTTAGCTACTCAGACGTGACCCTACTCAGAACAAAGCCTTCTCTTCAATGGCTTTTACAAGATTCTTTCTAAACCCTACGCAACAAAAGGGAGAAATGTATAATTTTATTAAATAGATGACGCTCTTTGATTTTACTTAGCTTGATGCAAATGAGCCGATCTGTAAAATATAGCGGTTCAGCTCGTAATAACTCTTCAGACAGAAGACTCTCTCTGGTACGCTCCGTGAGCTTCTAAGGATTGTTTAAATATCAAAAGCAGTTTCAAAATGCGCTGACAAATGGAACAGGTGTGTAAATATTTTCTCTTGAACTAATTGTATCGTGTCCCATATCTTTATCTCGTTTTGTGTTCTTGATAATAACAGAAAAATATTGTTTTGAAATAACTCCGGCTAGGCAATTGCTCTGTGTTTTGGTGGAAAATAAAAATGTCTAAAAGCCTTTAGTGTGCAACACTTTAGTTTAGATATCTCAGTCATTTGTTAGAAATATGTCCATTGTTTTGCAAAAAATCATTTTTGAGGATGTTCCTTCTGAAAATATAGGCATATGAAAATGAAGGAAACTGAGAAATAGGATAATTTGTAAATTACGATGAGGCAAACTCTAGGGGTTTCTGGTACACTTCATACAGGCATACCCAGGGCCGATCCGCCCTATAGGCTTGCTAGGCAAGCTGCATAGGGCCCCGAGTAATTACTAGGGGCCCCCGAATCTTCGCCGCCGCCGCAACCGCCGCCACTAGAGGTCCGCAGGCCGGGCGGAGACAATTTTCATTTTCTTGTAGACCAAGAGGAGGGTCAGGGTGGCTGCCAATAGGAATTGAGCTGCGGCACCGCCCACCTCCCGCCCGCTAATGTCTGTCTGTGTGTGAGTGAAATGTGGGAAGGGGCGGGGGTGGGCGGCGGCGCCGCAGCTTAATTCCTATTGCCAGCCACCCGGCCGGCTCCTCCACTGTCCCCTCTGCGTAATGGCGGCGGAGAGAGTCTCTGCTGCTGGGGCATAACACCTGGAGTAAGGGGGGCCTCTGCTGGGAATGACTGGTGTAAGGGGGGCCTCCGCTGGGAATGCCTGGTGTAAGGGGGGCCTACCCTGGTGTAAGGCCTCCTCTGGGAATGCCTGGTGTAAGGCAGGCCTCCACTGGGAATGCCTGGTGTAAGGGGGGCCTCCGCTGGGAAGGCCTGGTGTATAGGGGGGCCTCCGCTGGGAATGCCTGGTGTAAGGGGGGCCTATCCTGGTGTAAGGCCTCCTCTGGGAATGCCTGGTGTAAGGCAGGCCTCCACTGGGAATGCCTGGTGTAAAGGGGGCCTCCGCTGGGGAGGCCTGGTGTAAGGGGGGCCTCCGCTGGGGAGGCCTGGTGTAAGGGGGGCCTCCGCTGGGAATGCATGGTGTAAGGGGGGCCTCCGCCTGGGAGGCCTGGTGTAAGGGGGGCCTCCGCTGGGAATGCCTGGTGTAAGGGGGGCCTCCGCTGGGGAGGCCTGGTGTAAGGGGGGCCTCCGCTGGGAATGCCTGGTGTAAGGGGGGCCTCCGCTCGGGAGGCCTGGTGTAAGGGGGCCTCTGCTGGGGAGGCCTGGTGTAGGGGGGGACTCCGCTGGGAATGCCTGGTGTAAGGGGGGACTCCGCTGGGAATGCCTGGTGTAAGGGGGGCCTCCGCTGGGGAGGCCTGGTGTAAGAGGGGACTCCGCTGGGAATGCCTGGTGTAAGGGGGGCCTCCGCTGGGAATGCCTGGTGTAAGGGGGGCCTCCGCTGGGGAGGCCTGGTGTAAGGGGGGACTCCGCTGGGAATGCCTGGTGTAAGGGGGGCCTCCGCTGGGGAGGCCTGGTGTAAGGGGGGACTCTGCTGGGAATGCCTGGTGTAAGGGGGGCCTCCGCTGGGAATGCCTGGTGTAAGGGGGGCCTCCGCTGGGGAGGCCTGGTGTAAGGCGGGACTCCGCTGGGAATGCCTGGTGTAAGGGGGGCCTTCGCTGGGAATGCCTGGTGTAAGGGGGGCCTCCGCTGCGGAGGCCTGGTGTAAGGGGGGCCTCCGCTGGGGAGGCCTGGTGTAAGGGGGGCCTCCGCTGGGAATGCCTGGTGTAAGGGGGACTCCGCTGGGAATGCCTGGTGTAAGGAGGGACTCTGCTGGGAATGCCTGGTGTAAGGAGAGACTCTACTGGGAATGCCTGGTGTAAGGAGGGACTCTACTGGGAATGCCTGGTGTAAGGAGGAACTCTACTGGGAATGCCTGATATAAGGAGGAACTCTACTGGGAATGCCTGGTGTAAGGGGGACTCCGCTGGGAATGCCTGGTGTAAGGAGGGACTCGGGGCTTCCACTGATTCAGCATTATGGTGAGTTGAATAATTTCATTCTATATTACAATGTAATAATAGAAATAATGCGCTTCAGTCATCCTGACACCATAACAACCATGGTGCCAGGGTGATTGAAGCGCTAACACCAGGTGTTTGGAGTATCTTTATCTGCTGATTTGTTAAACTTTCTGGAATACACATATTTCTATTGTGGTGTAGGATCTGGGCCTGCTGTCCCTCCACCCCTCTTTCTTTCTATCTCTCCCTCTTTCTTTCTCTCTTTCTTCCTCCATCCCTCATTCATCTCCGACTCTAACCACACCCCTCCGAGCCACGCCCCCGTAAGCCACGCCCACAATTCCGCGTAAACCACACCCATTTTTTGCCACCGTAAAGGGCCCCTTAGCAGAATTTTGCTTAGGGCCCCAGGGAGGTCAGGATCAGCACTGGGCATACCCCACTTTTAAGTACACAATGGGTTTTATTTACTAAAGCTGGAAAGCGCAAAATCTGTCTCACTTCTGCATAAAAACCAATGAGCTTCCAGGTTTTATTACCAGGCTTAATTGAACAAGCTGGGGTTAGAAGCTCATTGGTTTCTATGCAGAAATTAGCCTGATTTTGGGCTTTCCAGCTTTAGTAAATAAAACCCATTGTGTACTTAAAAGTGGGGTATGCCTGTACTAGTTTTCTTTGAAAATTAAAATTCCCATCCAGCATCCTTCTCCGTACTTCACCTGTACTGGCAGCCCTAGCATGGATACCCTATCATAGGATGTAGTCGTTGGGCAAAGATCTCACTTCACCAATCAGAAGAAGTCAATATGAGTTGTGGCCAAACCTAGCATAGCACTAAGGAAAATGCCTTTCTGACCTTGGCAACAAGGAAGAAGATAATCAAAGGGGTGTACAGAGAAGGCATAATGCTGGCACTAAGTGCACAACCTGTTGGACTCTAGACATGAACAAAGATCTGCAGCACGGTGGACCCCCTAATGAGCATGGGCAGGACCCCAGGGCTGATGAAAATGGACAGGCTGCATGTTGGGCTCCAGGGCTGTAGAAGAGTTGAAACATGAAAAAATGCATTCAAATTAATTAATATGTCTCTTCTTTCCTTTTTTATCTGCTAAGTGCAACAGAAAATATTAATAGGCTCTGTGCTAGCAGCACTAGGAGAGTGGATTGCTGATCTCACACACAGACAGCATCCTAGCTCTCCAACACAACCTCCTGAATACTGCTCCAATCAAAACCTTTGCTCAGGCAGTGATTGAGTTGTTAATTAGAGCAGGGTTTAAGCTAGCCACACTCACACACTCTGTGTGTTCCTCTGGTCAGCCTGCAGATCTAGAAGGTTCCTTTCATCTATGCTAAACGACGCATATGAACAAATCACCCTTGCCGGCTATTGTATTCTTACAGCCAACTGTAGTTGCCGCTGTCAGAATTCCTTCACGGTGCCTTCATCTGATTGGCTTGGATTGGATTAAACAATTGTCTTTTGCCAAGCCAGGAGGTACCTAGTGGGACATGTCAGGCTGCAGGAGAGCCAGGACACTGTTTGTGTAAGAACAGCATTCTGACTCTTCTACGTGCTGCCAGCACAGGCTGTTTTAACTTTTGTTTCAAAACTTAGCTGATAAAAAATGTATAACAGAGGCATACTGTATTTATTACTGAATATGCACCTGGACTTCCTTACAGTATCATATTAACGTGGAACTATACCCAAAAGGGGAAGTTCTGCTTTTCTGCCTCTCCTCCATTCAACTTTTGGCACATTATATATTTTTTTTTTGGGGGGGGGCAGGCACTTGGTTTTGACAGTTAACCCCCCTCCTTCCCCTGCCTGTAGCCTCTTGAGACATGCCACAGGTTCCAGAAGGCTGTGGGACTATGCACACAGTGCAGTGCAGCTTGTGCATGCGCAGTGGGAAGTCAGCTGTGCAGCCGCAAGGAGTCACAGCTGGCTTTCCACACTAAAGATGCCTACTGCCTAGGACTCGGCGAAGAACTAACTCGGATGAGGACCGCGCTGGATCCCTGGACAGGCAAATGTCTCTTCATTAGAAGACAAACAGCTACAGTATTTGTAGCTGCTGACTTCTAATTTTTTTTCAGACTAAAAGTGATATTAAAGTGCCTCCTCATTAATGTCACCTATCAGTGCTGCCTATCAGTGCCCATCAGTGCCACCTATCAGTGCCCATTAGTGCCACCCATTAGTGCCCAACAGTGCCGCTTCATCATTGCAACCTCATCAGTGCCTCCTTATCAGTGCCTCCTTATCAGTGGAGCCTATCACTGCCCATCAATGCCCATCAGTGCCGCCTCACCCGTGCACATCAGTGAAGGAGAAACATTACCTGTTTGCAAAATTTTATAACAACTTTTTTTTTTTTTACTTTGGTCTTTATTTAGCACAAAATAAAAAAAACTCAGTGGTGATTACATACCACCAAAAGAAAGCTCTATTTGCTTGAAAAAAAATGATAAACATTTTATTTGGGTACAGTGTTGCATGACCGGGCAATTGTCATTCAAAGTGCAACAGTGCTGAAAGCTGAAAATTTGCCTGGGCAGGAAGGGGGTTAAAGTGCCCAGTAGGCAAGTGGTTAAACAGCAGCGCATTTTGACTGCGGGTGTTTGCAGGCACGGGAATGCCTGTAATTCTGGCACCCACAGCCACCCACATAGATGTGAACCAGTCCTAACAGAATGGAGTTCAGCCAAGCACAAAGCGCGGACTGCATGCATGCTCATTATTAACTGCTGCCCTTCCCATAGCTGCGTGTCCAAGCCATAGATCTCCGTTATGCGGGTTCACTTCCAGTTGCTACTGGAAACCAACTGCTAGAGAAGGAGCCAGACAATGACCCCCTCACTACCGAAGAACCTGTCACCTTACCAGGCAGCATGCCTAACAACTGGTTACTTTGTGTCTTGAACTTGTGTTTGGTTACTCTTAGCAACTATGTTTCTCTTCCTTGTCTTACCAAAATAACCCCTTTTGTAGTGGCATGACTTTATACCTCTTTTTGTTTTACAGACCCTGATTCTTTAGATAAGCCAGACTGAACATGCATCCCCATTGAATAATTTACAGTTAATGTAACTTTACTGGAGGGGCTTCGACATTACAGTTCAATATGAACAATTCCAAAACCTCCAAACCCTAATCCTAACTATAGCTTTGTGGCTGCCCAGGCATCCCTCTATGAGGCAGTAGTCCATGCTGGTAACCTCCATGGCTTGGATGTCCCCTGGAATCCCAGTGCCTTCAATGGACTGCAAGTCACTGCAGTCCCAACCCATGAGTCGAGCCAAAAGCAGGAACAGTTGCTCGCTGGACCTCAGCCATTCCCCTCTTTATACTCACAGGGGAGTTGGCTGGGACCAAAAAAACCTGGGAACTGAGCACACCAAACTTAACCTTTTCCCCAGCCTGGGCTATCTGCTGACTTACTAAATCAGCATTAACACAACCTGCCTACATTTGCCCTCCCCTTTTTGAGAGCTGCCCTGGCTGTGACTACAGAAATAAATAACAGCATACAGTAAATACAACAATTTTTACAACTGTAAAAACATTAGAACATTATAAGGCAGTAAAAGACTAACTTCAAAATGGCAGCCGTAAAAGCAGAACATTAAGTCTTTTCTTTGACATAATAGTCTAGGTCAGGCAGTCCCATGACCATCACTTGGTGAATGACTGGATAGTCTGGTTTGACCAGCTCAATCCAATCCATAAAGATGTGACGCTAAATGTTCCAGTCTTGATAAATCTGGTGAAATTGGGCCTCAATAAACTTGTTCTGGTACCAAAATCCTCGGAGGTGTTCCAGTTCTCTTAAGTCTCTCCCAGATGACCTGGCTATAGATTTTAGGATTGTCTTCCTCCAGCTGTCAGAATAAGTCCTCTTGCACGCATGGGAACACATAGCCATTTTTTCTGAGAGCGTAGACATTGAAGAATTTTATAATCTTAATAACCTGGTTATCTTATGGCCTGGAGGAACCAACCCTTGCTGAAGGTAAGCATCCAAAGGGTGGTGAGCAGTGGCGGCTGGTGGTATATTTTTAGGGGGACACTCATAATCTGTCCCCCCCCGGTCGGCCGATCGGTCCTAGCACTTACTCCATCTAGGGCTTCCTCTGGGTGGCGGGCAGCAGGCCTCTGCGTCTCCTCCTTCCTGGGCTTCACAAGGGCGCGGCTTCCCCTGCGTCTCTTCCCTCCTCATGCAGTTGTGATATTATCTTGTTTTTCAGTGACTTGGTCTCCAAAAATGCAATATATCTTTCTCATATAAAGTGGTTGTAAACCCTTACATATACCCAGTGAAGTGACTGGCCTCAGATGATACACAGAGATGAAACAAATCATCCTACATAAGTTGTATCTGTTTATCTCAATTCTTCACTTCTCTACTTCCGTTCAAATTCCAGAATTTAAAAGCTTGTGCGAAAGTTCAGAAAAAGGGGCAGAGAGCTGAAGTTACACTCTGCAGAGCTCGGGGAGGAGAGCTCTGAGAGTTGATTGGAGGGAAGAGACAGCCCCCCCTTCACGTAGCTTACAGGAAAAGGAACTAAGCAGTAGACAGAAATTACACTTAGTGCTCTTAACCACTTAACGACCGCCCACCGCCGATTTACGTTGGCAGAATGGCACGGACAGGCAGAATCACGTAGATCTACGTGATCGCCTTTGTGCAGTTGGGGGGTCCATCCGGACCCCCCTTCACTGCAGTGAGCGGCCGTTAAGTGTTCGGGAGCGATCAGGCATGAGGGGGCGGCCGCTCGATTCCGCCCCCCCCCTCGCGATCGCTCCCGGCCAATGAAAATGCTTCCTCCGCCATGTGATGTAAACAAGGCTGGAGGAAGTGATGTCATCTCCCTCGCCGCGGTCTTTTCGTTCCCGGCGCCGAGCAGAGAAGAAGCAGGTTAGTGCACCAACAGTCCACTGACACGTAGGTACACATAGGCACACAAATCACCCCCCAGTCACCCCCAGATCACCCCCCAGGTCACCCCAAAGCCCCCAATCACAGTGTCACTGATTGCAGTGATCATTTATTTTACTGATCACTGCATTTAGTGTCATCTGTGATTGTAAAAAGTTGCAGGGCAGTTAGGATTAGGCCCCTTTAGGTCCAGGGTAGCCCCCTAACCCCCCCCTAATAAAGGTTTAACCCCTTGATCACCCCCCAGGTAACCCTTTCACCCCCTAACTTCAGCGTCACTAAGCGATTGTTTTTCCGATCGCTGTATTCGTGTCGCTGGTGTTTTAGATAGGCAGTTATTTTTTTTTAGGTTCGCCGCAGGTTTTTATTAGTGTCAGGTACCCCCATATATTATTTTAACCCCCTGATTGCCCCTAGAGTTAACCCTTTCACCAGTGATCGCTGTATAAGCGTCACTGGTGTCACTGGTTAGCCAGTAAGTTATTTAGTTATTTAGGTTACCCGTCAGGTTTTTATATAGTGTCAGGTACCCCCATATTTAACCTAATAAAGGTTTTAACCCCCTGATTGCCCCTAGTTAACCCTTTCACCAGTGATCACCATATAAAGGTTACGGGTGACGCTGGTTGATTAGTTTGCTTTTTATAGCATCAGGGCACCCGCCGTATATAACCCAATAAAGGTTTAACCCCCCTGATCGCCCGGCGGGTGAGATCAATTAGGTTTTAGCGCCAGAGAGGGTCTGCGTCGCCCCAGGCAGTGTTAGGTTAGTGACAGTAACGCTAACACCCACGCGCAAAGCATACACCTCCCTTAGTGGTATAGTATCTGATCAGATCTATACTAGCATCCCCAGCGGTTTAGGGTTCCCAAAAACGCAGTGTTAGTGGGATCAGCCCAGATACCTGCTAGCGCCTGCGTTTAGCCCCTCCGCCCAGCCCAGCCCAGCCCACCCAAGTGCAGTATCGATCGATCACTGTCACTTACCAAACACAACACACATAACTGCAGCGTTCGCAGTGCTTGGTTTTTGGGGCCCTGTACGCGGCTAGGCTCCCAAAAAGTCCCACACATGTGGTATCCCCGTACTCAGGAAAAGCAGCAGAATGTATTTTGGGGTGCAATTCCACATATAACCATGGCATGTGTGAGCAATATATCATTTAGTGACAACTTTTTGTACATTTTTTTTTTCTTTTTGTCATTATTCAATCATTTGGGACAAAAAAAAAAAATATTCAATGGGGTCAACATGCCTCTCAGCAAATAGCTTGGGGTGTCTACTTTCCAAAATGGGGTCATTTGGGGGGGTTTTGTGCCATCTTGGCATTTTATGGCCTTCAAAACTGTGATAGGTAGTGAGGAGTGAAATCAAAAATTTATGCCCTTAGAAACCTTGAAGGCGGTGCTTGGTTTTTGGGGTCCCGTACGCGGCTAGGCTCCCAAAAAGTCCCACACATGTGGTATCCCCGTACTCAGGAGAAGCAGCAGAATGTATTTTGGGGTGTAATTTCACATATGTCCATGGCATGTGTGAGCAATATATCATTTAGTGACAACTTTGTGCAAAGAAAAAAAAGTTTGTCATATTCCCGCAACTTGTGGCAAAATATAAAATATTCCATGGACTGAACATGCCTCTCAGTAAATAGCTTGGGGTGTCTACTTTCCAAAATGGGGTCATTTGGGGGGGTTTTGTGCTATTTTGGCATTTTATGGCCTTCGAAACTGTGATAGGTAGTGAGGAGTGAAATCAAAACTTTGCGCCCTTAGAAATCCTGAAGGCGGTGCTTGGTTTCCGGGGTCCCGTACGTGGCTAGGCTCCTAAAAAGTCCCACACATGTGGTATCCCCGTACTCAGGAGAAGCAGCAGAATGTATTTTGGGGTGCAATTCCACATATAACCATGGCATGTGTGAGCAATATATCATTTAGTGACAACTTTTTGTAATTTTTTTTTTTTTTGTCATTATTCAATCACTTGGGACAAAAAAAAAAAATATTCAATGGGCTCAACATGCCTCTCAGCAATTTCCTTGGGGTGTCTACTTTCCAAAATGGGGTCATTTGGGGGGGTTTTGTACTGCCCTGCCATTTTAGCACCTCAAGAAATGAGATAGGCAGTCATAAATTTAAAGCTGTGTAAATTTCAGAAAATGTACCCTAGTTTGTAAACGCTATAACTTTTGCGCAAACCAATAAATATACGCTTATTGACATTTTTTTTACTAAAGACATGTGGCTGAATACATTTTGGCCTAAATGTATGACTAAAATTGAGTTTATTCGATTTTTCTTATAACAAAAAGTAGAAAATATCATTTTTTTTCAAAATTTTCGGTCTTTTTCTGTTTATATCGCAAAAAATAAAAATCGCAGAGGCAATCAAATACCATTAAAAGAAAGCTCTATTTGTGGGAAGAAAAGGACGCAAATTTCATTTGGGTACAACATTGCATGTCCGCACAATTTACAGTTAAAGCAGCGCAGTGCCGAATCCCAAAAACAGGCCTGGTCCTAATGGCCCGAAATGGTCCGGGGCTTAAGTGGTTAATTGAGACAAGTACACACTATAGAGGAATATCCTTTGTTCACATTTAATTTCTGAGGTTTACAACCACTTTACCCCCTTCATGCCTAATGGTAAAACAAATGTTAATGCCTAAGCACAATTTTGCAGCTTGGACATGCTATAATAAAACTGTACATATCATCACAGCTACTTTGTGCATCCATGTGGATTATACCTTGTTTTGTTTTTTTTAGGACAAACTCGTCTTTCCTTTGGTAGTAAATGGTAATGGATATCTCCTGTTTTTTTTTTTTTTTATAATCAAAGCAAAACTGACCCAACATAGCAACAAAATATATATATTTTTAATTTAGCTGTATATTTCTTGTTA
Source organism: Rana muscosa (assembly GCA_029206835.1). Classification (NCBI taxonomy): domain Eukaryota; kingdom Metazoa; phylum Chordata; class Amphibia; order Anura; family Ranidae; genus Rana; species Rana muscosa. The sequence continues at coordinate 66,893,685 of CM055120.1, forward strand.
TTACCATAACCTACCACCAAAGAACAACCCAAAATAAATTCCCCTGCTTTCTTTCAATGATCACAATGATACCACATGTGTATGTTAGTTGTTGTTTGTACCCGTAATACAGCCCAGAAACAATAGTGTACATTTTATCTTTTGTTTATATCCTACCTAAACACACTGACACTAATTGAAACTAAAAAAAACAATCCTACCCAAAATATACTGACCGTTGACCCCTGCATTTTGACCATGACCTTGACCTTTGACCCTTATTTAACCCAAACACTAACCCTGGCACTGATCTAGATCAAATCATTTTATAGGTATTTTTCTTTATATTTAATTTTATTTTTTTATATATTTTTACATTTTTTACACACAGAGAGAGAGGTATCTCTTTCCTCCATTCAGAGAGAGAAAACAAAGGGGTGGGCTACACAGTGACTGATCACTCAATCAAAGGCTATCACAGAAATCAGGTGACCCGGAACTGGGAGTTTGGGGTTCCGATCGTTAGTATGGGGCTTTGACAGATACGCATATAAACGACCCCAACGAAAAAAGCCCAGTCCAGTGAGGCCGCATGTATGTGTACTATCGGCGCAAAGGGGTTAAGGGCAGTAAAGCTTTTCTTGCAGAGACTCTTCTGTGTTGATGCACAAGAGAAAAGAAGAATATTTTCAGACAATCTCTTATAGCTTTTATGAGCTTGTTTTACTTTGCAAGTGCACTGTTTATGTTTAATTGTGTTTCATCATTGCATGTTTGATCAGCAGCAGTTATGCATCACATAGTCCTGTTCCACATATCAGATAAACTATTAGTAATGTCTGCCTTGTTTGCTTCTTAACCTACTTAGGCTTCAAGGAAGGCTTATGCCTTGTACACACGATCGGAATTTCCGATGGAAAAAGTCTGACGGACTTTTTCCATTGGATATTCTGACCATGTGTATGCCCCATCTGAGTATTTTCCGAGGAATTCCGTCAGAGTTTAGATAGAGGACATGTTTTCTTTTACTCCAATGGAATTCCTTTGGAATTCCGATGTACTTTTGGCCGGGCAAAAGCCTGATCGTGTGTACGGGACATTACACTGTATGTTAGCCCAATTCCTAATATTGAATACTGAAGGTTAAAAAAGACTCCCTTTGGCAATCTCAGCCTGAACTCTGGACAGGCCATGCCACCAACGCATTTCGCTCCACCCCTCAGGTCCTAATATTGAATATGTGTGTGTCAAGGTGTTATGCAAATGTTTTTCAATCAAGCCTTTTCTGTTTTTTACTTTTACATTGTAGGGGAAATGCCCCCTGATCCTGTCACGGGGCATTACTATTAGTAATGTCTGCCTTGTTTGCTTCTTAACCTACTTAGGCTTCAAGGAAGGCTTATGCCTTGTACACACGATCGGAATTTCCGATGGAAAAAGTCTGACGGACTTTTTCCATTGGATATTCCGACCATGTGTATGCCCCATCTGAGTATTTTCCGAGGAATTCCGTCAGAGTTTAGATAGAGAACATGTTTTCCTTTACTCCAATGGAATTCCGTCGGAATTCCGATGTACTTTTGGCCGGGCAAAAGCCTGATCGTGTGTACGGGACATTACACTGTATGTTAGCCCAATTCCTCCTTTCCTAATGTAATCTGACCACACCAAGCACAGAAGCAGACCTGTGCTGGCAGGGTCAGTTTACATGCCGTGCAACCTGCTTGCAGTTACAGGACACTGTGGCAATGCAACTATCAATAAACAAAGTAGGGCTGGGTAGCGGGAGTGACAGTGAAACTGACTGGATGAGGCACAGGCAGAACATCCTGTAACTCCAAGCAGGAAGGTTGTGTATAAGACATACATGCCCCTATGCTATGGGAAACACGGATAAATGAAGGCTGTGAGGTCATGTGATTGTCACATACAGCATTACAAAAAAGGTAATGTGGAAAATGCTTTGTACTCCATTAGAGTAAACTCAGATAAGTATTGTGTTCATAAATAATTTGACTGTGCATTTGGGTCCTACCTTTGGCAAATCAGCCTCAAATTGGGATCAATGCCTATTAGATGTACAGATTATTGCTGGGACATGTTGTTGCAAGGGTGAGCAGTGCGGCATTATCTGTGTACATACAGGTTATGCAGAGAACATATAACTAAGTAGAACAGAAATCAGACATAGCCTAGAACTGATCAGAAATTCTGTGGGCAGTGATATTTCTGGCTGCAAAAGTTCTTGTAGATCCAGAAGCAAATTCAATACACAAAAAAAACCAATGCATGTATACATTTCCATATTGTAGAATGGTTTTCTTCTTAAGAGTGAGAACAGACACCTAAGGTTATTGCAGAAGACTTTATAGCCCTGTACACACGATCGGATATCCTATGGATTTTCGTCCGATGGATTTGTCCATCGGAAATCCGATGAAACTGTTTTTCATCAGTCTTGGCCACACACCATCAGTCCAAAAACCGACGGCAACAAAACGACGGCACGTACAACACGTATGACGGCGCTATAAAAGGGAATGAACAAATCTAATGGCGCCACCCCTTGGGCTGCTTTTGCTGATTTCGTGTTACCGCGTGTTAGTAAAAGTTTGGTGAGAGCCGATTCGCGCTTTTCAGTCTCCGTGCTTTGCAGATCGTTTCCTGGTGGTCAGTTTGTGCTTGTGGGTTCGTATTTGTTATTCAGTGCGTGCAGTCAGGTCATTACTGCTTTGCAGTGCCTTCTTGGCCGTTCGTTTACTGTTTTTCAGGTCGTTCTTTTTAGGCCTTGCTGTTCCATGGTGCGTTCTGTTTGAGTTCGTTCTGACCAGGAGACCGGTTTAAGACCATGTTTGAAGTGCGTTCTCGTTCTCGAGCTCGTGCTGGCTATGGACTTGGTGTTGCGGTTAACACTGTAACCCGAGTTCAGTCCGTGAACAGGGTGAGGAGGAGTTCATGGACCAAGAATTGGTTGCTCCAGAGGGACCAATTCTCTCATATGTCTCTGCTGCGGGAAATCCATGAGAATAATCCTGATGATTTCAGGAATTATCTCAGGATGACGGACCCCGTTTTTCACCGTCTGTTGGATTTGCTGGCCCCCTATATCACGAGGCAGGACACTGTGATGCGCCAGGCCATCACTGCCGAGCAGAGGCTTATTGCCACGTTGAGATACCTGGCGACTGGGAGAAGCTTGCAGGACCTCAAGTTCACAACAGGCATCTCCCCCCAGGCTCTCGGGATCATTATCCCTGAAACGTGTTCGACCATCATTCAGGTCCTGCAGAAGGACTATATGAAGGTAAGTTTGCTCCTGTAACATCACATTATATGTTTTGATTGTTTGCTAATGTTATTTTTTTTTTATCCTCCTTCCCAAATTTGCCTGTTTGTAATATCCTGGTAATGTCCCCATTTTCACCATGCATGTTTTTACCTGTAATGGCCTTTTTGGGGCCTACATGCCTATTTCCCTTCACTAACCTCTCCAGTATGCTATCCTGGGCCCAAACCCAGCTAGCTTTCTTTTTTCCTATTTTTTTTTGGGTCATTGCCCTCATAGTTTTACAACCCTCCCCCCCCCCCCCCTAAAATGTGCAAAACTTTTTTAATTCTCAATCCAGATCAGCAGAGTGGTAGAGCCTTTATTTTGAGCCTTCAAAATCACCTCAAACACCCCCCCCTTAGAATATTTTCTAATGTCCACTCAGCGAGGGTGAGGCATCTGCTAAGTGGGCCTTATTTTTGGCTATGAAATACTCCCTTCACTAATCATGGTAGCCTGATGTTGGTCAACAATGTCTTTTTGTGTAATCTGTTTGCACTGTAACCTGAAAACTTACTAATGTCTTATTTTTTGTTTGACTCCACAGTTTCCTTGCACACCACAGGAATGGCTGACTGTGGCTGATCAATTTGCCCAGCGGTGGGACTTCCCCAACTGTGGAGGGGCAATTGATGGCAAGCACGTCCACATAGTGCCGCCACCCCATTAGGGGTCATACTAATTTAACTATAAAGGTTTCAATAGTATTGTGTTAATGGCGGTGGTGTCGGCACGGTACGAGTTCCTGTATGTGGACGTGGGGAAGAACGGCCGGATGTCCGATGGCGGAGTATTCGCGCAGACGGAGTTCACTCACCGTCTGCAGTCTGGGGGTCTTGCACTGCCTCTAGATGCAGACAACGTGGATGGACTACCGTTTGTTTTTATCGCAGATGAAGCCTTTGGACTGGGACCACACCTGATGCGGCCGTTTCCCCAACGCACCCTCACCCTGGAGAGGAGGGTTTTTAATTACCGGCTGGCCAGAGCCCGGAGAGTTGTGGAGAATGCCTTCGGGATAATGGCCAGCCGGTTCCGCCTGTTTCAGACAGCTATCCATTTGGCGGAATACAAGCTGAACTCCATTGTGTACTGCTGCTGCATAATGCACAATTTTCTAAGACATTATTCCCCTACATATGTGTCAACAGTTGGGCCTGAGGCCGGTCCATCCGAGATGACCATTCTGACCGGCCTCAACACTGCCCGTACTGGCTTGGCTCCCCAAAGTGCCCGTGAAGTACGTGAGAAATACGTTGAGTACTTCACGGGTAGGGGGGCCATCGCAATGCCAGACCACATCTGACCTTTTGCTTTGTGAATTAAATTTTTATTCTATTTTCTACAAACTTGTTTTGTCATTCTTGTATTTTGGGTTTATGTGTCTCCGGCCTCGTACACACGACTGAGTTTCTCGGCAAGAACCAGCAAGAAACTTGCTGGCAGAGATGTCTTGCCGAGAAACTCGTTCGTGTGTATGGTTTCTCGTCAAGAAAACCGACAAGTAATCTCGACGAGAAAATAGAGATCCGGCTCTCTATTTTCTCATCGAGATTCTCGTCGGCATGTTTCTCGACGAGAAAAGTGAGTGTGTGTACACTTACCTGTCCTCCCGGAAGCCCGCGCATGTTCGAAATGAATTTGACGCATGCGCGGTAGCTTCCTAGGCATAGGTAGGGTATACCAAGATGGCGGCGACGGCATCGAATGTGATGAGCGCATGCTCGTCGTAGTCGATGACGTCACCGCGTACGCTCCATTCAAAGAACCGCGGGTTCTTTGAATCGAGCGTGTGTACACTCAGCCGGGACAAGTTTCTTGTCCAAGAATCTCGTCGAAAAAAACGACATGTTTTTTTCGACGAGAATCTCGGCCGTGTGTACGAGGCTTCCCAGGTTCTAGTATTGTCAAGTGTATTTGGCCTTAGTAAATAGCCTCAATTCTCACTCTAAAAAAACATTGATTTGGCATTTTCAGAACTGCTATTGAGCATAGAAAGAACAAGCCACACCTTTTTGAGACTTCCAGAAACTTTTTACTCTGTGCACCACATATTTTTGAGGTTTTATAGAATTACAATTTAGACAGTTTTTGGTCATCTTATCTTTTTTTTTTTTTTTTTGGAGGATTGTTTTGCAGAAACATGCATGGGTCAAAATCACAAACTTTTTTTTAAAAATATTACAAAAATAACAAAGTGAAAAATACAAACATGAGATGGGGTGATGTCACCCCTGATCCATCCCAAATGTGAAGAACCCCACTTTCTTTTTGGGGCTGAAATGGGTATTTTCAACCTGATCCCATGGCTAGGGTAAACATGTGTTATCTGCCATCATGGGGGATCAATGGACGTGCTTTGGGGGTGCAAAGCCTTCCTCTCACCTACTTTAGTAGGTAGGAAGAGGTTGCACCCCCAAACAGGGACATAGATATCCTGTGACGGAAGATAGCACATGTGGAGTCACTGTGTACATCTTCACATTTGGGCTGGTTGAAATACTGTTGCAAATTTTGTATGCAAAAAAGCACACTAAAACAGGGGGGGGGGGGGGGGTCAGACTATTCGCCCCAAAATATCTATAATATTTTTATATTTTTGCTCAATCACATTCATTCGAGTTCTCATAATGTCCATTTCGCTACTACATTCCATTATTTCTTGAATTATTATTTTGGCACTAGCACTCGAGAATGGAGGATTTGGAGTTCCTGACACACCACCACGTTCAGCCCCTACAAAAAAAGAGAAATTTAGAAATATGCAGGCCTACATCTGTATTTACCTGGAAGTTGTGGTGACAGACACTGACCTGTTGTGGTGATAAGCTCCACCTCTCCTTCCTCCACCTCCCCTTCCTCCACCTCCGCTTCCTGAACATGCTGATCCTGGTGTGGTTTGTGATCTTCGGGGAGTGTCTGTGGTCTGTGCTTCCTCGTCTCCTCAGATTGGTGTCCTCCCAGTCTCCTCTCCCCTATGGGAATGGCAAAAATAATGTATCCTTTAGCACACAGAGATTTTAGGCCCGAAAATCTAGACATTGTTTTGAAGTGTGGTACAATTGATATTTGGGCCAGAGTTACAAGGCGAACATATGAGATCTTGCGAACTCTACAAAGCAGCATGTTTTTTTTTTTTTAGGGCACTCAAAAATACACTTGGATAACCACCAAGGTATCCACTGGACCACCTGTGTGTGACCCCGTTAATAATGTTGTTATGTGGCCCAGACTATAGTATATTGCTCTAGAACAAAAAGCTGAGTACACAACTGCTGGAATGTCATCTCCTTTACCCAGAATCCAGTTCAGCCTTTCATTCACATTCTACTTTACTTATAACACATCATCTAGCCAACAATGTGTAGATAAACATTGTTTCATTAAAATGAGGCATGCCCACATGTAGTTTACGTGGATATGTGGCAAGCATGTTTTAGGGAAGACGATCAAGTTTTTTTAACGACACATTTACCAAATAAGTGGACCCTAAACTTAACATAAAAGTTATCATTTGAAAATGTAAAACCAGTCAAGCCAAGCACATGGAGCAAAACATGGAAGAATACATATTACAATGTGAAAGAAGACAGTAAAAATAAAAGCTTACTTTTTTCAATGTTTTTTTTAAGCTTCCTATACTGCTCCGGCTCCCTCAGCTTCAGGTCAGACCACCTTTTACGGAGCTGCTCCTGACCCCAAATTTCTCATAGAGAGTCCTCGCCACTTTGTCCATTATTTGCGACTTCCGGAGATTAGGGGTGTCGTATGGCCCATGCTTCCCATCGTAATCCTTCCTCCGCAGAATGTCCACCATCTCTGCCATCTCAGCAAATGACATATTAGTCACCTTGTATCTTTTAGTCCAGGATCGGGACGTTGCCGCCTCCGGACTTTCCTCGTCGGTAATTTCAAATAAAGAATCCACCTGTGTCTGCGACATGTCGCCATCTCACACTGTGCGCCGAACGTTAAGGGGCGGGGAAATGCAGGAAAAGACCGTCATGGGCGGGCGACGAGGGCGGAGTTACACGCATGCGCAAGGTATAAAAAGGGGAAAGAAGTTATTAGGGATGCGCGGAGTAAGGACAACCGGAAGTGCAGTAAAGAACACAACTAAGGTAAGAAGGGAACTGGGGCCTGCAGTGGCCTATAATTGTTCATGATTGTATAGGCCAATATTGTGAGAAGTTGAGTAGAATGTCATTTGACCTCTCATGGTTTTTTCTGTGTTTTTTACTTGCAGACACTCCAAAATGAATAAGTTAAGAGAGCCAGAGATCATGTTGGTTTTTATTGACAAATATAAACAATTGCGCAACCTGTGGGAACTGAAACATCCAGCGTACCACAAGAGTGATGTACGTCGGGCAACAATTCAAAAATTAGCAGAGGATATGAAGCCCTGGATCCCAGATGCAGACTACACTATGATGAATAATAAGATAAACAACCTGCGCAATTCATATAAAAAAAAATACAAAGAAGTGCGCGCTTCGAAGAGATCAGGAGCAACAGCAGAGGATGTAGTACAGCCCAAGCTGTGGTACTACAAACATCTGCAATTTCTGGATGACCAGATTGAGGCCAGGGAATCAATTTCCAGCCTTCCCTCAACCCTTCCTTCCACCCTTCCCTACAGCGTTCCTTCCACCCTTCCACAAGGAAGATAGAAGATAGAAGATAGATTCCACAAAAAATCTAACTATGTGCTTTTTTCCAACACAGGATGAGGCCAGCCAGGAGGAAGAGGCTCAGGAATGTGGCAGGCAGGAGGAGACAGAGGTGAGTGTCAGCCAGGAGGAGGCAGGGCCAAGTGGGACTCAGCAGGTCCCCAGGCCTAGTGGCAGCACAGTCTCACAAGTGGTTCCCCTACACGTCAGACCGCCAAAACATCGGCGGATGACACAGGTGGAGGAGGAGTCACTAAAGATGATCCGTGAGGCTGCTGCCATCATGAGGGCCCCCCTCAACCCTGCGTAGGGGTTTAGTAGCTATCTTGCCGATAAGTTGCTCCAAATGGAGGCGGGACAACGTGCCCTCTGTGAGCACATTATCTACATGGCCGTAAACATGGGGGTGAGGGGGCAGCTGACTGAGGCCACCCATATCTCTCAACAGGCCAATCCTTCTCCTCCTTCTCCTCCTCCTCCTGCCACATTACCACCCACAGTGGCCCGGCCTGCAAGGGTGCGTGGACGGGGCCGTGGAGAGAACGCTGCAGGGAAGCGTGGAAGGAAGGCTACAGGGAAGAGCAGGAGGTGATTCTCTGGCCTCGTGCTGCTCTTCCAGAAGTTGCAGTTTGATGGAGTACCACAGCTTGGGATGATGTATGTCTTTGGCTGCTGCTCCTGATTTCATGCTGTTGTTTATCTTATTGTTCATCATAGTCATGTCTGCCTTTGGGGTCCAATGACTTCATATTTTCTGCTAATTTCTGAATTGTTGCCCTTCGTTTTTTGTTTGCTTTTTTGCCAGAATAAATGGAGATTTGATTTCAGCCAACATACATGCCTGATGTGTTTTTATTATGAGTAGCAATAGCATTTCATAAATACAATGTGTAATTAATAACAAGGGTCACCAACCTCCATGAGGAAAAGTAAAAAAAAAAAATGTTGTCGTGAGAAATTGACACACCAAAAAATGCACAACAAATAAATAACACAAAAAAAAAAAGGTTTTGTGTAATTTGTGAGGTCGGCCTTTAAGAATAAAACAAATTATTCAGAAGATCACAAGAAAGAAGAAAGACATAAGTTTGTCAGAACTCGTGATAAAGATCTGCTGCAAAAAACGACATTTTAAACACCATTCTAAAGCAAAAAACAATGCGCTGCATTAAACGAAGCAATAACTTGCAGAATGACGAATGTGCTCTCTCCATTAGGAACGCTAGTTTTACCAGAACGAGCTCTCCCGTCTCCTAATTCAGTCTGAGCATGCGTGGGTTTTTTAACCGATGGACTTGCCCATAGACGATCGGAATTTTCCATCGGTTTTTGATCCATCGGAAAAATTTAAAACAAGTTCTATTTTTTAAAACCGATGGAAAAAAGACCGATGGGTCCCATACACGATCGGTTTGTCTGATGAAAACAATCCATCGGACGGTTTTCATCGGTAAAACCGATCGTGTGTACGAGGCTTAATTTGATCCAAATGACTTCTAAGCAGATCTGTAATGCAACATGTGCTCACCCAAAGAGCACAAAAAGAGAGGCCCGAAGCAAAAAAATAAATAAGCGGAGGGCCACATGGGGGTGGGGGTGTTTGGGTAGGGACAGTGGAACGGGACAGGATAGAGGTAATTCAGGCAGAGTGTGGATGCTACGTTACCAGGTTTGGTCAGCTTGTGGAGAGCAGGAGGGCTGTGGGGGGTATGTAGGGTGGGATCTGAAAAGGTGGCAAGCAGTTGGAGCCAACAGCCGTGGAAGAAGCTTTCCACTCTCATGCCGTATGTTGGATCTCTTTTCATGTTGGTTGTAAATGTTTGGCGGTTGGGGTCTTTGGAAGCCTTAAGATTTTCAACAGTTCTTTGTAGTGACCCATCTAAGGTATGGAGTCCTCTGTGGCATCCCAGTTAATGGTGGGTTAACTGGGAAGTGGTAAATCGCAAGTATCTGTGAAAAGGTGGGTGGTCCCCCAACCGGTGTAGTGAGGCTGGGGAACGTTTAGTAGACATGCAGATACAAACTTGATGTTGGTTCATTGTGCCTCCTGTTGTGTTACACTATGTGATTATTCTTGCTCTGTGTCTTTAAGATCTGTCCCCTTCTTTCTAGCTGAACTCTCTCTCTCACCGTAGTTCTTTATATATCTCCTCCACTTCCTGATTCTGGTCATTACTCCTGTATATCTTCCATGCTAAACATCTTACATGTGGCTTACAACTGCAACATTTTTCTACCTATGAATATCCATCATTAAACGGAACATTCGAAAGGATTCATCGTCTGTCGTCCTAACTGTGAGTTTATTCATTGAGTAAAACTGCCTGTATCGATGCAAGGGATTAATATCAAACCAGCTTGAGTAAGGCCTACTTAAACCTGGAGATGAACTTTATCGCTTTGTAGTTGAGACAGAACAGTAGAAAAACGGCGTTTCACAGCCTAAATACAAGATTTCTGCATGTCAGTACTGAAACAGACAAGATTTACTGCCCTCATAGCAAGACAGAAGGGACAGAGCAGCACATGGCAGCCTTATGGCCTGAGACAATCTGCACAGTGTCATATTTCAGCACACAGATCCTGCCTGCTTTCACAGTCAGTCTGCTATCATGAGTGACCAAGCTTCTGCATGTGAACTCACATCTACCTCCCCACAAGTTCCTGAAGAAACTGAGTTACCCAAACGCTCAGTTAAACCCACTTGGAAAGTAATGGAGAATTATGAAGCTTCAAGGACTGAATTGTCAAATAGCTTGGAATTAGTCTGGGAGAAAATCCTTGCTGAAGCCAATACAGTGTCTGTTGAACGTGAACTATTGACACTAGAGGGCGCCATTAAACAACTTTCTGCCTCATATGAGCTTTATCAGCTTACCAGCAGCAAATTCACTAATGTCTTACAAAACATGAATACAGAAAGTGCGATGACACAATTAAAGCGTGTCAACATTCTTAATATTGAAAGAGACAGTTTTATCCAGCAAACCAGATTAAAGGCAGAAGCAAAAATAAAGCTGTTACAGGACACTGCATCTCACAGATCTGTTTCCACCAGACGTTCTAAAAACTCGTCAAGATCCCATAGTTCAAGATACTCAACACTCAGTGAGCGACTTATTAATGCCCACGCTGAAGTGGAAGCCAGCAAAGTGCAGGTGGCATATGCAGAAAAAAGAGCAGAGTTGGAAGCGCAGTCAGCACGTCAAAGAGCAGAGTTGGAAGCTCAGAGGGCAGAGTCGGAAGCGCAGTCAGCACGACAAAGAGCAACAGTGGAAACCTTAAATGAACAGTGTAAACATGACGCAGCTATGGCAAAGCTAAGGGTCCTACAGCAAGCTATCAGTGCAGACGAAGGTGCAAGTGAGAAAGACAGCATTAACCTAAACATAGCAGATATGGAAGACCCCCTCAAACGCACTAAAGACTATGTCCTAAGCCACTGCAGTGCACACTCCATTGTCTCCAATGCTCCCGACTACATAGAGACTCCTTCACAGCTTCAAGTTAAAGAGGTTCCAGCAACTTCCTGCACTCAAAATCACTCCACTGCATTTCCTACCTGCCTACCTTGCCTGCCTTCATACGTCTCAGAGCATCAGCGCAAGCTTCAAGCAAGTCATCAATCTCCAGTCATCGGTACAGCCTTGAATCAACGTACCATTGGAACAACTGACTTCAAGCAAGCAACTCACCTGGATGCATCTGCTGCACCATATTTCCCTGTGTCCTTTAACAACAATGTCAAAGATAACGCAATCAGCACCATACAGCCAACAGCATCTCACATAAAGGCGGAGACAACTGAAACAGAAGAGTTTGTGAGGTACATGCTTCGCAGGGAGCTCACAAAGACTGGTCTTACAAGTTTTGATGACCAACCTGAGAACTACAGAAGTTGGAAATGTGCCTTCAGAACTACAATCAGCAATATTGGCATTACAGCTGATCAAGAATTGAATCTGCTGATCAAATGGCTTGGTCCTCTATCTGCTGCACGTGTTAAGCCATTAAGATCGGTTTTCATGGACAATCCTACTGCAGGCCTCACAGCTGCATGGGAGCGACTAGAGCAAAGTTATGGCAGTCCAGAAGCTATAGAAAATGCTTTGTTCATGCGTCTGGAAACTTTCCCAAAGATATCCGGTAAGGACAACAAGGAGTTCCAGAGACTGAGTGACCTTCTCCTTGAGCTTCAGCTAGCCAAGACAGACCCAAAACTACCTGGACTCAGTTACCTTGACACTCCAAGAGGGGTAAACCCAATTGTCTCCAAGCTCCCGTATGGTTTGCAAGAGAAATGGACTGCACTAGGGTCATCATACAAAAGAGAGAACAAGGTTTCCTTCCCTCCATTCTCTTTCTTCTGTGAATTCATCAGGGAAATTGCAGAGACCAAGAACGATCCAAGTTTTTCCTACGGTGAGTACAGCCTCTTCTCACCCTTTCCTAAGAGTACCAGTCTTCAGGGCAACTATAGAAACCATAGAGACCCAGTGTCTGTGAAAAAGACTGACATCCTTCCCACCCCTACCACAGTTCTGGCCACGAACAAACAGAGTAGGAAGATTGAAAACCCTAGCAGAGTGTGTCCCATACACAAGAAGCCACACCCCCTCAATAAATGTATTGGCTTTAGGAAAAAGCCTCTGGAAGAGCGCAAGGAGCTTTTAAAGACATTTAGGGTATGCTTCAGGTGCTGTGCTTCTACAGAACATTTTGCAAGGGACTGTAATGTGTCCATCAAGTGCATAGAGTGTGGCTCTGAAGAACATGTGCAAGCCCTCCATCCTCTTGAGCCCAGCTCTGCACAACCTGCCAACACTCCTCCCAGGTTAACGCATGGCGGGGAGAATACAGACCAAGTGCCTAATTCTACCATCATTTCTTCATCCTGCACTGAAGTTTGTGGAGAAGACCGCTGTGGTAAGTCCTGTGCTAAGATATGCTTGGTGAACATATACCACAAGGATCAACCAGAAAAGTCTCTAAAGGCATATGCTATCTTAGACGATCAGAGCAATCGATCACTTGCAAAATCGGAATTGTTCAATCTATTTGAAATAAAAGGCGAAGCTCATCCTTACACCTTGGGTACCTGTAGTGGAACTATAGAGGTTTCTGGAAGAAGGGCTCATGGACTCATGGTATCTTCTCTCAAAGGTAACTTGCAATTACCCTTACCTACACTTGTTGAGTGCAATCAGATACCTGCCAACAGGGAAGAAATCCCTACTCCAGCTGCTGCTTTCCATCACCCTCACCTCAAGGTAATAGCAAATGAGATACTGCCGCTTGACAAAGATGCTCAGATCCTTCTTCTGTTAGGAAGAGACATTCTAAGAGTTCACAAGGTACACAGACAAGTCAGTGGACCCCCAGATGCCCCATTTGCCCAGCGCACGGATCTAGGATGGGTCATCATAGGCAATGTCTGCATAGGCAAAATGAAAAGACCTACCAACATTTCGTCATTCAAGACAAATGTTCTGCCAAATGGCCGAAACACTTACTTTGAGCCATGCCCACATCACTACTGGGTGAAAGAGAAGATAGCCAGCCACAAATGGCAACATGGTATCTCAGGTGACACATGCCCTTTCTCCTGCCATGATGGCGACTTCGGGTCTACAGTGTTTAATGCAACCAGTGAAGATGACATACTGGCTCCTTCAATGGAAGACAAAGAATTCATCAAGGTAATGGACAATGAGTTCTTTCAAGATGACTCCAATAACTGGGTAGCACCCCTACCCTTTCGTCTCCCAAGAGAGAGATTGCCCAACAACTTACAGCAGGCCATCAGTAGATTCTCCTCCTTAAAGCGAAACTTAAGCAGGAAACCAGAGATGCAAAAGCACTTTGTGGACTTTATGCAAAATGTATTTGACAGAGATCATGCAGAGCCTGCTCCCCCACTAAAGGAGGGAGAAGAATGCTGGTACCTTCCATCCTTTGGCGTGTATCACCCACGCAAACCAGACCAAATCAGAGTTGTCTTTGATTCCAGTGCTCAGCACGAAGGTGTTTCTCTTAACAACATGCTCCTTACGGGACCCAACTTGAACAACAGTCTAACAGGAGTCTTGATTCGTTTCAGACAAGAGCCTGTAGCAGTAATGGCCGACATTCAACAGATGTTTCACTGCTTCATCGTCAGAGAAGACAACAGAAACTACCTCAGGTTTCTATGGCACAAGGACAATGACCTCAACAAGGAAGTTATAGATTATCGCATGAAGGTACATGTCTTCGGTAACAGTCCTTCCCCAGCAGTGGCAACTTATGGGCTAAGGAGAACAGCTCAAACTGGAGAAGTTGAATATGGATCTGATGCCCGTCAATTTGTTGAAAGAAACTTCTATGTTGATGACGCACTTAAGTCCTTTCCAACTGCTAAAGAAGCAATTGATCTTCTCACCAGAACAAAGGAGATGCTGTCTGTAGCAAACCTTAGACTGCACAAGATTATATCCAACAGCCAGGAACTTATGAATGCCTTTCACTCTGAGGACTATGCCACTAGTCTAAAAAACCTTGACTTAGGTACAGATGTGCCTCCTGTACAGCGAAGTCTGGGTTTGTTGTGGAACATCAAGCAAGACAAATTCACATTCCAAGTGTCAACTTGTGACAAACCCTTCACTAAGAGAGGAGTCCTGTCCGTGGTGAATAGCATCTATGACCCACTGGGTTTCCTTGCTCCAGTTACCATTCAAGGTAAGATTTTACTAAGACAGTTGTCTACTGAGAACATAGACTGGGATACTCCCTTGCCTAGTGAGAATCAACACAAGTGGGAAAGGTGGAGATATTCTTTGAAGTCACTAGAAAAACTTCAGATTCCCCGTTGCTATGTTCCAGGATCCACTTCAACCGCTAACCGGAGAGAGATTCATATTTTCTCTGATGCATCAGTTGAAGCTATTGCTGCAGTAGCCTATTTGAAGACCTCTGAACTGAATGGAGAATCACACTGTAGTTTTGTCCTAGGCAAGGCAAAACTCACTCCCAAGCCTGCACATACCATACCAAGACTTGAACTTTGTGCAGCCGTGCTAGCAGTAGAAATTGCCGAGGTCATACGAAGTGAAATGGACACTAGAATTGATTCTTTCACCTTCTATACAGACAGTAAGGTAGTACTTGGTTACATAAACAACCAAACAAAACAATTTTATGTGTACGTCAGCAACAGGGTTGAACGTATCAAGAGATTCTCTCTACCAAGTCAATGGCATCACGTTCCCACTGAACTCAACCCAGCTGACTGTGGGACCAGAGCCGTGTCACCTGCCGCTCTTCAGGACAGCTTATGGCTGTCACCTACAAGGTTTCTGTGTGAGGACTCTTACTTACTCCCTATTGACACCACCTATGGGCTAGTAAACCCTGAAGATGATAAGAAAATAAGAACTGTGAACACCTCACTCCACACTTCTGTAAGTACAAAACAGAAGCTGCGAGCACACCATTACAGGCATCGATGGAAGCAGGTGCAGCATCTAGCCAATGTGTTCTGGCATCGCTGGAAGAAAAAGTATCTTCATCACCTTCAAGGTCGTAACAAATGGCAAGCATCTAAGCCGAATCTTAAGGTTGGAGACCTCATCCTTCTAAAAGACAAGGAAGTTTGTCGGAATGAGTGGCCTATGGGTCTTATTACTAAAGTTATGCCCAGCGACGATAACAAAGTCCGGAAGGTAGAAGTCAAGGTAACCAAGGGAGGATCGACACGAACCTTTAGTCGACCAATTACAGAGTTAGTACTCCTTTTGCCAGGTGAGTGACTTGTGCAAGGACTAGCCATGCTGTTGGCACGGCGGGGAGTACATTGCTGCCATCTACAGGTTCTACTCAGAACTTTGGAATTATTTGAAGACATCATACTGTGACTTTATGTTCCTCATCCTGTTGAACTTACGTTTATTATTTGCTTGTTGCATGTTTTTCATTACAGGTTCCAGGACATTCGTCAGTATTGGACTTTTTGAAAATATATATTTTAGTTTAAGGTTATGAAATCTAAAGATTTCAGATGGGGAGTGTTGTGTTACACTATGTGATTATTCTTGCTCTGTGTCTTTAAGATCTGTCCCCTTCTTTCTAGCTGAACTCTCTCTCTCACCGTAGTTCTTTATATATCTCCTCCACTTCCTGATTCTGGTCATTACTCCTGTATATCTTCCATGCTAAACATCTTACATGTGGCTTACAACTGCAACGTTTTTCTACCTATGAATATCCATCATTAAACGGAACATTCAAAAGGATTCATCGTCTGTCGTCCTAACTGTGAGTTTATTCATTGAGTTAAACTGCCTGTATCGATGCAAGGGATGAATATCAAACCAGCTTGAGTAAGGCCTACTTAAACCTGGAGATGAACTTTATCGCTTTGTAGTTGAGACAGAACACCTCCTAAGACCAGCAACCTTTATGTTATTAATTATTATTGTTCCTGTTATAAGGAATGTTAAAATGTGTGTTTTTGTTAATAAACGGCCACTGCGGCCAAATTTTCTCCAGATTTGTGTGGTTCTCATTTTTTGGCTACATAAACTGTATTTTGGAGGGTATCAGTGGTACTTTAATGGGGCTGTGAACATCAGTGCTACCCTAGTCAAGACCACATGCTTACCAAGGCATGGGGAAACTTCGCAAACAATGGAGCAGAGTAGCGGAAATCTGTTGTTGTACTGTTTCAAATGCCAATACATGCAATGGCATATCTCATTAGACCTAGCGTGTTTGGACAGAATGGCCACTTGCTGAGCTGTCAGAATCCACAAGCAGCTTTTCTCTTCAATAAGACACAGAAGTTTTAATGTAGTTTTACTTCAAAAGACAATGGCTTTCCTAATCCTGGTTCTACTTGGAAATTGAAACTAACAACTCATGCCTCGTACACACGACCGTTTTTTCCGGCAGGAAAACTGTCATGAGAGCTTTTGGTCGGGAATCCTGGCCGTGTGTATGCTCCATCACAGTTTTCTTTTTTCCCGCCGGGACTCCCGGCGTTTTTTAAGCCAGCAGTTTTTCTATGGGGAAAGCCTGCGGTGGAGCATACACACGGCCGGGTTTCCCGACCAAAGCTCTCATGGCAGTTTTCTTGCCAGGAAAACCGGCCATGTGTAGGGGGAAAAAGCTACCGAGCAGGTTCTCGGTTTTCCCCTCGGTTTTCCCGGCAGACTTTTTCCCGCCGGGAAAACCGATCATGTGTACTAGGCATAAGCGTCAGAGAGAGGCTGGGAGTGTCTTGCTAATGATTGTACCAACTAGCATTAAAAAAGGGTGGTGGGACAGAGGAACATACTAAATACAACAAAGAAGACAAAAGATAAGCTTCTGTGGCAGCACACAAATGAAAGAGATGTCTTTCATTGTCAAGGGCTACAATATTAACTTGTAGTAGCATCTTGAAAAGATCAGTCGCACATGAATGGAGCACTGTGCAATAATGTGAGATTGATTGCTACTATATGGTATTTGAGCAGTCTACATGAGGAGGAAAAGGTGAAGGAGGAAGGGTAAGAGGAGTAGAGGGAGGAGGGGGTTGAGGAGTAGGAGGATTAAGAAGAGGTTACATTAGCAATACTCGACACCTACAACCTCCATGAGGCAGCACTTCCACCTCTACTTTTAGGTTATTTTTTTCGTCTTTTGTTTTGAATGGTCCTTATTTGAAGAAAGGTGGGCAGCCTATGGCCATAGGATTCTATGTTTAATTTAAAAAAATGTAATTCAACTAATTACCCAGTAAATCTAATCTTGCAGATTCAGCCATCCCCAAAAACAGTTAATCCTGTCTTTAAGAGGTTGTCATAAGTGTTTTATCTGTTCTATTTGAGGTATCTACACAGGAGCCAGTAAGACATTGGTTTATTATATGATACATCTGTGCCTCTTCTAGAAACACTTAGTGTTTATCAATTCTTTATTTTATGCTACTTCACTTCAAGATGTATTGTAGATTTCTCTAGTTCAGAATGTATATCCAACTGATAATCATCTACTTTTGATGTCTGTAACCTTAATGGCCTCATGATGACTCCTTTTAAAATTAAAAGACATTTCAATAGACAGGCGGTAAACAAAAGTTTGGAGATCCTATTAGTAGCTGGAGAATTAATGATGCTCTTACGACATTAAACAACCAAGGAGTAGGCTGTGGAAAGAGATATCAAAGAAGAGCAGGAGAAAATGTTCTCCCACAGGCTTAAAGAACCTTGACAGCTACAGGATGAGAACAGAGGGTGCTTATTACTTGGAAAGGTCATGTACAATTTCTTGTAAATTAGTTTGTTATAATTTGAGTGTATTCAGGAATAATCAAAACTAGCTAACATAATTCAGTGCGCATTTTAACTTGTAACCTTGTCTTAGTCAAAGATGTCAATGCTGCTTTTTAGTGAGAAAAAATGAATAGTCTGCTCCTAAATCAGACAGTGAACCTAAAAATAAGAGATGACCAAATTGATTTGCCAGGTTCAAAATTTGACCTGGGTAGAGATAATATGTTTACGGCTGAGCAGTGGCGGAACTACCGCCATAGCGACACACGCGGCCGCTATGGGGCCCGCAACCGAGAGGGGCCCGTGGGGAGGAGGAGGAATGCATACTGCCGGGGGGCGAGCACCGCCCGCATGGTCCCCCAGCCAGGGAAAGTGAGGAGAGGAAGAGGCACGCTGTCCTTACAAGCAGAGAGCTGTAATAGCTTTCATTTGAATGTCCTGCGTTCCCGGGGCTCACGTCACATAGCCCCACCTCTTGGCCCGGCGCCTTTGATGACGTCACATGTCCCGCATTGGACCGGCGTTCTGTCTATCAAAGACGCCGGGCCAAGAGGGATAACATATATACACTGTAAAGTGAGAGTGAAGTCCACAGAAAAAAAGAAATCAAACATGTGAATGAATCCAGACACATAAAATGAATTATCATGGCATCCTTATGGCATCAAAGGGTGAAAATAGGTATGAAGAAAGGTTGCAAGTAGATTATCCACCACCAATTGGATGAAGGCTTACCGGAGGGCTTGGACTCAAAAGGAAGTATGCCTGATGAGTCAACAAAGCTTGGGTTGAAGTACATCAAGAAATGAGGATATCCGTGTAGGCGTCCTCTGGCTGGGAATCGGGTATTCCTATGGACCTCCCGATGGCTCTCTAGGACGGTGGTCCGCAGGGTAGTCAATCAGGGAGTGGGGTGTATAAACTCTCCTGTGTAATGTGGTTAGGAAGAAGAATAAAGGGACACATAGGGGTTGATTTACTAAAGGAAAATTCACTTTGCACTTGAAAGTGCACTGAAAGTGCACATGGAAGTGCAGATGCTGTACATCTGAGGGGGACATGCAAGGAAAATAAAAAAACAGCATTTTAGCTTGCACATGAGTGGATGATAAAATCAGCAGAGCTTCCCCTAATTTCAGAGCTTCCCCTCAGATTTACAGCGATCTACAGCGACTGCACTTCCATGTGCACTTTCAAGTGCAAAGTGGATTTTCCTTTAGTAAATCAACCCCATAGTGTAATTCCATTGAGTAAAGGGGTATTTATTGAATAAAAAAGGAACACTCACATTTGTAAAGATAAAAAAGTGCTTTGGTACAATTTGATGCAATGGCATCAGCGGAGCCCGTCCCAACGTGTTTCGTCTAACAAGACATCATCTGGGGTTTTTGTCACATGACCACTACCCAATCTTAGTTTATTCTGAGATCGTTAATTTTTTTTTCATGTTTTTACATTTAAAAAGGTTATGGATGCTCCTTTTAACTATCCTTGATCTGTTTTAAGCCAGCCACAGATGGATTAAATCTCGACCAGTTCAGCAGGGACTGGCTGAAATTTTATTAATCTATGAGCAGGTTGGTTGTTCCCAAGTCCATCCATCAATCAACTTGGGTACAACCAGCCTGTTGGATATTTTTATATGTGAACACTGGAGGAGGCCATAACCACTAGCAGTAATCATTCTGTTCTGCCAGCAGGGAAGGCTCTCTGTGTCCCCCACTGGCAGAATTAATTTTGTTATTGGGAGAATCAAGCAATTTTCTTTCCTTCCACCCATGGTAAAAGGAAAGAAAATCAAATCATCTAATCTGAAAAAAAGTCCCGTCATTAGCCTAATCATTACATCTTACTCCTCACCATCCTCAGATATTAGTACATTAGCAAAGCCATCACCTTACTAGATACAGGGTTTTTTCATTCTTCCTCCCATTTTTATCCTTCTCAGGACACCTGCAGTCTTCACAGTCTTCAAAGAACTACAGTCCTTTGGGCTGCAGTCATACCTTTGTGTTTCCAAACTGCATAGGAACTATGTTTTTGTGCCATTAAGTTACATAGTTACATAGTTGGTGAGGTTGAAAAAAGACACCAGTCCACCCAGTTCAACCTATAATGTGTGTGTGTACGTGTTTATGTCTATAGTACATTGTATATCCCTGTATGTTGTGGTCGTTAAGGTGCCCATCCAATAGTTTTTTGAAACTATTGATGCTCCCTGCTTATTCCACTGCTTGTGGAAGAGAATGCCACATCCTTACCGCTCTTACAGTAAAGAACCCTCTACACAGTTTAAGGTTAAATCACTTCCAATTTTAGTGAATGCCTGCGTGTCTTTTTAAATTCCCTTTCACTGAATAGTTTTTTCCCTATGCTAGGGTCACCAGTACGGTATTTGTACATTGACATCATATCCCATCTCATTGTGTCTCCTCTCCAGAGAGAATAAGTTCAGTGCTTGTAGTCTTTCCCCATAGCTGAGATCCTCCATTCCCTTAATTAGCTTTGTTGCCCTTCTCTGGACTCTCTCCAGCTCCAGCACTTCCTTCCTGAGGACTGGTGCCCAGCATACTCCAGGTGCGGCCGGACCAGAGTCTTGTAGAGTGGGAGAATTATCTTTTTATCTCTGGAGTTAATCTTCTTTTTAATGCATGCCAATATTCTGTTGGCTTTGCTTGCAGCGGTTTGGCATTGCATGCTATTGCTGAGTCTGTTATCTACTAGGACCCCCAGTTCCTTTTCCACCCATTTCCATTCCCCCAGAAGCTCTCCCCGTAGTGAATAAATTGCATTCATATTTTTGGCACCCAAATGCATTACCTTATATTTTTCAACATTAAGGCCTCATGCCCATGGACGTTTTTACAGCCGTGTTTTTGAGCGTTTTTTACAGCTTAAAAACGCCTGTCCATGTTATTGTATACATTTTTTGACCATATTTTTTTAGAAAAAAACAAAAAAAACGCCGGAGCTCAAAAACGCAATTGCGTGTTTTTTGCGTGTTTTTGCGCATTTTTTAACGCTTCACGTTTTTTTATGCCTAATGCCGACGCCCCGGAACGCACTGGTCCTGTTTTTTTTTTACAGTTTAAAAACGCCTATACTATTTGCAGCTCAAAAACGCCTAGGTGGGCATGAAGCTATAGACTAACATGGACAGGCATTTTTAAGCTGTAAAAAACGCTCAAAAACGCGGCTGTAAAAACGTCCGTGGGCATGAGGCCTAAACCTCATTTGCCATGTAGTTGCCCACCCCATTATTTTGTTTAGGTTTTCTTTCAAGGTATCCACATCCTGCGTTACTGGTACCCCAAGCACAGTTAGCAGACATGTGTTTTGCCATACATTTTTTTGCGTGGCAAAAGCGTATTGAAAAAAAGGTTCTGGCGCTCATAGGGCAGGCCATTCAAGTGAATGGACTGCCCTATGCACATCATGCAAAAATGTATTTAAAAAATGTACATGGGAACGTGTGTTCCCGATACGTTAAGTGTGAATTGGGCCTTAAACTCTAGACTTGTGCAGAACGGAAAAATTTGTTTTGTTTCGGTTCGTTTCTTTTCGGTCCTGTTGATTCGTAATCATTCGTAATTTTGCTAGACGGGATTTTTCGTGTTCGGACTAATTCGTATTTTCGCAAGCGACATTTTTCGTTGAATCGGAATGATTCGTATTAATGTAAGCCTTATTTTTTGTTGATTTATAATTCGTACTTTCGGTAGAGTACATTGTTTTTCGTTGATTCTGGACACAACTCCTACTTTCGTAACTTTTTTTGGGTTCATTGATTCGTAATTTTCTGTGTCTCTCTCACAACAACGCTGCCTATTATGCCTAATGTGCTTCGAATGGATTTGTACTTTTCTAAATACATAGCGGTTATTTGTAACGATTCGAAATCTCGTATTTTACTTTCGTTTTTTACATGCGGCTATAGCCTCCGCCCCTGTACACCATTTTGAGAGGGAATTCAGCACGGTGAGGGAGAAGCAGAGAGCAGAGCAGAGTGAGTGTTATTGTGCTTCGAATGGATTCGTACCTTTTTTCATAACAAATTATGCCAAAGACATTCATGCATTCGCTATTTGCGATATAATTTATTTTGGATTCGGTTTTATTCGTAATTGCTTTGTTCGGAAATTCGAATGCTTCCGAATGTCCGAAAGTTGCTAAATTCGGACGAATTCCGATTTGTTACGAAACGAATTGCACAAGCCTATTAAACTCTACTAGTATTTGTTCTTATTCATTGTCATCCTCAGTACATTAGAAGCACATGGCATATGCTCAATGCAACAGCTGTCACTCCTTGGGACCATAGTGACTTTATTTTTTATAACATTTAATCACTTACAGACACTTGATAACCAATGAGTAGTGCTTGTTGTCAATTATTCTTATCCATTCTCCCTCACAGGTGATTTGGCTGTAGCTGGTGTAAGGAGGTCAAATTTAAGATCTGGTATTAAATCAAGGATAGAATAATAATAGGGGTGAAATTATACATAATCAGAATATCAGCTGTGTTTTATCTTGACCCTCTGATTCACATATTTAAGTCCGCAGTGAAAAAAAATATTATTCTTGCACTGCCTTGGTCAAATTCAAACATGAACTCTTCATACATATTTAACTACCACTTGTAAAAAAAACTGTAAAAATCAAAGAAATAAAACCCATGCATTAAAGTGGTTGTAAACCCCATTCATGAAATCTGACCTAGGCACATATATCTATAGTGTTTACTTGTCTGTCTCCAAAGTTCTAAGTGTTGTTTCTCTCTGGTGCTTCCTTCCTCTGTTATTAGCATGAGTCACTTCTGACAAGTTAACACAGGGGATAAAATTAGCTAAAAATTTATCACTGTCATTAACAACTTATCATCCCGTCCCCGTCAACTCTTCTCTACCTTCAACTCTCTACAGTACTTCGTCCTCCACTGCCTCCACCCACTAACTCACTCACTGCCCAGAAGATCGCCAATCACTTTAAACATAAGATTGATACAATTTGTGAGGATATCTCTGCTGTAAAGATACCTTCTACGCTTTACACTTCATGCCCACAGGTACAACCATTACTTCCCTCATTGAACCCCACCACTATACACGAGGTTGCTAAACTCCTTGCTAACGTCCAGCTAACCACCTGCCCTCGGGATCCTGCTCCCTCGCAAATGCTACGTTCACCCTCTGGCTCTATTCTACACTCTCTAACCCACATCTTCAATTTCTCCCTCTCTTCTGGCACGTTCCCCAACTCTCTTAAACATGCACTAGTCAGCCCCATATTTAAAAAGTCCTCACTGGATCCCACCGATTTTTATCCAAACTCCTTGATCATCTGGTCTACAATCGACTGAGCAACCAACTCACAGAGAATAGCCTTCTTGATCCCCTGCAGTCTGGATTTCGTCCTCAACACTCCAGAGAAACTGCTCTCCTAAAACTTACAAACAATCTACTAACGGCCAAGACCAATAGACACTATTCTGTACTCCTACTCCTGGACCTTTCTGCTGCCTTTGATATAGTTGACCACCCCCTCCTCCTCCAAAAACTCCACGCCTTTGGTCTCCGTGACTGTACTCTTTGCTGGTTCTCTTTCTACTTATCCAACCGCACCTTTAGCGTCACTAACAATTCTACTACCTCTTCCTTTCTCTCTTGGGGTCCCCCAAGGTTCTGTTCTTGGACCTCTCCTATTTTCAATCTACACCTCCTCCCTGAGTCAGCTGGGCTTCCAATACCATCTCTACGATGACGACACCCAAATCTATCTCTCTACCCCTCAGCTCCCTCCCTCAGTCTCCTCACGTATCACTAATTTACCATCAGATATATCAGTCTGGATGTCACACCACTTTCTCAAACTTAATCTATCCAAAACCTAACTTATAATTGTTCCTTCCCCACATGCTTCTTTCCCTGATCTCTCTGTCAAAATGGATGGCACAACTATCAGCCCATCCCCACACGTCAAGCTCCCTCTTCACCTCCTTCTTCTTTGCTTGCCTCCAAGACTTTTCCAGAGCCTCTCCCATCCTATGGAACTCCTTACCCCAATCTGTCTGATTATTTCCTACTCTATTTGCTTTTAAACGATCCCTGAAAACGTTCCTCTTCAGAGAAGCCTATACTGCCCACACCTAACAACTGTATTTTTATTTTCTCCATCAGCTCATCCCCCACAGTTATTACCTTTTGTATCACTTGACCCTCCCCTTTAGATTGTAAGCTCTAACGAGCAGCGCCCTCTGATTCCTCCTGTATTGAATTGTATTGTAACTGTACTGTCTGCCTTCATGTTGTAAAGCGCTGCGCAAACTGTTAGTGCTATATAAATCCTGTATAAAAATAATAATTTGTGTCGGGGAGGGTGCTTGGAGGGAGATAAGCACTGAGCTTATCTATTCAGAATACAGCTCTACATGCTCCTTCGTACCTCTGCCTATGTGGAGGGGGGTCCTTTTCCTCCAATCAGCTCTCTCACATCATAAGTGTAGTCTCATCACCCTTTCCTATGTACTGCTGGCAGATGAAGAAAGATTTTTAACAAGATCTGCACTTTTGAAAGGGTGCAGAAAGGGGAAGACACAGTGCCATCTTTAATATTGATTAGACCCTGGGCAAACATTTTCTTGGGCCCTCCTAAATCCACTTGTCAACTATTTCCAGGCAGTGTAGGCTTAAGGGGCAGCTGCTTTGGGCCCCACAAAAGTGACTGGGTCCGGGGCAGCTGCCTCTTTTGCCCTGCATTAAAGCAGAGCTCCACCCAAAAGTGGACCTTCCGTATAAGCACTCCTCGCCCCCTTACGTGCCACATTTGGAATTTAATTTTTTTTGGGGGGAGTGGGTGCTTGGTTTTGAATCAGACTTCCTGTCCCACTTCCTGCTTCCACCTCTGTGCCCCCTATGCAACTCCTCCTCTCCCCTTAGGAGGCCCCTCCCTCTCTGCAATCTTCTGGGACAGGTCCCAGAAGATTGCCTGTTCACTGGGAGAGCGGAGCGTGACTCGGTCATGCGCAGTGCGCATCCGGCCATGAAGCTGCAAGCTGTCACGGCTGGGTTGCCGACAGTTTCAATGGAGGCGCCAAGGAGAGGAGCGAGGCGAAGCGGATCAATTTAATCACCCCTGACTGTGTTATATGGTTTGTCTCATTAATTTACCTAAAACATTCTGCAGGAGAGTTTTTGCCGTGAAAAACAACAGACTTTCTGGATGAATTACAGATTAAAATGGAAGAAAGAAAGCCTAAAAAAGAAAACTAATACAGCCATCACATGTAATAAATTGTAAGCTGCAATACAAAAAAATGCTTGCTTTTGGGTTTAAAGTGTTAGTAAACTCAGAAAAATACACACCAAACTGAGCATGTGCAGCTTTCCCCCAAGGCTCTGTTCTAATAGCAGATGGATTGGGGACAGTAGAAGAAGAGGAGGATCAGAGAAGACAGGATCAAACAGCATTTTTACACAATACAGAGGATTAACCCCTTAGGTCACACAATGAGTATAACAAGCATACTTTACTGCATAGAGTAACTTGGTTTGAGAGCACTTTGCAAGACAAGCAAAATTATGTAATACATTTTGACTTGATATACAAGTGATGTCTTGATATACACGTAGCATCATGTCACAGCTGAGTATAAAAGTGAAAAGAGGCGCCTCTAAGTGTAGCAATATGGTTACATTTATTGAAGGTACAACATTTAGCAACTCACATGGTTGATGATTAAAATAGGCACATCTAATTATGCAGGCATTCGGGGTAAAGCTGTCCACATAGACCATCCTCCACACCACCATCTACGTCATCCCTTCCACGCTGCGCTCCACAAGCGATTCAAGCCTCACTTTCAGATCGCTCTACTACACGGTAGTCTTCCCGGTCACGATTGCAGACAGCTTTACCCCAGATACTTTTAATCGTCAACCATGTGAGTTGCTAAATGTTGTACCTTGATTAAATGTAACCATATTGCTCCACTTAGAGGCGCCTCTCTTCTCTTTTATACTCTGTAGCTCCTGCTGGATTTTTCTTCTAATCCCCTTGTGGAGGCTTCCATTTGTAGATGGACATTTTATGGTTACACAACTTATCACATTGCTATAATATTTTTATATGGGCTTTAAACTGAAGGACTTTTGAATAAATGGTTGTGGAATGAATCATTTGAGTTTCCATTATTTCTTATGGGGAAATTTGCTTTAATATACAAGTGCTCTGGATTACAAGCATTCTTCCGGAACAAATTATGCTCGCAATCCAAGGTTTTTCTGTACAGACTTACTTCTGTTGTGGGTTTAGTAACACTTTTAATTTTTATTTTCATTCTACTCTGGTTGTCCCATGAGGCTGTAGGACACCTGACCCTCTGTCTGGGCAGTACTGATTGGCCCTGTGCTGATCACATGCATTCTCCCAAGAAAAAAAAAACTCCTTAACATTACACACCAAACTAAGCATGTGCAAGGTGACTCAAAAGGCTCTGTCTTATTAGGAGATAGATTGGGGACAGTGGAAGAAGGAGAGGATCAGAGAAGACAGGATTGCCTTTTTACACAATGCAAAGGATTAACCCCTTAGGGTCCACAGTGAGTGTAACAAGCATGCTTTACTGCATATACACACTGATTTTACTGTTGTTGGTTTAGTAACACTTTAATACTTCTTTAACCCTTCCCCAAGCTGTCCCAGTAAAAAAGTTTTGCTTGAAGTTGACAAAGGATGCACGCCATGTTTACATCGTAAGCCTGTGAGCTTTCATCGCGTCATATGTTTGACCTATGCTGATCTGATTATATTCATCTCACATTGCTGCCTTATGGAAATGAATAATGTCATCTGAAAGTATTTTCATCATATCCACCAGCGACAGGTGCTTCTAGGCTGACCCATTTACTCATGCAATACATCCCCATTATGAATGACATATCACCGCACCTGTCTGATATAGGAGCTCTATGGACGGGGTAGACCATCGCAAGATACTGCCGCTTGTGGCTCTACCTGTGTCTTCCTAATTAACAACATTGTGAGTTCCAAGGCCACAAAGGTGAAATTGTTCATTCTCTCCCCGCCTCAGTCCCAGTCTCTTTAACTAGCATCAGCGCTCAGTGTGCAATTTACTTTGCCGTTGCTAACCCGAATGGCGGGTTCATTGGAGTTGCTTTATTGAGCAAGAAAATAGACTCGATGAAAAGCATGAGATGCAGGTACTTCAATTATCTCTAGCTGCTTTGTAAATCACAGTCCTTTTTATCAGTTTTGTGCATTAATTGCTGGCATCTCCAAAGCACTCCCGGCTTTTAGAGTGACAAGAGACCTCCAAATTTCATTAGACATCTGTGATAGGGGTGGAGAAAAAGGCTTCTGGGATTAGAATGGAAATGTAGACCAAAGAAAAAAAAAGGCATTGTGCTTCCAACAGAGGGAGTTTGTATTATAAACTAAAGATATAATGTAATGTTGGAACATGTGTGTCCTCATTTATTGAAAACTGTGTTTTCTTAACCTTGAGATGTTGGTAGTCTGTATTGTTTCTGTGGCATTAATTATGTTTTTCTAGCGGTTGCATTTTGGCTTTTGGTGTTGATGAACTCATAATGATACCAGTCTTGCTTAAAACTTTCAATTGCTGCACATCATTAATGACCTGGGAAAACAGAAGCGTATTTATTGGCAAAGAGCGGTGTGCTAAATACAGGAAGAAAGAAAAGAAAAAAAGAAAGAAAAAAGGAGGGTGCACCGACCTAGTGCATTACCACTTGAAGGTTTATTAAAATATGAATAAAAAGCAATAGTCCTACTCACAGACAAAGCTTAGGTACAAGCTTATCGGACAAAAGGGTTAAAATTCTTGGCATCCACCAACAGAGAGGGTCGGACGATAGCCCAAAACATCCAGATGGATCCAGAGGGGTGCGCTCCAGATGGCTGACGCGTTTCTGGGGCGCACCCCTTTCCTCAGAGCCTAGCCAAGATTTTAGACTTTGCCTCCAGACGAAACCACACCACCCGTGTTTTGACGATACACCGAGAGCGCAGGAGATTTTTGTCTAAATACGGGAGCCTGAAGCAACCAATCAAGATTAAAGGCCCACTATAGTGAAAAATATTGTATTCTATTAACTGTATGGTGGTAAAACCTATAATAATAGCATCCAGTATGTGAATTCCTTTTTCTCACAAGCCTTGATTTTTTTAGTTTTTCCACATGTATATGCAGACTAAGCTGTCCAGAGACAGGAGATGGTCAATAGTCAACTTTTATTCACATGCTTTAAACCTTTTTCCAT
This sequence comes from Rana muscosa, assembly GCA_029206835.1. Classification (NCBI taxonomy): domain Eukaryota; kingdom Metazoa; phylum Chordata; class Amphibia; order Anura; family Ranidae; genus Rana; species Rana muscosa. Next base: position 66,922,264 of record CM055120.1, read on the forward strand.
ACAGAACAGAAAACTGTTGCTGCTTAAAACATAAGCCCCGTACACACGATCGGATAACCTATGGATTTTCGTCCGATGGATTTGTCCATCGGAAATCCAATTAAACTGTTTTTCATCAGTCTTGCCTACACACCATCAGTCAAAAAACCGACCGTTCCAAACGCGGTGACGTAAAACACTCAGATGAGCCGAGAAAAATGAAGTTTAATGCTTCTGAGCATGCATCGACTTGATTCTGAGCATGCGTGGGTTTTTTAACCGATGGACTTGCCCATAGACGATCGGAAATTCCCATCGGTTTTTTAACCATCGGAAAAATTTAAAACAAGTTCTATTTTTTCCATCCGATGGAAAAAAGACCGATGGGTACCATACACGATCGGTTTGTCTAATGAAAACCATCCATCGGATGGTTTTCATCAGTTAAACCGATCGTGTGTACGGGGCTATAGAGTCATGCCGCGTACACACGATCGGAAATTCCGACAGCAAAAGTCCGATGTGAGCTTTTGGTTGGAAATTCATCGTGTGTAGGCTCCATCGGACTTTTGCTGTCGGAATTTCCGCCAGCAAAAGATTGAGAGCAGGTTCTCAATTTTTCGGAAATTCCGATCGTCTGTAGCAATTCCGAGGCGCAAAATTCCTACGCATGCTCGGAAACAATTTGACGCATGCTCTGAAGCATTGAACTCAATTTTCTCGGCTCGTCGTAGTGTTGTACGTCACTATGTTCTTAACGGTCGAAAGTTCAGAGAACTTTTGTGTGCCCGTGTGTATGCAAGCCAAGCTTGAGTGGAATTCCGTCCGAAAAACCATCCAAGGATTTTCCGACGGAAATTCTGATCGTGTGTACGTGGCATAAGGCCGGGTTCACACTGGTATGACACGACTGTTGTATGACTGTCATCCTACTTTGCCCTGCGACATGGTCCTACATCGGTCCTACATTGGTCCTACTTCCATCCGACTTGAATGAACAAGATACGATTTTCCTCCGAATTTGAGATAGTCTGACTTGTCCTTTGACCAATCAAAACAATCCCAGTGTGACATAAATTCCTTTTACTGCTGTTGTAATCAACACGGATGACACACATCGGATGGTTAGGACAAGGATCTGACTTTGATCCGACTTTAATGATATTCAATGGGCTGAAGATGGACCAAAGTCAGACCAAAGTAGCGCAGGAACCTTTTTCAAAGCTGGTACCACTTGTGTTGGACCAGTTAAGACGGCTCTCATAGGGAACCATTGATTTGCACACGTCATGCGACATGAGCTCCCAATGTCAGAGAGTATGTCGTACCAGTGTGAACCCGGCTTTAGGGGCCTTTCACATGGGTGATCTGATCAGGTCCACTGGTCAGTTTTCTACCTGATGGTGATCGGATGGTCCATGCATTCCTTTGTTTTTGCCTACCTCCGGGTCCGATAAGGCCTGCTAAAAATTTCCCTTAGTCCAAAGTTGATCTCGGGAGTGAGCAAAACAGAGTGGCTACGTTCCTGCATACAGTGGGACCATGGGGAATGAATGTAGTCACCCTGTAAAAGGAAGTCAGATCACAGCAGTAAATAACTGGAATTTAGAGATTTAGAGGAGGATGAGGGTAATAGAAGATACTTTTTTTGAGTACCTACTTAAATAGAATATATAACTGCTTCAGCCCCGCAAAGTTTTACCCCCTTCTTGACCAGAGCACTTTTTACAATTTGGCACTGCATCGCTTTAACTGACAATTGCGCGGCCATGCGACGCTGTAACCAGATGAAATATGCGTCCTTTTTTTCCCACAAATAGAGCTTTCTTTTGGTGGTATTTGATCACCTCTGCGGTTTTTATTTTTTGTGCTATAAATAAAAAAAGAGCGACAAATTTGGAAAAAATAATATATTTTTAACTTTTTGCTATAATAAATATCCCCAAAAGTTTTTTTTTAAAAACACATTTTTTTCTCAATTTAGGCCAATATATATTTTTCTACATATTTTTGGTAAAAAAAAAAATGCAATAAGCGTATATTTATCGGTTTAAGCAAAAGTTATAGCATCTGCAAACTATGGGAGAGATTTTTGCCATTTTTATGGCATTTTTATATATTTTTTTTACTAGTAATCTGGTAATCTGCGATTTTTACCGGTACTGCGACAATACGACGGACAGATCGGAGACTTTTGACACTTTTATGGGACCATGGGCATTTATGCAGCGATCAGTGCTATAAAAATGCACTGATTACTGTGTAAATGTCACTGGCAGGGAAGGGGTTAACACTAGGGGGCGATCAAGGGGTTAAATATGTGTTCCCTCTGCATGTTGTAACTGTGTGGGGATGTGAGTGACTAGGAGAGAAGCCCTATCGTTTTTCCTACTTCGTAGGAAGAAACGATAGGGCTCCTCTCCTCCGACAACACAGGGATTTGTGTGTTTACACACACAAATCCCCGTACTGGCACTCGTGCACGTGAACGCGCGTGGCCGGCGGCGATCGTGCTTGCCATTGTGCCAGAGTATATTTGCGTGACACGGTCGGCAACTGGTTAAACCAGAATTTAATGGCTTGGACCTTCATTTATTTTTGTCTTTTATATTAGCTTGATGTTCGGCTTTAAAACATATCATGCCACTTTAATAAAATGGAGTTCTTGTTTAATAAACTTTCAAACAATATAGTATTTAATGTGAACGAATATGGCTCCCTGTTCCTGTAGTATATTTACATGGCAGAAGTAGCAGACAAAACATTACACCTGTATTAATCATAGCATTTACTGTATAACTGAGCAGAGCACTTGGAGCAACCACTTCACACACAGCAAAGCCGCACATCTCAAGTATTTTTCTATTTGAGATCATTTTTAAGATAATTGAGAAATGGATTAATCAGTAATATGAATAAAGTGCATCAAGTGGATCTAAGTATCGTACTTGGAATAAATTAGTCTAGTAAAAGCTATCATAACAGCTTAGAGGCTTCATGTAGAAGCTTACGAATTCATGTATGGTAATGCAGTGTTACCAAACTTGTAACATTTACTAATATATGCTAATTATTGCAGAAGCAGGAAGTATTCTTGTTCAAAGATGTTTTCTAATTAAACCTGTAGTGGAAAAAAAAAAAATACAGAATATGGGGGACAAGAGGGTATTATGGTTTTCCATACATAAGAGTGAGACTGACTAATGATGGGGGTTTAAAGGAGGTCTTACCTAGTTTTTTTTTTTAAAAGGTACACTCCAATCTCACGCAGTCTTTTTGTATCTAAACAGGCCCTGCAGACACAACCTTCTTGTTGGGCCACCTTACTGTACCCCCCCCCCCCTTAATGTCATTTTCCTCTTACTTCACTCCAATATTACTGCCATGCAATAGTCACCAGTGTGCTGACAGGTATTTGGGTTTTAGAAATTAAAAAAAAGTCTGACACAGTCACCCTTCATCCAGAAGTAATGATTTTTTTGTGATGGTCTTCTTTGAGGGCAACTTAAAGGAAAATGGCAGTAATGGGGGGTATAGTAAGGTGGTCACCTTACTGTACCCCCCTCATTACTGTAATTTTCCTTTTGCTGTGAGGTATTTGGGTTTTTAAGGTTAAAAAAAAAGTCTTCCATAGCCACCCTTCATCCAGAATGAATGCTTTTGTGTGATGGTCTTCTTTGAGTGCAAATTGTGTTCCTGTCCATTCCAACAATAGACAATATACAAAGTCATCCACAACTGTGCCTCAGACTACATCACCAACCTTGTCTGAAAATATCACCCCGATCGTTCTCTCCGCTCCTCCCAAGACCTCCTGCTCTCTAGCTCCCTCATCACCACCTCCCATGTTCGTCTCCAAGACTTCTCCAGAGCTTCTTCCATCCTCTGGATGGAATCACAATGTGTCCAGCTACCCTGTCCACCTTTCCCTGAAAATTCATCTCTTCAGGGAAGCCTAACCCACTTCTGCCTAACTTAACTTTTCTTTCTTCATCAAACTTACATTTATTTCCCTTTGTATCACTTGCCCCTATATTTAAGATTGTTATGTCTCTTGCTTTGGCACACTTCTGTTGGGCTCTGCCCCCCCCATGCATTTAAATATAGGAGAGAAACTCTGCCTTCAGGAGTTCCAGCCACGTGAGAAGCAGGGAAGGCTGACAGCTGAGATGTTGCCAAAAACTCCAGCAACCACTTGCTAGGAGGGACTCTGCCCCTCTCTGCCTTCAGCTTCCTTCCTATCCCTAAATCTGTACCCCAGTGGTTGTCCCAAGCTTGCAAGTCCTCCAACACCTCTAACACCCGGGTTCAGACATTTTGGTGGAGACTAAGTCTATTAGAGACACACAGAATTCAAGTAAAACAGTTGGGCTTTGTTTACTGAAGCGTAAGTTTTACTATGGCAAGTAATACTGATGGTATAAGACAGTAGAAAGAAACAGTAACTGATTGCAGGATATAATTGTAGCGGGGTCTCTAAATTTAGTTGGGATACACCTGGGTGGTAGTATGATCCAGGTGTGTAAATTATGAGAGGAATTGGACCATTTGTATTCGTGGAGGATTGGGTGGTGTATTGGTCTCCTTGGCTTGTGCGTGGCGGGGTACCCGCAGGCTCAAGATGGATTTACTGCCATAGTGCTGTCCTTTTTGTCCCTTCTCAGAGATGGTACGGCGAGGGCGGGGAACCTGCCATGACGTCAATGGAGGAGATAAAGGGGGGGGAGACGCCCTTGCCACGAGGTCTTCGGGATCTTCTTCATCGCGCGCCCAGGCACCTTAGGCCTGGGTGCGGGCCTGGACTTTCGGCCCAGGCACCCTAGGCCTGGCCGGAGCAGAGTTGGCGTCCATCCCAGGCACCTTCAGCCTTGGGTGAGGTACTAAATCAAAGGCCTGGGGCCCAGGTAACTTCGACTGGGTCCCGCGAGGGTGGAGAAGTCCGAGGGTCCCTGAAGTGGATGGGGCCCAAGTCTGAGGTGAGGAGGCTGGAGAGGTCACCCGTCCGGAGAGTCCGGAGCAGCATCAACCCAGTGACGGATGGGCCTCCAGTAACTCCCTTGGAGGGACATCTTCCCCTGACAGGGGCCACAACGCAGCAAAGGTACTCCTATCTACATTCTCTTGAGTTGCTGGTAGAGACTCACAAGTTCTAAGTTCTCTCTTAGCCGATGGCTATAGTAACCGCTGGTGAAACCACAGTGGTTTAGCTTACAATCAGGATAGTGCCTCGACCTGCTCACCCCACCGTGTTGAACTGTTATTAGGTCTCAACCAGTTGGTTGCTAAAGCACTGTTTATTGTGAGTGTGACAATAAAGCAAGAGTTGGACCTTTATCGGTGTGTGGTACTCTGGTTAATGGGAGCAAAGGGAAGTGTCAGCACAGCAAGACTTGGTCCTTAACTGAAACACACAGGCCCGAGGAAAATATCTGGTACTGGCCTTCACCTCACCCACTGCCATGGGGAGGACATGGGCCGTAGCGCATCTCACCCTCATACACGAAATACCCCTAGACATATCAGAGGGGGTGAGGCCGCTACATGTGGGGGCTCGTCCGGGATGATGTGTGTTTTGACCTTGGAAGAATGGCTGTGTCTGGACTTTACTCCCAGAGGAGTTCCGAGCAGGTCGGCCATGTGATCGGCCAAAGTGCATCCCTGCTCAAAGTCGTGGAAATGACCCTAAGACGGGAAAGGCCCATGCAGAAGAGCGAGAAGAGGGAGTACTACATGTGGGGGCTTTTACTGCACTGCGCCATGAGGCACCCCGTGACTACACAGTTTGTGGGTGGAGTTTGATGGAAGCCCGCGAAAACGTGCAAGTCGTGGGAGGAGTCTGGCCATGTGGAGGAACTCACGTGGAGACTTCGGCGCGTGGTCAGTGCGTGATGGAGCAGCAGATAGTCGGGATGGCCTCAAGCTCCCCGTGGATTCCGGTTCCCTACCCCACGAAGATGACTACGTTTGCTGCTCCCCTTACTGACACGGGGATAAGACTCAGGCCCCGAGGGCAGTTGGCTCTGTACACCTGCAGAGACACGGAGGCCCTCGGCGTGATCTGTCCCGGATGTTCGGGACTGGTGGTCCACCTGAAGCCATTCGGGCATTGTGAAGCATGCAGAGAATTCCTATTCGAGGTGGAGCCATCCACAGTAAGGCCCCGGGCCCTTCGCCTCAACTGCCTCACAGGTACCGCTACTCCGGAAGGGGAGATCCAGGCCTTTGCGGAGGTTCCCGTATGCACTGACCAGGGCGATGTGACTGCCCAACCAGAGACTGAGAAAGAAAAATCAGAGGATGCTGCTTCGGTCACCACAGATTCCCTGCTCCCACCTCCGAAGAGGAGAGTCGTCCTGGTACAGGCGTCTTGTGGTCGTGGTCGAGCTTCACCCCGTCGCTTGCTTGGCCTGGATGGATCCGGTTGGAAGAGTCTTGGACATCCCAGTTCTATGAAAGGTCAAGGTGAGCCAGGGGCTGGGACTGTGGTGGTGGTTGGAGGTGTCGGGGGTCCACAGTCGGTGGAGCCCACTAGGGAGGGTAGTTCCACGTCTACTAGAGACTACCTTCCCGCGGAGATGTATGACACTTCCGACCTAGAATCGCTGTCGGACTGTGGAGATGACGGTGAAATAGACAAACTTTTTCATCGTAAGGGCTGGGACAAACGCCCATTACCTGTGATACGTGCACCCCAAGATTCGCCTATGTCTATAGGAGATAGCACGCCCCGGGCGGAAGCTCCGGAGTCTACGAGGAAGCCTAGTCCTCCAATTGTTCTTTCACAATCCACAGCATCACCCGTTTTGTTGGCGGGGACACAGCGCGCATCATTACGGGCACCGAGAGCAAAGCCATCAGAGGTAGTGAAAGTACCTCGGCATCCGGAGGCTATCGTTCAACCAGGAGAAGGTGAGCGGGCCACAATGCCTCCTTTGGCCCGACTGCAACGACTCTTCTGCCAGAGGGTCGCCCATGAGTACGGATGGGAATATCCTTACTTGCCCCGAGACTTACTGTTTGAGGTTGAAGTCCTGAGACAGAGATGGTACGATGAGTTTGTTTGGGAGAAACTTAAAGTGCCTCATGCTCGGCGATACTTGTCCTGTTCGTCACCTGTGTCGAAAAAGTTCAGAGACTGCAGAGCAGACTGGATGTTGGGGCGACATATTCATGCGGACAAGGTGCTTATCTGTCGGAAGGATGGAGAGGACATTGACTATTCGATTGAGGTTTTCGATAAGCACCTGAAGCCCCTGTTCTTGTCTGACCCGAAGTTTTACTTGTAAGAGGAGACTTTCCTGTGTGTTTTTTTTACTCTTTGGAGGAATGAGAGCTGTTTTGTTTTGTTCTCTCTTCTTTCACAAATTCAAAAGACAGAGACTTTGGGGGTAGAATCAGAGTAGGGACACAGAAGAAGGAAGATCTCACCAAGTGTCATTACTGTGGCACTGTCACCAGGTGGCAGTGTTGCACAACGGCTGTGTTTGTTTGTTTTTTACACTTGCATCACTTTACTCCTTGGAGCGAATGGGTCTCTCGGCTGATAGACCCATTCATTCCAAACTAACACAAATATGTTAGAATGTTTTGTTCTTTTTTGTTTCCCTTCTGCAGGAGATTCATCTGTCAAGACTACTGAGTATGGGGTGGTTCTTAGACAGTGATGGGAGGGATTGTATATGTGTACATGCTTAGAGGGTTTTATGAAAAAGTTTATTGTTTTATGTTCCCCTTCCTTTGAGCAGGTCTTGGCACGGTTAGGGTTCAAAGTTTTAGGGATAGTCTCTGGGGTCAGGCTTATGTCACCACTCCATGGGAGACATGGGTTTGCACCAGACGCTGGGGACCAGCGTCAAATCACAGGGGGGAGTATGTAGCGGGGTCTCTAAATTTAGTTGGGATACACCTGGGTGGTAGTATGATCCAGGTGTGTAAATTATGAGAGGAATTGGACCATTTGTATTCGTGGAGGATTGGGCGGTGTATTGGTCTCCTTGGCCTGTGGGTGGCGGGGTACCCGCAGGCTCAAGGTGGCTTTACTGCCATAGTGCTGTCCTTTTTGTCCCTTCTCGGAGATGGTACGGTGAGGGCGGGGAACCTGCCGTGACGTCAATGGAGGAGATAAAGGGGGGAGACGCCCTTGCCACGAGGTCTTCGGGATCTTCTTCATCACGCGCCCAGGCACCTTAGGCCTGGGTGTGGGCGGTCCGGAGTTTCGGCCCAGGCGCCCTAGGCCTGGCCGGAGCAGAGTTGGCGTCCATCCCAGGCACCTTCAGCCTTGGGTGAGGTACTAAATCAAAGGCCTGGGGCCCGGTAACTTTGACTGGGTCCCGCGAGGGTGGAGAAGTCCGAGGGTCCCTGAAGTGGATGGGGCCCAAGTCTGAGGTGAGGAGGCTGGAGAGGTCACCCGTCCGGAGAGTCCGGAGCAGCATCAACCCGGTGACGGATGGGCCTCCGGTAACTCCCTTGGAGGGACATCTTCCCCTGACAGGGGCCACAACGCAGCGAAGGTACTCCTATCTACATTCTCTTGAGTTGCTGGTAGAGACTCACAAGTTCTAAGTTCTCTCTTAGCCGATGGCTATAGTAACCGCTGGTGAAACCACAGTGGTTTAGCTTACAATCAGGATAGTGCCTCGACCTGCTCACCCCACCGTATTGAACTGTTATTGGGTCTCAACCAATTGGTTGCTAAAGCACTGTTTATTGTGAGTGTGACAATAAAGCAAGAGTTGGACCTTTATCGGTGTGTGGTACTCTGGTTAATGGGAGCAAAGGGAAGTGTCAGCACAGCAAGACTTGGTCCTTAACTGAAACACAAAGGCCAGAGGAAAATATCTGGTACTGGCCTTCACCTCACCCACTGCCATGGGGAGGACATGGGCCGTAGCGCATCTCACCCTCATACACGAAATACCCCTAGACATATCAGAGGGGGTGAGGCCGCTACATAATGATTACTCACACAATACAGTAAAACCTTGGATTGCGAGCATAAATCATTCCAGAAACATGCTTGTAATCCAAAGCACTTGTATATCAAAGCAACTTTCCCCATAAGAAATAATGGAAACGCAAATGATTTATTCCACAACCATTTATTCATAGGTCCTTCAGTTTATAGTCCCATATAAAAAGATTATAGCAATGTGACCAGATTGGGTAACCATAAAATGTCCATCCACAAATGGAAGTCTCCACAAGGGGATTAGAAGCAAAATCCAGCAGGAGCTACAGAGAGGCGTCTCTAAGTGTAGCAATATGTTGCTAAATGTTGTACCTTGATTAAATGTAAACATGTTGCTACACTTAGAGGCCCCTCTCTTCTCTTTTATACTCAGTTGTGACATGGCGCTACTTATAAATCAAGACAAAATGTATTAATTTTGCTTGTCTTGCAAAACGCTCTCAAACCAAGTTACTCTAAAGCCAAGGTTTTACTGTACTCTGTTAGTTGGAAACCTATGTAAACAGGCAGAAGAAGGGCAGACGAATGACCCCTTTCTTATGTCAAACCACTCCCTTCTGTACCTAAACACCACAGGCTCATAAAAAAAAAGGGTATAACACTGTAATAAATTCAGTATAAACAGATTAGCCTTTAAGTTCTTTACCTGCTCATATAATAACAGAGTCTCAGGTGAAAGTAGGGGATGCAAAGTGTGCCCATGGTATCCTGAAGCAACATGAACACTGTTGCTGCTTTGCAGAGAGTGAATGTACCGCAGAGTTCTATATGTGTAGACAAAAGAAAGGCAACATTGTCTGAATGAAGTGTCCCTTTATTAACAAGATGGGCAAGTGCCCGCTTACCAATCCCAGCGACTGGTGGTATTGAAGATTGGAATGAGGGCTACTCAGCAAGCTCCCACAGGGTCTTGGCTCAAGGGATGGCGCTCGACCTTGTGTGTTACCGCGCTGCGGCTCAGCAGGATCTGGCGTGGATGTGATGAGAGCAACCTCCAGGCTGCCGCTGGATGTCCAGAAGTAGCTGGCAATGGATGTCTCTGTACACACACATGATGACTCTCTCTAGCACAGGCTGTGACTCGGCGACGGCACAGTCTGACACTGAGTCACTTGCTTGCAGATCCAGGCCGGGGTTCCAAGAGAGTGATCCCGACCTAACACAGGCTCTTTATTACCTCTCCCAGCAGTCTCTTCTCTCACTCCAGTCGGCTGGTAGTTGTAGTCCGTTACAGTCCGAGTGTGGAATTTGAGTCCTGGAACTACAGCTCCCAAGATGCTTTGCTCTTCTCCCTGATGTTATTCTCTCTGCCAGGAGTCTGAGCTGAGCATACGAGGAAAACAGTCCCAATGTCCCCTGAAATGCAGGCTACACTTAGCCAGCTCCTGGCTACACATGGATTGGCAGCTATGCTAGCATGGTCAGTTTACTCTCAAGAGGAGGGACCCAGGCAGGATCAACCAGGTATTACACAACACAGGCAGCTCCAAATAAAATAGCAACATAACATAGCATATTGTTTTCCTTTAACCACTTCAGCCCTGGAAGATTTTCCCCTTTAAAGACCAGGCCATTTTTTGGCCATTTTTTAAGGTACGACATTGCATCGCTTTAACTGACAATTGCACGGTCGTACAACGCTGTACCCAAATAAAGTAGATCCCCTTTTTTTCCCACAAATAGAGCTTTCTTTTGGTGGTATTTTATCACCTCTGCGTTTTTTTTTTTTTTGCTCTATAAACAAAAAAAAGAGTGACAATTAATAAAAAAAAACAAAAAACTATATTTTAAACTTTTTGCTATAATAAATATCCCAAAAAATAATTTAAATAATCTTTATATGTATTCTTCTACAAATCTTTGGTAAAAAAAAAAATTGCAATAAGTGTAAAATGATTGGTTTGCGCAAAAGTTACAGCGTCTACAAAATAAAGGATAGATTTATGGCATTTTTATTATTATTATTTTTTTACTAGCGGCGATCAGCGATTTTTAGTGTGACTGCGACATTGCGGCAGACAGATCGGGCACTTTTGACACTTTTTTGGGACCATTGAAATATATACAGCGATCAGAGCTACAACTAGCCACTGATTACTGTATAAATGTGACTGGCAGGGAAGGGGTTAATACTAGGGGACGATCAAGGGGTTAAATATGTTCCCTCATGAGTGTTTCTAACTGTGGGGGATGGGACTGACTGGAGGAGGAGACATATCGCTGTTCCTAATTACTAGGAACAGCAGATCTGTCTCTCCTCCCCAGTCAGAATGGGGATTTGTGTGTTTACATACACAGATCCCCATTCTGCCTCTCTTGCCCGCATCCCGTCCGCCGGCCACGCGCATCGGGTTCTCCGCCGTGCAGCGGGCGCGAGCGCATGCGCCTGCTATTTCTCTTAAAGGAGCCGACGTACAGGTACGTTGATTCGTAGATTTTTTAAGGGTAAAAGTTTGTCGCCATTCCACAAGCGGGTGAAATTTTGAAGCGTGACATGTTGGGTATCATTTTAATCGGCATTATCTTTCACAATATAAAAGAAAAAATTGGGCTAACTTTACTGTTGTCTTATTTTTTAATTCAAAAAAGTGTATTTTTTCCAAAAATAGTGCGCTTGTAAGACCGCTGCGCAAATACGGTGTGACATAAAGTATTGCAACGACCGCCATTTTATTCTCTAGGGTGTTATAAAAAAAATGATAATGTTTGGGAGATTCTAAAGCAGGCCATACACGGTCGAATTTCGAACAAATTTTCTTTTCAAAATCAGAAAGTTCGTTCTTTTTGTGATCCGATGATGCCACCATTGATTTTCGAAATTCGGCCGACCAAACCTTCATGTTGCCGGGAATATTCTTTTCTCTCCGGGAATATTCTTTCCTCTCCGGGAATATTATTTTCTCTCCGGGAATATTATTTTCTTGCACATGCACATTTTTTATTTCTATTACATTTCTCGCACGATTCTCCCATCATTGATCAGAAAATCTTTTTTTTTTTTTAAATCCAACAGGTCGGATTCCTCAAATTTGATTGCCGCACGAAAATCAGTTGTTGCTGCAGCCCACTAACGGTGCGAAATTCGTACGAAAATTCTTTGATACGATTTTCAAAAGAAAATTCTTTCAAAATTCGAACACTGTATGGGCCGCCTAAGTAATTTTCTAGGAAAATTTTTTTTTTTAACTGGTAAACAACAAATCTCAGAAAGAGGCTCGGTCCTTAAATGGTTGAAGAGGCATTTTTTTCATTAAATTTAAGGTATGCAGTGAATGATAACTGTCATGTTTTCTGTGCTCTCAACCAAACTGTGAAGTAATCAAATGGCTGGTGTCATAACTGCTCACATGTGCAGCACCACGGCAACTGCAAATCAAACTGAGGCTAAAATGGCAGCTTCTATTGCTGTAAGTGTAAAGGATAGGGGGGGGGTTTAGTTCCACTTTAAAGACTCTTTATGGGAGAAGTAACAAACTTCTACCCCCATTTTCCCTGAAGTTTTGTGATTAATAGTAGTAGAGCACAATCTGGTTTTAGTTTCCAAGATAATTTTCTGATAATTTTGATAGGACCTAGGAAAGGTCATCAACATCCTGTTGCAGCCAAATATTTCCACAATTAATAGGGTCAGATCGCTTCTCTTCAAACCTGGAGAAGAAATAAAATGTTCTATAAAACAGAAAATGTTCTGCAAAACAATCCCAGCCCAAGCATATCAGTTAGTCATTACTGACATTAACATCCCTTTCTGAGGGAGCCTCAGCCCCCCTTTATCCTGTGGATGAACTCTGAAGCACCTGCAGCAATTTTTTTTTTTTTTACCGCTACATTGACTTCAACTACTGGAACCGCTATTTTTTCCAAAGAAAATAATATGCTGACAGAATAATGTGTTTTAGACAGGACGTCCCGAGCAGCTGCTGAGTTTAAATTGCGTTTACTTTCTTTTTATAGCCTTAGAATAATGTAAGGCTGAGACAAAGAAAATTTGCGAGGATTGAACATTAATCAGGCAGCAATAAAGGGTAACTCTACACAAATCCGACCAGCAGGAACTGGTTGAGGAGCAGGTCATATAGAGGGATTGTAGAGCTGCTAGTGCTGGAATCCATCAGTCTCCACCTGTACTCTCCACAACTTTTGCTCCCGACTAGTTGCAATGTTATGTTTGGCATTTGAACAGCAGAAAGGTTTCTAATCTTTTTTTAGGTAAAGGGGGGAAAAAAAATCATAGTTCAGTTCCAAGAGACATTTTAGAATGCGGGTGTTACTGTACCTCTGTCAGGGTCACCTGTGGCCAGGTGACAGATGCACACCGTAGGGGGACAGGAGTGCACCGCGAGGTAGTGAACCCTATGGCTGGCTTCTGCGGATAGGAAACTGGGTGGTTGTGGAAAGCGGGACCAGAGGAGCACAACCGGGATCCAAACGGAAGCTAGAGCCAAGATTCCCCAGGGCGCGGAGTCTAAGACCCAGCTGGTCTTCTCCAGGGCCTCTAGTGGTGAGGATGTTAGCTGCAGGCTGGGACCAGGTCGCGGCCCCTGGAGTTTCCTAGCTCACGCCCCGTAGGATAAGGGGAAAAGAGGGGAAGCAGCAGCACAAGATGAGAGAGATCCGAATAACAAGCTGAAGGTCAGGGGCCACAAGCAGACAAGGATAACGAAGAACGAGCCGAAGGTCAAGGGTCACGAGCAGACAGGGATAGTCGGAGACAAGCCAATAACGTAACAGAGAGACAGACGTAGCACACGGCAGGCAGGAACCCAAACACACAATGCCTAACAAACACGTTGATCAGCAAAGCAGGCTTGCAGTGCACAGGTTAATATAGTGTTCAGTGATAGGGCCTGAGGTGGAGTCAGGCTGGGAGGAGATTATAAAGGAAGCCAGGTGAAAGGGCTCAGGCCTCTAAGATGAACACATGGGAAGGAAGGTAAGCTGACAGACAAACACTACTGCATATCCATGACAGTACCCTCCCTCTTATGGGCCCTCCCCCGCCTGGACCCAGGCTTAAAGGGAAATCTCTGATGAAACCTTCTCAACAGATGAGGTGCAGCGACATCAGATGCAGCGATCCAAGACGCCTCCTCAGGACCAAAACCTCTCCAATGCACAAGGTACTGAAGAATGCCTCTGCAGAGCCGAGAATCCAGAACTTGTCTAACCTCGTACTTAAGATTATCCTCAGAGACCGAAAACGAGGTAGGGAGATGACAAGAAGATCTATTGAGGACCAAAGGCTCTCTAGGAATAAGCAAGGGCATGAGAGGATCAACAGGAATCTGAGGAGGGTCCCCTAGACCCTTAAAGGGGAACTGGTCATCTTGCACAGGACCATCAGACTGGGCAGATGTCAGTGGAACCCTGAAGTCAGGTTGGTTAGAAGGTGACATGTCGCCGGAGTCAAGCTGAATGGCTGAAGGACAAGCAGAATGTCCCAAACAAGAAAAAGTAGGAGGCTCACTGGGCATGGGCTGGACTGGCATAACTAGTACAGAGGCAGAGTGAATAGCTGAGTCAGGTGTAGCGACTACCTGAATCGCATCGCAAGACGTAGCGACTGCAGGACTTGTAGACAAGCTAGCCTGGCTGTGCGTCCAAGGGTGGTTAGGGACAGAGAAATGTAAATGGTTATGCAACCCGGAATGAATGACCGGCTCAGATTCACAGGGGGCAACCTTGGGTAGGCAGGACGAGGGACAGGAGGGACCCCAAGCCAGGATCTGTCCAGTAGTCCAGTCCACATGAGGAGAATGGAGCTGTAACCATGGGAGACCCAAAATTATAGGCGTTGAGGCCTTGGGTAAGATAAGGAAGGATATCCACTCCTGGTGGAGTGTCCCTACCGACATCTTAACAGGGAGGGTCTGGAAGCGGATAGGTCCCCCTGGGAGAACAGTACCATCAATCGCCAAGACCACCAATGGCGTGGTGAGGGGCAAAAGAGTAAGTCTCATGGACGATGCGATTTCCCAGTCCATGAAATTACCAGCGGCTCCGGAATCCAGATATGCTGAGACCGAATGAGAAGAAGCACCAATATGAAGGAACACAGAAAGCAGAAGACGAGAAGGGGAAGGTGATATTTCTGGGTCCAATACTCCACTTTCCAGATGAAGTGGACCCGGAAGTTTTTCTGGACAAAGAGAGCAAGTGTCACGAAAATGACCTTTGCCCCCACAGTAAAGACACAGACCAAGAGTTCTGCGCCTAGCACGTTCCTCGGGGGATAGCCTGGTCCGACCCAGCTGCATGGGTTCCTCAGCTGGTAGGAGATGCTCTACGGGTCGAAGAGAGGGGAGCTCAGACTGACTAAGAACCAAGGAGTGCTTGCGTTGCTTTTCTAAGGTCCTCTCCTGAAAGCGAATATCGATCTGGTTACACAAGGAGATAACGCCGGCCAGATCAGTGGGGATGGTTCTTCCTGCTAATTCATCCTTCACTCTATCAGACAGGCCATGCAAAAAGGTTGCGACTAAGGCCTCATTGTTCCAGCTCAACTCAGCCGACAGTATGCGGAAATGAAGGGCATACTGTCCCACAGAAGCAGACTCTTGGCGGAGACGTAAAAGGGCGCTGGCCGCTGAAGAGACACGAGCCGGTTCTTCAAAGATATTCCGAAAAAGTTTCAAGAAGCCAGACAAGCTAGAAACCACTGGATCATTCAGTTCCCACAGAGGGGCTGCCCAGGCTAAAGCTTCACCAGAGAGGAGGGAAATGATATAGGCTACCTTAGCCCGATCAGACAGGAAGTTTTGGGGCTGGAGCTCAAAATGAATTGTGCATTGACTAAGGAACCCCCTGCAAGCCTTGGAGTCCCCAGAGAAACGGGACGGAGCTGGCAGTTGTAGTGAGTGTGTGGCTGCGACTGGTGCAATAGGTGCAGCCGCTGGTTGTATTTGAGGTTGCGGATTCAGGGTTCCCAAGGAGGCCTGAAGCTGCTCAAAGCGAGAAGCCAGATCCTGGAGGAATCGCATCACCTGAGTCTGATTCGATTCCTGGGTTTCAAGTCTGCAAACTATGCCCTGCAATGGATCATCCACGGGTAACGGGATGTCAGCCGGGTTCATGGCTGATCAAACTGTCAGGGTCACCTGTGGCCAGGTGACAGATGCACACCGTAGGGGGACAGGAGTGCACCGCGAGGTAGTGAACCCTATGGCTGGCTTCTGCGGATAGGAAACTGGGTGGTTGTGGAAAGCGGGACCAGAGGAGCACAACCGGGATCCAAACGGAAGCTAGAGCCAAGATTCCCCAGGGCGCGGAGTCTAAGACCCAGCTGGTCTTCTCCAGGGCCTCTAGTGGTGAGGATGTTAGCTGCAGGCTGGGACCAGGTCGCGGCCCCTGGAGTTTCCTAGCTCACGCCCCGTAGGATAAGGGGAAAAGAGGGGAAGCAGCAGCACAAGATGAGAGAGATCCGAATAACAAGCTGAAGGTCAGGGGCCACAAGCAGACAAGGATAACGAAGAACGAGCCGAAGGTCAAGGGTCACGAGCAGACAGGGATAGTCGGAGACAAGCCAATAACGTAACAGAGAGACAGACGTAGCACACGGCAGGCAGGAACCCAAACACACAATGCCTAACAAACACGTTGATCAGCAAAGCAGGCTTGCAGTGCACAGGTTAATATAGTGTTCAGTGATAGGGCCTGAGGTGGAGTCAGGCTGGGAGGAGATTATAAAGGAAGCCAGGTGAAAGGGCTCAGGCCTCTAAGATGAACACATGGGAAGGAAGGTAAGCTGACAGACAAACACTACTGCATATCCATGACAACCTCTAGGATCCTTGTATGTACAGCCAGGGGCGTGGCCTGCTCTGTCCATCTGCAGAGTGTCACGTGACTTGTGGTCTTTTTGCTCGTAGGCATGAGTGTAAATGTGTGTGTTAGCTTGTGTTGGTGTGTATTTGTGACGTTGGACGTACTCATTGGTTGAGAGGGTATTTAAAGACTTATGCCGCGTACATACGCTCGGAATTTCCAACAACAAATGTTCGGACTGGCCTACCGGGATAACGGGAGATTTCCCGGTAGGCTGCCTGTCCTGGGGCCGGTTTCATTTGCGGCTGCAGCAGTGCTCCCTGTCCCCTCTCTCCTGCTCCTGTTTATCATGGTGCTGCCTGGCTGGATCTGTGTTCGGCAGTGACGCTGTAACACAGTCTTGCCCCCTTAGACCGGCTCGTGTGATAGTAGATAGAGTCAGCGTTCAGTCTATCACAGGAGCCGGTCTAGGGGGGCGGGACCGTGTTACAGCGTCACCGTCACCGCCGAACACAGATCCAGCCAGGTCAGCTCCATGATAAACAGGAGAGATGGAACAGGGAGCACTGCAGGAGATGCCCGCCCTGTGTGCCTGGATAGGAGGAGAAGCAGGGGGTCCGCATATAGAAGAAATTAGCTTTCTATATTCCTCCATACAGCCGCGGAATGCTTGCAGAAGGGGGAGGGGGAGGAGGAGAATCAAGCATTCCGCGGCTGTATGGAGGAATATAGAAAGCTAATTTCCTCTATATGCGGCCCCCCTGCTTCTCCTCCTATCTAACTTCTTTTGCTGGCCCCTCCCAGTTCTTGTGGCCCCCCCCAGTGCTCTCCTCCCCCAACACACTCTCCAGCCCCCCAACAGTTCTCTCCACCTCTGTTCTTTCTGCCCCCCTGCTCTCCAGCCACCATTCCAGTGCTCTCCACCCCTGTCCCCCCCCCCAGTACTCTCCACTCCTCCCCAGTGCTCTCCACCCCTGTTCTTTGTCCCCCCCAGTGCTCTCCCCATCACTCCCCAGCCCCCACCCCAGTGCTCTCCGCCCCCACAGTGCTCCCCAGCCCCCCCACCCCTGTTCTTTCTCCCCCCCAGTGCTCTCCCCATCACTCCCCAGCCCTAACCCCAGTGCTCTCCGCCCCCCACAGTGCTCCCCAGCCCCCCCACCCCTGTTCTTTCTGGCCCCCCCAGTGCTCTCAAGCTCCACCCATCACTCTCCAGCCCCCTGTGCTCTCCACCCCTGTTCTTTTTGGCTCCCCATCCAGTGCTTTCAAGCTCCCCCCAGTACTCTCCGCTCCCCCTGCATTTTGTCCCCACCCATGTGCTCTCCAACCCCGCCAGTGCTCTCCGCCCCCATAGTGCTCTCCAGCACCCCATGCTCCCCACCCCTGTTCTCCCCCCAGTGCTCTCCAGCTCTCCCCATCACTCTCCAGCCCCCCGTGCTCCCCAACCTTATTCTTTTTGCCATACCCATGTGCTCTCCAACCCCGCCAGTGCTCTCCGCCCCCCATAGTGCTCTCCAGCCCCCCGTACTTTCCACCCATGTTTTTTCTGGCCCCCACTGGTGCTCTCAAGCTCCCCCCATTTCTCTCCACCCCCCAGTGCTCTCCACTCCCCCCTGCTCTTTGTACCGTCCAGTGCTCTCCACCCCTGTTCTTTCTCCCCCCCAGTGCTCTCAAGATCCCCCCCAGTGCTCTTTACCTCCCACACTGTTAGCCCCCTCAGTGCTCTCCAGCCCCCCCCTCTAAGCCTCCCGTGCTCTCCACCCCTGTTCTTTTTGGCTCCCCCCAGTGCTCTCAAGCCCCCCCCAGCGCTCTCCGCTCCCCACCCCTGTGATCTCCACTTCCCCCTGCTCTTTGCCCCCACCCATGTGCTCTCCAACCCCGCCAGTGCTCTCCGCTCCCCCTTCTCTCCAGCTCCCCCCCCCCCAATGCTCTCACTTCCCCAGGACCAGAGGACAGGCTGACTGGGGCCCGAAAATGAGGACGGCTGAAGGTGCAGGTGGCCAGGGACCACTCCATCTAACAGCAAACATATCCTCTGGAAGGAGCACTGTCCCAATCCAAAACGAGGAAAATGAGGGATAGATGCTGAGGATGGTCTATAGAGTAAAAATTCCTGTATCCCATTGGCTAAATGTACGGGAAAAGGGGGTTCCTCTTAGGGGACTTTAGAGGAAATTTTTGCTCTTGTAGTGAATATGTAGTACACAAATGGAAAGTACAAGGTTATTTTATTTCCACCAGGATAGTGGTGGTGAGTAAGGATATCTTACAGGAGTAATAGGTTTGAACATGGGAAGGTTGCTAACACAAAAACATACAATACATGAAATAATACAAGCAGGAACACCATATAGTTACAAAAAACATATAATGGTGAGAACCGACGCGTTTAGAAAAATACAATTATTTTCTTCTTCAGGGAGATGATTGTGTCAAACAGGTATATTTAGTATGTCTAGAAAATGAGAAAAGACATTAATGAACAAAAAATATACATAAAGGAGTAGGTGTATAATGACATTGTTCATGTATTTAAAAGGCTGCTGACCATGTGTATAGACTTGGGGATCATAAGGTTGCATCCGTGGGGAAGGGATAGAAACATAAAATCAAATCAAAAGACACCAGGGAAGAAACCTCTTAGCCCAGGGTTCACCCGGGAGGGTGCGCACACACACAGACCCCAGCGGAGAAAACGAGAACAGACCCTGCCTGCTGATGGCGATCATGGATATCCTGCTGGCATGGAAGGTACCGTACCGAGCATCAACATCACACCTTCCCACATTCCCACAGACAGTGACTGCAGACTGGGACATGGGGCATAGGAGAGACTGCATTCACGGGCACAGTAAAGCTGCATTTGATGAGCATAGTGAGGCTGCAATGACGGGCACAGTGAGGCTGCAATGATGGGCACAGTAAAGCTGCATTTGATGGGCACAGTAAAGCTGCATTTGATGAGCACAGTGAGGCTGCATTTGATGAGCACAGTAAAGCTGCATTTGATGGGCACAGTGTGGCTGCAATGGTGGGCACAGTGTGGCTGCAATGGTGGGCACAGTGTGGCTGCAATGGTGGGCACAGGGAGGCTGCATTGATGGGCACAGTGAAACTGCATTGATGGGCACAGTGAGGCTGCATTTGATGGGCACAGTGAGGCTGCATGTGATGGGCACAGTGAGGCTGCATTTAATGGGTACAGTAAGGCTGCATTTGATGGGCACTGATGAGGATGCATTTGATGGGTACTGGTGGGGCTGCATTGAGCTCTTGTATCATGTCTGCAGCCTCTGACCATCTCCTGTATCATGTCTGCAGTCTCTGAGGGAGTCTGGAGAGGGGTCAAGAGTGGGAGCACCGCTGGGATGGGGGTCATGGGAGAAGTCAGATGTGTGGGGACTGTGGAGAGGAGACTATTGGATAAAACCAGAGGCACCGAGCTGGAGCCGACTGATTGAGCCCTGCACGGTGCACCTAAAAGGAGGTCAGTGACAGCATCGCTAGGCCAGTCTGAGGGGGAGTCACTGATGTAAGGGGGGGGAGTGAATACAATAATTTAGGGGGGCATTGATATAAGGGTTTCCCCCCTATATCAGTAACCCCCCCCCTTACCTTAGTGTATTCTTTCTGCGGAAGGTGCCCCCCCCCACGTTCTGAGTTCCTGGGGTCCCCCTTGATGATTGACCACTTTTACCACTTTTAACTGGAATTTGCGTTTTATATATATAAAGCCCTATGTGCTTTCATATCTGTCTTATCTATATATAATACACTCTTCAAATGTGCTTTAAAATGTATGGTTTTCCCTTTCATGAACAAGAAAATAATGACGTTATGCTGGTATAATAATGCTGTGGGGCTGGTATCAAATTTTTTCCAGGGCTGGATTTTATTCCCAGTCTGGCCCTGATGGGAGCTTTTGGTTGGAAATTTCGACCTTGTGTACTGTATGCTCCATAGGACATTTGCTGTCAGAATTTTCCGACAACAAAAATTTGAGAGCTGGTTCTCAAATTTTCCGACAACAAAAGTTGTTGTCGGAAATTCCGACCGTGTGTACACAATTCAACGCAGAAAAATTCTACGCATGCTCGGAATCAATTCAAGACTTTAGACTTTGCCTTTAGACGGAACCACACTACCCGTGTTTTGACGATACACCGAGAGCGCAGGAGATTTTTGTCTTTCGGAATCAATTCTACGCATGCTCCGAATCATTGAACTTAATTTTTCTCGGCTCGTCGTAGTGTTGCACGTCACCGCGTTCTTGACGTTCGCAATTTCCGACAACATTTGTGTGACCGCGTGTATGCAAGACAAGTTTGAGCGAACATCCGTCCACAGTTTTGTTGTCGGAATGTCCGATCGTGTATACGCAGCATTAGTGTGAAAAATGGGAACGTTGTTGTTTTTGTTTTGTGTTGTTTTTTTTGTTTTTTGTGGCCAGGTGGAACAATTAATATTCAATGTGGAGTTGTATGTAATTTTTTTATTATGTATTTCTTTGTATTGAAATAAGAAAAAAATGAAATAAAGTTGATTAATTTGAAAAATGGGAACGTTTGTGGTACCTAACGTCTAATGGCTGAAACAGCTCAACACTGAGGGATCATCAACTCAAAAAAATGTTGAATAAGAAAAAGATAGGAAAATGTGGGTCTTCATATATGGTCCCTCAGTATATCAGTTTTGATAAATAACATATATGATATACAAAATCCATAATTTTATTACAAAAATATAAAAAATTGTACAATCATTAGAAATGCCTTAGTCAACCATACATAAAACCATTGAGGCAATAGTCAGAACCAATTGAAGTATTGTCTTTCTACGTGTGTCGAAGCCGCTTCCTCAGGGTTAGAAATTTATTTGTCTGACAATGTGCCTAGTATAAACAAATTTAATCTAACAGGGTAACATACAGATACATATTAGATGCAAATATAATACACATATTCTCAAAATCTCCTATCCCATTGGACAGGGGGAGAAAGAAGAAAAGGGGGAGGAGGGGAAGGGGGGAAACAAAAACAAAAGGAAAACAGCCCACAAATACAATCAGCCATTATGCAAACAACAGAGGGGTATCATTTCTGACTGGGCTATCGGAAGGCTGAAGAGAGGCATCCAAGGCAGCAATAACTTCCAATATGTATAAAATTCCACGAACAGAGGATGGGGGAAGGTACCAACGGCCAATTGTGGTTCTGAAAAAAGTTTTATATTCTGTATGCCAACTGCCTTGACCTCTGCTGGGACCCTGACTACTGTTTATCTGCTGCCTGCCTCGACCCCTCCCTGGACACTGACATTTCTGTTGCCTGCAGCCCGCTCTGACCTCTGCTCGGACATTGACTACTATTGTGCCTGCTGCTTGCTCCAACCTCTGCCAGACATCAATTTGCTGTTGTAACCTGGTGACAGCAAGCAGCAAAGTAGCCCAGGAGCCACTAGGGTCAGGTGCCGTGGTGAAGACCAAGCAGTCACTTCAACTCCTTGGGGAGCCCATGTCACCTGCAAGGGGTGTTACCCGTAACAGTAGGTAAACCTATTTGGCCATTGCCATATCTAGATTTGATGGAATTATGTCCTGTGCAACTTTCTTCATTGCTAGCAATCAGGACTAGATTTTAATCACCGGTACTTGTAGGCAGTACTATTTAGCACCCTAACTAACATCCCTCTGCATTCCTCTCCTGTTTTACACATAGCATTTAGGGTTCTAAATTCTTAAGGTTTTTTTTTACCTTTAAGCTTTCCCACTTCCTGCTTTCACCTGAGAAACTGAGGGCAGCGGGGCCATAGGCTTCTGCTGTTGTCAGTCAAGCTCCTGTGATGAGGGAGTGGGGGTGTGTCCTACTGGCACTGTGTGTCTATGGATGCATACAGCCCGCCTCAGGAGAACGTCCGCACAGGTGCCTCCTTAGCACCCGGTTTGCTTTGTAGGTACCTGGTGGAAGAAGGGACTGCCCCAAAGGGGAGGTAAGGGACCATTATTTTCAATATCATTGCACAGAGTGGGTAAGTATGACCTCTTTCTTACTTTCAACAAAGCAATGCAAAAATAAATTTGGCCTTTAGTATCACTTTAACTACTAGCCGACCAGCCGCCGTCATTATACTTCAGCAGGTTGGCTCCTTCCCGCAAATCGCCATAGCTGTACGTCAGCCCTTTAAACAGCTATAGCATGCGCACGTGCGTCGGCTGCATGGCGGGGGACCCGATGCGCGTGGCCGGCAGTCGTGATGACCGCCGGCCACATGCGATCGCGGACACAAGAGCCAGCACGGGGATCTGTGTGTGTAAACACACAAATCAATGTTATGACAGGACAGGAGAGACAAATCGCCTGTTACTACTAAGTAGAGGGCATTGAAGATGAAACGTGGCTGGGTCTTTCAGCATGACAATGATCCCAAACACACCGCCCGGGCAACGAAGGAGTGGCTTCGTAAGAAGCATTTCAAGGTCCTGGAGTGGCCTAGACAGTCTCCAGATCTCAACCCCATAGAAAACCTTTGGAGGGAGTTGAAAGTCCGTGTTGCCCAGCGACAGCCCCAAAACATCACTGCTCTAGAGGAGATCTGCATGGAGGAATGGGCCAACATACCAGCAACAGTGTGTGACAACCTTGTGAAGACTTACAGAAAACGTTTGACCTCTGTCATTGCCAACAAAGGATATATAACAAAGTATTGAGATGAACTTTTGATATTGACCAAATACTTATTTTCCACCATAATTTGCAAATAAATTCTTTCCAAATCAGACAATGTGATTGTCTGGATTTGTTTCCACATTTTGTCTCTCATAGTTGAGGTATACCTATGATGACAATTACAGGCCTCTCTCATCTTTTTAAGTGGGAGAACTTGCACAATTGGTGGCTGACTAAATACTTTTTGCCCCACTGTATATTGTCAAAAGTATTGGGACACCTGCCTTTACATGCACATGAATTTTATTGGCATCCCAGTCTTGGTCCGTAGGGTTCAATATTGAGTTGGCCCTCCCTTTGCAGATATAACAGCTTCAACTCTTCTGGGAAGGCTGTCCACAAGGTTTAGGTGTGTGTCTATGGGAATGTTTAACCATTCTTCCAGAAGCGCTGATGTTGGACGAGAAGGCCTGGCTCGCAGTCTCCACTCTAATTCATCCCAAAGGTGTTCTATCGGGTGCAGGCCAGTCAAGTTCCTCCACCTCAAGCTCGCTCACCATGTCTTTGTGGACCTTGTTTGTGCACTGGTGCGCAGTCATGTTGGAACAGGAAGGGGCCATCCCCAAACTGTTCCCACAAATTTGGAAGCATGAAATTGTACCGTCGTTTTAGTGGTGCTTTTCGGCCACTAGCGGGCACTTTTAACCCCTGCTAGCGGCCGAACGAAGGATTTAATAGCGCACATGTATCACCGCTGCCGAAGCGCTTTCCAGGCGCTTCAGCAGCGCTGCCCATTAATGTTTAAGAGCAGTGTATACACTGCTCCTCCACCGCCCCAAAGATACTGCTTGCAGGACTTTTTCTAGCGTCCTGCAAGCGCAGCGCAGCGCTCCAGTGTGAAAGCACTCGGGCTTTCATACTGGAGTGACAGGAGAGGCACTTTACAGGTGCTATTTTTAGCGCTAAAATGTCTGTAAAGTGCCTCAGTGTGAAAGTGGCCTTAAGGTTAGGTGCATATACTCAAAGGAATAAGAAAGAACCATCATCGTGCAAAACAACCATAACAAATTGCAAAATATTTATTAAAAGCTTATTAAAATATACTCATGTTTAAAGGGTAACTCCACTTTAGTGGGGAAAAAAAATGCAAATAAAGAAAAAATAATATAGCACATATACCGTAATTGCGACACTAATCATATTGTAATTGATTGTTATTAAAAATTACCTTTTCTTTTCAATCTGCAGCCGCTGTAATTTTCTATAGAATGCATTGCAATATGTCTACATGGAGCTGTTCTGTACACAGAGTGTGTACTGACCACTCCCCAGAAACATAACTCCCCAGAAACCTAATTGGCTCACCAATTTTCCCAGAAGTCTGCACTATGATACAGGTCAGATTTCAGGATTACTCTGCAACAAAAATGTCATTTTTGGAGAGATAGTTTCAATTGGAGCACATCTAAAGGGATGCAGGCCCAGCAGATTTCCTCATTAGTGCTCTGCAGGTGCCACACCTGACAGTTAATTATGAAACCACTCCCATTAGACCCACTTAGAACAGAGGCACAGAGGAACAAACAGGGATTTCTTTAGAATAACAAAAGGTAGGAATCTGCAACAAAGTTTGTTATAATCCTTGCAATGTACATAGATCACCCAGAGGGAATGTTTTTTTTTTTCAACAAAAGTGCAGTTACGCTTTAAGTGTGCACAAAATGGTGCACCACAGATAAAAGCATGTGCCGATGGACAGGGAGAACACAATAACTCTGTGAGAGGGATTCCATCAGCACTGATAGTGCTGATGGGGAAATCAAGTGATTTTCTTTCCTGCAAGCAGTGGTTGCAGGAAAGAAAATGCACCGTTTATGGCCGGCTTTAGATTATCATTCAACTCTTCAGCTAATACTTGCAGGGGGAGGCAAACTTCTCAACACATTTCCTAGATATTAAATCTTCTTCTTCCAGAGAGTGGAGGTAATGAAATGAATTTGTCCGAATGTCTACATTAAATATAGTTTAATATATCTTGTTTTTTTCAGGAATAGAAGCTGTTTATGAATGCTCTCAATGTTGGTTCTGCGTGAGATCCTCTACCCATGGGCATCAAAATGGCATACTGGCCCAAGACAAAACTTAAAGAGGAAGTAAACACTCGTAAATATTATTTTTTTAAAAACTAGCCTGCAAGAGAAAGGCATAATGAGCTAGTATGCACAGCATACTAGCTCATTATGTGTCACTTACCTGAGATCGAAGCCCCCGAAGTCCGCTTCGGTCCGTCCACCGCCGCCGCCATATCCCCTTGTCGCTAGTTCCGGGACCCATGATTAAGTCAGGTGGCTCTGATGTAACGCGTAGGGAGGAACCCAGTGATGCTGTCAGCAGGTGTCTATCACATACAGACACTCAATGAGGAGATCGCTCTGCTGAGGTGTGTTATGCGCTTCTGATTCCTGGTACAGGGGGTCCCCGGGTTACGAACAAGATAGGGACTGTAGGTTTGTTCTAAGGTCGAATTTGTTTGTAAGTCGGAACAAGTAAATTTTTTAAGTGCAAATTCAGTCTCAGAGACAGGAAGTGAGATTAAATCAACAGAGAATGGCAACCGGATGGCAGGGGCGGCACGGTTAGTTCAAATATTTTTTGTTTCTTTTTATTTCTTTACTTTTTTTTTTTATTTGTAGCTTGTCGTTTACTTTTTTTATATAATTTTCTTATTATTTTTTATATTATTTTTCTTATCCTTTACTTTTTAATTACTTTTTTTATTTTATTAATTTAATTATTATTTCTTATTTTTTATTTTTTTTATCATTTTTTTTTTCACTTAACTTTATTGCTATCACACAGGAGAAAACAATTCCCTGTGTGATAGCAATTGGAGGCGACAGGTTCTCTTGATTGACCCTGTTTTGGAGGTGACAGGGTCAATAAAGAGAACTTCTAGCACTGTGCTAGAACTCCTGTCACAGCTGAGATGAGAAGAGCACAGCTCACCTCTCTCACTGTGTATAACGGTGGCAGGGACAGGAGACAGACTCGGCGGCTGGGGGGGGAGGACGGAGTCCCGAAGACAGAGCCTTGCAGAGAGAGGTATGTGGGGAGGGGGGGAGAGAGGTATGTGGGGAGGGGGGGATGGACGGCAGCATGGTGATTTCGGTGACAAGTACTGTACTGTATACATATACTGTATACATAGGCATATACATAGGCATATACATATGCATATATGCCGGGCAGCTCACTTATGGCACAGCAGGGAGATCCGAGTCCAGGCAGGCAGGCCGGCCGGCCGCGGTGCACCTCCGCGGCCAGCAGCGGCGCAGGAAAGACCGGGGATCTGGAGGACGCACTAGTCAGGACAAGGCCATGGCCACGACGGGCAGTTTTAGAGGCCTGGCAGGCCACCGGACCGTACCAGGACTGTGGATGGGCAGGCAGGGTGACGAGGGGGCCCCTTAATCTCACAGCCAGGCCAGGAATGGAGGAACGGCTCACTCCAGCAAGGCGCACAGGCAGAGGAAGATGGTGTCGGCCAGCAGTGACGTCACTCGGGCCCCGTTCGTAAGTAGGGGTCGATCGCAACTCGGATGTTCGTAAATCGGGGACCCCCTGTACAAGTGAGTGGTATACCAATCGAGTTTGTTGGGTGTGATTCTGTTATCACAATATGCTGCACTATGATCGCTTTCTCTTGTTTTGATATGTCCACTTCACATATGGATTAACAAGATACAAGCATTATTATCGTTGTAAGCTGGTCTAGTGCCTCCGGTGGAAAATTGTGGAACCTTACACCTGTTATAAACTTTCATGAATTCCTTTCATGTTTATTTGGATTCGCTTTTATGTCATTATTCTTATTGTTGTTTTTGCATTTAGCTATATATTGCACTTTACACCCATTCATTGCTGCTGTTATTGATAGTACTGCATATTATCAATTTTGCACTTTATATCCATTCATTGCTGCTCTATTTTCTGCACAGAGTCACATTTATTGATGTTTCATTTTTCACTTTTATTGCATTATTAGCACACCATTTATTTATTGGATGTGTATATATTTTAATTATTTGTGCTGCATTTTAGGGTTGGTTCTAGCGCGCCAATATATTTATTCACTAGTTCCGGGTATCGCTGCTCCGCCGCTCTGATTGGCCGGAGCGGCGATGACGTCACACGCAGTGCGCATGCGCGTGACGTCATCTGCGCTATTTTTAAAAGCAAATATCTCCTTAACCGTGTAGGTTAAGGAGATATTTCATGCACCTACAGGTAAGCCTTAATCTAGGTTTACCTGTAGGTGCACGTTGTCAAAGTGGGTTTACAACCACTTTAACTCAATAAGTAAATTTGTTGTTCTGCTCTATTAGAATGTAATGGGCATACATGCTGAAATGGCTTTTTTTGATGGCTGCTGGTGAATTTTCTGTAGTGCGTACTACATTTTTCAACCAAGTTAAAGGGTCACTCCATTCTGAAACCATCATTTTAATTTTTCCTAGATGCTGGAAAGTTTAAATGTATTAATATAATATGTTTGTTTTTTTTTGGATAGAGAGGGGAAAGATTAGAATGCTTGTCAGGTTTTACTGCTGTCTGAGGCTTTGTTAAGGTGAATCCTTCCCTTCTTGTCTGATAAAAGGTTGAAAACCCAAGAGAAGGACGTGGCACCACTGGGAATGAGTGGATTTGGGGAGCTGGTTAAGGAGGGCACACTCATAGGCAAGAGGGTCATAATGTGCAAGTATTCTGCTAATACTTGCACATTATGGCAAATGCTGGCCACCACACTACCGATTACATCTGCTTTAAATACTGGTGAGCGCCCCATTACATTGGTGATCAGTGTGACACCTTTATGGTCAAAGTGCCCCTGCACCCTGCATACTAACTTGTAACCCCCTTGAGGCTCATTGTTCCCCCTTTTGTTGGTGATCATTGAGAGCAACGCTAAGGATCAATGGTAGGGACATTAAGGATTTGCGAAGAATCATGTGGCAGCAAATAAGGAAGAGAAGGGCTCTCAATTGTAAACACTGGCAGTGTCCACACTTTTCATCTCTGTGATTGGTCATCACAGTGATCACAGAGCTATTCTGCTGCAGTCAGCAGAAGAGAGGAGGACAGAACTCTTTTGCCAGATCCTACGCTTCTTCATGCAGCTGCTGACAAGCTCGTCTTTGGCCTTCTTCCTCCGTCTCAGCGGTCTGCAGCACAGATGAATACAGAACCCCTCCTACAGATCCCGCGCCTCTCTATGCAGCTGAATCGTCTCAGCCTCCCCTAGTCTCAGCATTCACCAGACTCCAGAAGCTGATTCCAGCCCTCCTCTGCTCCTACTCCAGACCCTGCACTTTCTGCTTCCCAGTTCTGTCCCCAGCTCCTTCCCGGCAGCAGCACAAGATAAGGGGGTGCACTGTGATGTAAGGGAGAGCGGAGGACTATTGACTTCTGATTGTGGGGGGGCTTTTGACATCTAAAGTAAGGGGGTGGGGGTGCTCTGGACATCTGCTTATAGTTATTATAAAAATAATATAATTTTATGTCAGTTGAAAAGGAGGGTTGCAAGTATCATACATTAAAAACTTTATTGGAGACTGTTTAGACAAAACACCATGGCAGAACCATGTTCTGTCTGCGACCCTCCTTTTCAGACTTGCATCATCTGCTCCAGGAGTGTGAGTGGGCTCTGTGCCTGTCTGCACCTGCCCTTAATAGCTTAAGTCTTAAGTTAACATTAAAGGCAGATTTTTTTAAAGTAAATGTAGCGGGTATGTACTTTCCCGGGTGTACATTTGAACTTGACAGAGACATTGGTAATGTGTAATTCCCTGTAGCCCAGCGGGTGGCGCTGTCGCCCTGGGCTGGGGTTGAATAATTGCTGTGTGTCGTGCCTCCTTTTTGTCCTCCCTCGGCAGCGGTATGGTGGGGCGGGGAACCCGCCATGCTTGCTGGGAGAGGGTATAAAGGGGGCCGGCCATCTTTGTCACGGGGAGTCCAGGGCACCTTCAGCCTGTGGACGGTGGTTCGTGTCGGTTCTCTAGGCGGGCCTAGGCCTAGAGGACAGCCGGAGGTTGTGTTCCATCCCAGGCACCTTTAGCCTGGGGTGAGGTACTCGGATGGAGGTCTGGAGCTCAGTGCCCAACACTGAGTTCCGCGAGGGAAGGAGATCCTAGGGTACCCAGGGAGTGGGTACCCGAATCCGGAAGGCGTAATGGACCGGGGGGTGCTCCTCATTGGAAGACCTGGTGCAGCATATTGCCAGTGACGGGTGATTCTCTCACCGGAGACCGCCTGGAAGGAAATCCCCCCTCGTTCGGAGACCGCAACCCACTTTCAGGAAGGAAAGTGGAGAATACATTGTGTCTGGGCCTACTCGCATCCACACCTCCTTTTCTGTTCTGTTTCTACAAGGGAGTTCAACTGATTGTGTTCATTCGAGAAGAATAAAGGAGTGTTGAACTTTAATGGTGTGGGGCTCATTTCCTGACAGACATTGTTCAAGGTAACTCTCGGTGGAGGCTCCAAGTGCACAGCACTGACCCGAAGGTAAAAGAACTTTGCTTATACCGCACTGATACCTGTGGTGAAGGCCTGGCGTAGTGTCCCCGCTCCCTTCCCCTCTGAAAGATACCCCTAGACAAGAGACAGACGAGCTGAAGAAAGAGAGGGGAGTGAGGAGGGCGCTACACGTGGGGGCTCGGGTCCGGTATAGTGTTTGTGCACCACGGAATTGAACGTGTCTGCTGAAGGAGTTACGTGAGTGGGCAGGCCTTCATTGGCCGTAGTGCATCCCTGTGCTCGAAGTCGTAGTTTCAGCTGATGAGGAGAAAGAGACCCGGGAGAGCTGCTGCTCTCGTGCATATCGTTGGATCAAAGTGGGGCTCAGGTAAGTATTAGGGGATGCTGGGGGGGGGGGGGGGGGGTTGGGGGGCTAATTTTTTTTTTACCTTCATGCACCTTGAACCTTTAAAGGTATTACTAATAAAAATAATAACTGAATGCACATGCAATTTTTTAATAAGATAAACAGTAGATACAGTTAGATCATTTTACAATACAACTGGCCCTTTGAGGACAACCATAATGCTGATACGGCCCACAATGAAATTGAGTTTGACACCCCTGCCCTAAGCACACCGTGGAAATGGTACCCCCATTGGACTTTCCATTGTTTAACTGACAATTAGGATTCATGCATACTGGACGTTTTTACAGCTGCTGTTTTTGGCTTCAGACGTTTTTTTTTTTCTGCAGCCAGCATGTTATCCTACGTGTCCATGCACACATAGACTGTTATCAGCATTTTTTGGCAGGTGCGTTTTCTGGCTGGAAAAACCCCCCAAAACTAGTGGGGTTTAAAGAGGAGTTTTAAAAAACGCGATGAAAGCTTAAAAACACTGAAAAACGCGGCTATTCTGTGTTTATCAGCGTTTTGAGCCATAAGCTTTTGTGGGAGTGTAGTTTTGCTAAAAAAAGCGAAAAAAAAAAAATTCTAAACGCTACTGCAAAATAGCTGAAAAACTCATTCTACAGCTACAGCTTTCTATAGCTAACGCTACTGGCATTTTTATAATGTCCAGTGTGCATGAGGCCTAATAGCTAAAAGGAAAAATAGGATTTTTTACTCACCGTAAAATCCTTTTCTCTGAGTCCATGGACCGACACAGCTTCTCTATTGACAAAGTGGGTATTATCCGTTAATTAGGAGTGACTAGGCAGAAAAACTTGTAAAAAGTGTTGCATCACACCTTCTACAGTACCGCCCAGGGGGCGGACCCTCTGGGTATACCCTCTCAGTCTGCACATCGCAGATCAGTTCGTCAAAAAATAGGATTTTTATAACAGCTTACCTGTAAAATCCTTTTCTTGGAGTACATCACGGGACACAGAGCGACATAGTCATTACTAATGGGTTATATAGTTACCGTCAGGTGCTGGCACTGGCAACTTCCAAAACCGGAAGTACCCTCCCCTATATAAGCCCCTCCCATCCGGGAGCACCTCAGTTTTGTAGCAAAGCAATAAGTGTCCCCAAAAGAGGGGTGGGAGCTCTGTGTCCCGTGATGTACTCCAAGAAAAGGATTTTACAGGTAAGCTGTTATAAAAATCCTATTTTCTTTTTCGTACATCACGGGACACAGAGCGACATAGTCATTACTAATGGGATGTCCTAAAGCAATGCCAAATGAGGGGGGGGGGGATACACCATATATAAGCTGAGCGCTATCAGACATGAGGATCTTTTGCGGCCTGCAACACACTGCGCCCAAAGGCGACATCCTCCTGACTTCTAACGTCCACCTGGTAGGACCTAGTAAACGTGTGTACCGAAGACCATGTTGCGGCCTTACAGATTTGAGCCAGTGAGGCCTGGTGATGCACTGCCCATGAAGTTCCAACTGCTCTCGTGGAGTGCGCTCTAACTTTGAACGGAGGCGGTCTCCTTCTCAAGCCATAAGCTTGCATAATGACCTGTCGAATCCACTTGGCTAAAGTAGACCTTGACGCTGCCTGACCCTTTCTGGGGCCTTCCGGCAGAATAAACAAAGTATCCGTTCTGCGAATCTGAGCAGTGGCTTTTAGATAAGCTTTAACTACTCTTACTACATCCAAAGAATGCAATAACTTTTCCTCTACCGAAGTAGGTTTGGGGAAAAAAGAAGGAAGAACCACATCTTGGTTCAAATGAAACCTCGATACCACCTTAGGTAGAAAGGCTGGATGAGGACGTAACACTACTCTGTCCTTATGGATAACCAGATATGGCTCCTTACAGGACATAGCTGCTAATTCCGATACTCTTTTAGCCGAACAATGGCTACTAGAAAAATCAATTTCCTGGTGAGAAGCACCAAGGAAATATGCTGTAATGGTTCAAATGGTTGTTTCTGTAGAACCGACAGAACCAAGTTTAGATCCCATGAACATATGGGAATATTAACCGGAGGCCTAATACGCATCACTCCTTGTATAAAGGCTTTGACTAGTGAATGCGAAGCCAAGGGCCTTTGAAAAAATATTGACAAGGCCGAAATCTGACCCTTGATAGTACTCAAGGCAAGCTTCCTATCTACAGCCCACTGTAGGAAGTCCAGAATCCTACCTATTACGTACTTATGTGGATGCCATTTCTTGGCCTCACACCACGCGATGTACGCCTTCCAGATTTTATAGTAGATCTGCCTGGATACCGGCTTCCTGGCATTGATCATGGTAGATACCACAGCATTAGAGAGCCCTCTCTTTTTTAGAATGTGGGCTTCAATAGCCAGGCCGTCAAACCTAGGGCTGGTAAGGAAGGGTGGTATATCGGTCCTTGCGAAAGCCGGACGACGTGGGAGAGTCCAAGGACTCCCCACTGAAATTTCACAATCTCCGTGTACCACGCTCTTCGGGGCCACGCTGGAGCCACCGGAATCACTGGTTTCTTTTCTACCCTGATTCTGCGGAGTAATCGAGGTAACCATTGTGGCGGTGTGAATGCATATATCAGCTTGAACTGATCCCCAGGGAACACTAGGGCATCCGAGCCGCAAGCTAGGGGATCCCTTGTCCGAGAGACAAACCTATCCCCCTTTGCGTTGAATCTGGATGCTAGAAGATCTACATCCGATGTTCCCCACCGCTGACATATTGTCCAGAAAACCTCGGGGTGAAGGGACCCTTCCTCTGGGCCTAATTGCTGGCGACTTAGAAAGTCCGCCTTCCAATTCTCCACTCCTGGAATGAATACCGCAGATATGGCTGGGACATATTTTTCCTGCCCATTTCAGGATGTAATTTACTTCCCTCTGGGCTGCACGACTCCTGGTGCCCCCCTGATGATTGATATATGCCACTGCTGTGGCATTGTCTGATTGAATTCTGACAGGGGACCCTTGGAGTTTGGATGTCCATGCTACTAGGGCATACCGGGCTGCTCGTATCTCTAAGAGATTGATGGGCAGGGCCTTTTCTGCATCCGACCATCTGCCCTGGAGAGACTATTGCTCCAGTACTGCTCCCCAGCCTATAAGGCTGGCATCTGTAGTGACCACCTTCCAAGAAATCGGACTGAAGGATTTCCTTTTTTCCAGATTCTGGGGAACCCACCACCAACGGAGGCTCTTGCGAACGGAAGGGGACAAGGACATTGTAAGTCTAGGGCCTGAACCAGGCTGACAGTATGGCCCCTTGCAAATTCCTTGAATGGAATTGACCGTAGGGTACTGCTTCGAATGATGCCACCATTTTTCCCAGCAGCCTCATATACAGGCGTATGGACGGCTGTCTTTTTTGTACCCACTAAGTGGATCAAATCTTTCAAAGACAACACCTTTCCTCGAGGCAAGAATATTTTTCTCTGGCCTGAATCCAACCTTAGCCCCAAGTATTCCAGACTTTTGACTGGTTTTTAGGGCTGACTTGTCTCGGTTGATAATCCAACCGTGAGATTCCAGATACTTGATCGTCTTGTGAACGACCACGTCTAGTTTTTTCACTGAGTGGTCTATCAGCAACAAGTCATCCAGATATGCCATTATCATTACACCTTGTGTTCTTAGATTGGCCAATAAAGGGCCAGAATTTTTGTGAACACTCTTGGTGCTGTGGCCAAACCGAAGGGTAAGGCTCTGAACTGAAAATGGCGCCCTTCTACTGCAAAGCGTAGAAATTTTTGGTGGACTGGAAAGATGGGAATGTGCAAATAAGCATCTTTGATGTCGATCGTGGCTAACCAATCCTCCCCTTGTAGGGCAGTGGCCACCGATCGGATCGACTCCATCGGAAAGTCCTGATATACAGGAATTTGTATAGCCCTTTTAAAATTAATATGGGCCTCCCGTCCGCGTTTGCTTCGGGACTGTAAAGAGGTTTGAGTAAAACCCGAACCCTCATTCTTCCAGGGGAACCTCCATAATTACTCCTTGGAGCAATAGTTGTTCTAGTGCCAACAGGAGGGACTCTCTCTTCCGGGGATCCCTTGGCACGTTTGACCTCAAAATGGGAAGGAGGAGAGTCTTTTAACTCCAAACTGTATCCCAAACCTACTGCGGAGAGCACCTATCTGTCTTGATCGTGTCCCGCCAGGTCTCTTTGCGAACAACTGGAGTCCTCCCCCCACCCGACTGAGTGGGGGCTTCAATGAATTTAACTTTGGGGGAGGTTTTGTACCTCCCCTGACCCAGGGTTTCTCATTACCCTGCTACTGTCCGTTTTTTACCCCCGGGATTTGACCGAGGAGGCCGTCGGAACTGTTACACAGCCGATGCCCCAGGGACTGGAGAAGCAGGCCTCTTAAAGAGGGACCTCTAACTCTGCTTTTAACCGGCAAGAGCGTATTTTTACCGCTGGAAATTTTCTGGATATATTTGTCCAGGTTTTCCCTGAATAAGCGTTCACCATGAAATGGGACGCTAACCAGCCATTCTTTACAGGGAGCTTCAGCAGACCAGTTTCTGAGCCATAGGAGCCTACGCATATGTACTATAGACAGCGTAAGGCGGGAGGCCTGATGGACTGAATCCTCTATGGCGTCAACCGCAAAGCCTAAGGCTCTAGGTAGATCAGCTAGGGCAAAGCCTGCTGATCTGTCAAGTCCCTCAAGACCTGTTTCAACTGATCCTTCACTGCTTAGCAGACCCCAATAGCTGCTACTGCTGGTTGTATCACCAAGCAGATTTTCATAAGGACTCCAATCTTTTATCTATTGGGTTCTTGAACATTTGGACATTATCCACTGGACATGTCAGTGATTTATACATACAAGAGATGGCTGCGTCCACTGTAGGGACCTTCCATTTTTTTTTTTTTTTTTTTTTTTTTTTTGATGAACTTATCCTCCATGGGATAGACCACCGGAAATCTCTTGGGGGAATAAATATTTTCTCAGGACGTTCCCAATCCTGGTAAATGAGCCCTTTCAGTAAAGGGTGAAGTGGAAAAGAACAAACAGTCTGGGGGCTTCTAGCGACCCCAACGAGGATACAGTAGTGGTTGATGGTTCCGCAAGGTGCATTTTTAAATGCTGATCGGACCATGTTAGTCAGAGACTGAACCCATAATCTTTCAGCTTGAGATGCTGAGAAAAGGTTCCCCCACTGTTGATTCCTCTATAACAGAATCAACCTTATCCTGATCCCCTTCAGGCAGGTCGATCCCTGTATGGGACTGTTGCTCTGCTAACAGGCACTCTGAAGGAGGAGACGGAGATCGGGCGTGCTTTCCCTGACAGGGAGGCAGCGATAAATTTCTCTCTAATCCTCCCAGAGCTGAGGAAAAAACCTCCTCTGTTACATACACAGGAGCAGGTGACTGAGGACAGCCACAGTACCAAGTACCCCTGCGGGGTCTCTACGGTCACTTACCTCTGAACTTCAGGGGAGACTGGTGCAGCAGGAGTATGCCCAAGATCCTCAGAGCCCGATGAGACCCCCTTCGCTTCCTGGAAGATTCAGTTCCGGAGCTACTGGACGGCATATTCCTAAGCCTAAAGCTGAGGTATTCCAGCCGTAATACACCACTTTTACTGAGAATAGTCTAGCACAATTGCTGCTATATCACAGTTGGTGTCTACTAATGTGCCTTTCTAGGGGATGCCTGTATCAACCGCTTGCTGTATGCCTTTAAATGTTGCCAGCTCTGTCTCTGTACTTCATAGCCAGCTTACTGCAATAATGTGGCTTTTTAAAAACCTGCTGGGACGCCCGCACATGCGCAGAAGCGCTGCGGCGCGCACAGAGCGTCATCCCCCAGGCCCCGCCCCTTTTTCCGGCCACCTCTATATATAGAGGCGCGTGCACGCGCACGCGCGCGGCCACGTGCGCCTCGGTGCTAATTTTCAAACATGGAAACCAGGGACAGGAGCCAGGGCCCCCTTTGCCGCAGGCCGGGGGATAGACGAACACTGCAACATGGCAGAGGAAACAGTTTCCTGTAGGAGAACTCACCAGCTGCCTGGACTTTGTTCTCTGAGAAGAAACTAGTCCATATGACAAGAAAAACATTCCACAGCGGCCTCTAGTGGACAAACACAGGTACCGCAGTTTAATATACTAAACATATATAAAAAAACATTCCTTTTTTTTTTTTTTTTTTCTTGACCACCATTAAAAATTATTACATTTTTTTAGTAGTTACAGGCATGCACAGATAATAGCGGGAATACCGTTAGGTAACAGACAGAAAGACAAATTAGGCTTGGGGGTCCCCCAATAGAACCAAGTTCCTGGGGGCCCCCACTTACCTGTTCCCCGCCGCAGGACTTTGTTTGGTCCACAAAAGCCCAAACTTCACCTATCACGGCAGGCATTGTAATCAAACCTTCAGGGACCGGGTTCCCAAGGATTCCACTCCCCTGGACCTGTATAGCACCCTGCACAGAAAACATCTTGGTCGTGGGTATGACCAGAGCTCTGGATCCCAGGGTCCAGCTCTCCTAAGAGAAGCATTACAGGCAGAACCTTGCTCTTCTCTGCAAGGCCCGGGTACCGACCGTTTAGCTATGAAGCTTTTTTGGTCGGATCCGGAATAGCTTACTGAGGCCCAAAAGAACCTGTACGCAAGCTCAGTGAAAAACACATGTTTCTTCTTGGCCAACACCTTAGACACTGGCAAAAAACTGAGGTGCTCCCGGATGGGAGGGGCTTATATAGGGGAGGGTACTTCCGGTTTTGGAAGTTGCCAGTGCCAGCACCTGACGGTAACTATATAACCCATTAGTAATGACTATGTCGCTCTGTGTCCCGTGATGTACGAAAAAGAAAGCAGTACAAACTTAAAAGGAGGGGTGGGTGCTGTGTCGGTCCATGGACTCAGAGAAAAGGATTTTACGGTGAGTAAAAAATCCTATTTACTCTTTCGTCCATGGACCGACACAGCTTCTCTATTGACAAAGTGGGACGTCCCAAAGCAGTGTCAGAGAAAAAAACGAGGGGTGGTAACAGCATAAAAACAAACTTCACCCCAAAACACAAAACAGCACTCCTCCAACGGAGGAGTTGCAACTCTAAACAGCCGCCTGCAAAACCTTGCGGCCGAAAGAGGCATCCGAAGATGCACCTACATCAACTTTGTAGAATTTTGTGAAAGTGTGAGCGGACGACCAAGTCGCCGCTTTACATAGTTGGGAAACAGACGCTTGATGTCGGAAAGCCCAAGAGGCACCTATTGCCCTGGTCGAATGCGCCGTGACAGGAAAGGGGGGCGCCTGACCCTTTAAGGCGTAAGCCTGGATTACTATCTGTCGGATCCACCTAGAGATGGTGGCCGATGAGACTGCTTGGCCCTTCTTGGGACCAGCCACCGAAACAAACAGTGAGTCTGACTTCCGGAACAGGGAAGTAGCAGATATGTATACTCTCAAAGCTCGGACAACGTCCAAGGAATGCAACGCCGACTCCTTAGGATTCGACGGCTGAGGACACAAGGATGGAAGTACAATGTCTTCGTTGAGATGAAAAGCCGAAACGACCTTCGGAAGAAAGGAAGGCTGCGGCCGCAGCACCACCTTATCCTTGTGGAAAATCAAATAGGGAGCCTTGCAGGACAAGGCTGCCAGCTCAGAGACTCGTCTAACTGACGTAACAGCCACCAAAAAGACCACCTTCTGAGAAAGTGTCAACAGGGGAATATCTCTAATATTCTCAAACGGTGCCTTCTGAAGCACCGAGAGGACCAGGTTCAAGTCCCACGGAGGTAACGGGGGGCGGACCGGAGGGGCCACATGTCGAACCCCCTGCACAAATGTACTCACGAGAGAGTGAGTCGCCAGGGGTCGCTGAAAAAAGACAGCCAGGGCAGATATCTGTCCCTTAATCGTACTTAGGGCAAGCCTTTGGTCTACCCCATGCTGTAAAAACAGCAGGATTCTGGAAACCAAATAGGTACGCGGATGCCATTTCATTTCCTCACACATGGAGATGTAGACCCTCCAAGTGCGGTGATAGACCTTCCTAGAGGACGGTTTCCGAGCACTTCTCATAGTAGAAATTACTGAGTCTGACAGGCCCCGGTCTCTCAGTACCTGGTTCTCAACAGCCATGCCGTTAAAGCCAATGACTGTAAAGCAGGATGGAATATGGGACCTTGCGACAGCAGGTCCTTCCGTAGTGGTAGGCGCCAGGGGACGTCTGCTACCAGACGTACTAGATCGGCGTACCAAGGACGCTGAGGCCAATCTGGAGCGATTAGGATCATTGGAATTCCCTCTGCCTCCACTCTGCGGAGCAGAAGAGGAAGAAGCCTTAAGGGAGGGAAGGCATAGATTAGCCGATACTGGCCCCACGATGCTACCAACGCGTCCGTTGCGTCTGCCCATGGGTCTCTTGACCGGGCCACAAACCTCAATACCTTCCGATTGAGTCGGGAAGCCAGAAGATCTACGTCTGGTGTGCCCCATCTTTGGCAGAGGAGTTGGAACACCTCCGGGTGTAAGGACCATTCTCCCTGGTCCAGCATCTGGCGGCTCAGGTAGTCCGCCTGCCAGTTTTCCACACCCGGAATGTACACGGCCGACAGTGCCGGTACGCTCCTCTCTGCCCACTTCAGGATGCGAGCGATCTCCGATGCTGCAGCTGAGCTTCTTGTTCCTCCTTGATGATTGACATATGCCACTGCTGTGGCGTTGTCTGACTGGATCCTGACTGGACGCCCTTGCAGTCTCTGAGACCATTTGAAGAGGCACAGCTTGATCGCCCGGATCTCCAGGACATTGATCGGCAGGAGGGCTTCCTCTGGGGTCCAGCGACCTTGCGCCGACTGGACACCCCAGACTCCCCCCCAACCTGTAAGGCTGGCGTCCGTCGTGATCACTATCCAGTAAACCGGAAGAAATGACTTCCCGGCCATTAGAGCCGGTGCTGTCAGCCACCATACCAGGGATCTCCTGACTAGGTGGCTCACTCGGATTTGATAATCCAGAGATGAAGGGCATCTGTTCCATCTGGACAGAACTTCCCTCTGTAACACTCGAGTGTGGTATTGAGCATATGGGACCGCCTCGAAGGAGGCTACCATGAGGCCCAACACTCGCATGCAAAAACGGAGTGACGACCAATTCCTGGAAGTCAGCTGCCGTACTGCAGCCCGGAGGGTCTGCAACTTCTCCACAGGGAGGAATACCTTTGCCTCTGAGGAATCCAGAATCAACCCCAGGTACACTAGGCGTTGAGTGGGCACCAATACTGACTTTTGCGTGTTTAGTATCCAACCACAGTCTCGAAGAGTCTGACAGGTAATGGACACGCTTACCTCTAATTCTGAGCTTGAAGGGCCCTTCAGCAGAAGGTCGTCCAAGTAACCTGTGATAGCGATACCCCGCTGTCTTAGAAGTGCCAGAATCGGAGCGAGCACCTTGGTGAACGTCCTGGGTGCTGAGGCAAGGCCAAACGGGAGGGCCACAAACTGGTAGTGGTTCTTCCCGATAGCAAATTGCAGAAACCTCTGGTGTCTGGAGTATATGGGGACATGCAGGTATGCGTCCTTGATGTCCAAGGAGGCCAGAAAGTCCCCCGGATGGAGAGCCGTGACTACAGATCGAACCGACTCCATCCGAAAACTTTGTACCTTCACAAAGCAATTGAGGGCTCTGAGATCCAAGCTTGGACGAACCCCCTCCTTCTTCGGCACAATGAACAGATTTGAGTAAAAACCCCGTTCCAGTTCTGGAACTGGAATAACTACCCCGCGTTCCAGTAGACCCTGGACCGCCCCATACAGGGCCTCCCGACGGGTCGGTAGTAGCTGGAGATTGGAGGTGTTGAATCTGTCCGGTGGACAAGAGAGAAACTATCTTGTAGCCTGAGGAGATTACTTCGCAAACACACCTGTCGGAGATTAGTGCTGTCCACTGAATCGCGAATTTGCGAAGACGTCTCCCCACCCGAGAGCTGGGTGGGGGTGGACCTTCATGCGGACGCAAATTTGTCCGCAGGCTTATTGGGTATGCGGGACCAGGGACGCTTTTGTCCTTGGGCAGGCGCTTTATCGGCCTGGGGTCTTTTCCCTGTCGCCCTAGGGGGACGAAAAAACCACTTGTGTGCAGTAAAGGAGGGCCCTTGCCCTTGGCGTGGCCCCTTACCCTTGCTAATTTGGGGAAGCAAAGTGCTTTTACTTCCTGTGGCATCCTTGATGATGTCATCCAGAGAAGCCCCAAAAAGTCTGTCGCCCTTAAAAGGCAGATCCAACAGGGCTTTCTTGGAAGTCTGGTCCGCAGACCAGCCTTTTAGCCAGATCAGGTGGCGTATTGCTACTGCATAAACCGAAGTTTTAGACAGCAGGGGAATAGTATTCATGTCTGACTCGCAGACAAACCTAACGCCCTGGACCAACAGGTCGGCCAATGTTATCTCATCAGGAGGAGCATCTCGCTCCTTAACCCCTGGAGTAGCAATCTTGCCCATTCAGTAAGTGTGTGAGACACTAGGGCCCCCGCCAATGCCGGGCGTACTGCCGAGCCTACCACTGAGTATAGGTAGCAAGCGAGTGCTTCAGCCTTCTTAACCACAGGGTCCTAGAAAACAGGAGCCCCTTCTACAGGAATTGTGGTGGCTCTATTAAGTCTGGACACCGGAGGGTCCACTATCGGGGGGAGAGGTCCATTTCTTCAGAAAACTCTCCTCAAAAGGGGTACCGTACCGCAAACCTCTTTGGGGCTGTAAAGACCCTCAGTGGGTTCTCCCATTCCTTGTATAAGAGTTTATCAAAAGACACACAAGGGAACACCTTAGCAGTGCGGGCAGGTCTATGAAACCCAAGTGGACGGAGTCTCTGCTGCTTCTGCAGTATTTTCCAATTTTAGCATATCCCGCACTGCAGTAATAAGGTCAGATACCAAAGCCGTCTCGCGTACTGACCTGGACTTTGAGTCATTCTCACTGTCCGGTCACGGTCTGCAGTCTCTGGTGCGTCAGAATCTGGGCCCCGAGCCATAGCTGGACCTGGTTCTGCACCAGAATTATCCCCAGAAGCTTGCAGGGGATGGGGCGTTTACTACCCCCTGTATTCCCGTGTGCTGCTTCCACCCTGGCAGCAAACGCCTCTAGGATTGCCGACATAGCGTCCATAGACACCTCAGGGACACCAGCTGCTAAATCTGGTGTTTCAGGGGAGAAGACATCTGGCTCAGATGCCATGCTGACCACACGCTGACACTCACAGGGCTCCAGGCAAGATATCAATAGGCCACCCTCCTGCGCTGCAGAGATGCTGGGTCACCCAGAGGACTCACCACCCTGGATAGGTACTGCTATGCTGCGCCTATGATGCTGTCCCCTTGCTGCTGTGTCAGTCTGCTTCTTTTATCAGCACTTCCTGTGTGAATTTTCGCGCCAGTGTAATGCACCCTAGAGGCCGGAGGCTCTCGCAAAATGGTTGCCAAAACCGTCTGTATGGAAGATAATGTGGGCTCTAAGAAAATGGCCGCCGACAGAAGATAGAGGTCAGGCAGCCATAGCCCACAAAAAAGATGGCCGCCGAACGGCAATATCTGCATACAGGGTGGACAAACATGGCCGCCGATCACCTGATAGGGGCCAGTGGGTGTGGCCGAACTACAGGAAGATGGCCGCCAGGCAGTTACAAGAGGCCAAACTTGGCATGGACCACCTCAAAATGGCCGCCGACAGCATGGAGACACAGAAACACAGGTAAGCAAAAATGACATTTCTTTTAAATGTTAGTTACAGCCAGCTCCGCTCCAGTGGGACCCCCTAGGTGACCCCCAGCACCCAGCAACCTTTAGCTAGAAGCCCAGGGAGGAGGGAAAGGCAGGGAGAGAGGGAAGAAAGGGGCCACAACCACTTACTTGATCTCTCCAGGAATGTCCAGCTAAATCACCCAGCCGAGGCAGGGGAGTTTTACTTACCTATCCTGCATGTATTCTGCTGGAAGACATTCCAAACAGATCATCGTCCGCGCACGGAAGGTGACTGTTGGCCAGGCATGCTGTGATTGGACCCAGAAGGGACGATCATATGTATGCCCTGGAGCATGACGCTCACCGGACAGGCTGCTGCGACTCGGCCGTAAGGTCAGCCGAAGCTGAGCGGTCCGATGCAAGCCTTGGAGCGTAAGCTCACCGGCCAGGCTGCTGCGACTCGGCCGTAAGGTCAGCCGAAGCTGAGCGGTCCGATGCAGGCCCTGGAGCGTAGGCTCACCGGCCACCCGTGGAGCGACGGGCATGTCATGGAAAACCCAGCGCGTAGCTAGGGTCGGCACACGCTCGATGGCCGAAACTGGGGAGACTACAAGGATCGAGGATCCAGCCTGTCACCCAGTCGGCAGTTGATCGAAGATCGCAGGAAACAACAAATGTAGCAAAAAAATAAAAATATATATATCTTTTTTCCCCGGACCAATGAGCCCGAAGGGAGCCATGTCCTACTCCTTGCTAGACAGAAAAAAACTGATCTGCGATGTGCAGACTGAGAGGGTATACCCAGAGGGTCCGCCCCCTGGGCGGTACTGTAGAAGGTGTGATGCAACACTTTTTACAAGTTTTTCTGCCTAGTCACTCCTAATTAACGGATAATACCCACTTTGTCAATAGAGAAGCTGTGTCGGTCCATGGACGAAAGAGTAATATAAATTTGAACATTTATAAATCTTCTTCAGTTTTAGAAATCTACATTTTTGTGTAAAATTATTTCATCCCTGCCCTTCAATTATGGAATTAAAATGAACACAAACTTTTTTCTTTAACAGCTTCAGCCCCCTTACTGACCAGAACACTTTTTACAATTTGGCACTGCGCTGTTTTAACTGACAATTGTGCGGTTGTACGATGCTGTATCCAAACAAAATTGACGTCCTTTTTTACCCACAAATAGAGCTTTCTTATAGTGGTATTTGATCACCTCTGCGTTTTTTATTTTTTGCGCTATAAACAAAAGAACAGCAACAATTTTGAAGAAAACACACTTTTACTTTTTGCTATAATAAATATCCCACATTTTTTTCCCCAAAAATATTTTTTTCCTCAGTTTAGGCTGATATATATTCTTCTACATATTTTTGGTAAAAAAAAATCGCAATAAGCGTATATTGAATTCTTTGCGCAAAATTTATAGCGTCTACAAAATAGGGTATAGAATTATGGCATTCTTTTTATTATTCATTTTCTTACTAGTAATGGCAGAGATCTGCGATTTTTATCATAACTGCGACATTATGGCGGACACATCGGACCCTTTTGACACATTTTTGGGACCATTGACAATTTTACAGCTATTAGTGCTATAAAAATGCACTGATTACTGTAAAAATGTCACTGGCAGGGAAGGAGTTAACACTAGGGGGCGATCAAGGGGTAAAACTTACTAGTGGAAATGACAGATCGCTGTTCATACGTTGTATGAACACACGATCAGCCGTTTACACACACAGATCTCAGTTCTCGCTGTGTCACGAGTGATCGCGGGTGCCCGGCGGTCATCGCGCCTGCCGGGCACGCGCATCGTCTCCGAGGGCGAGCAGCAGGCGCGTGCCTCCGGCGGCACGTGTGCCCCTAGTGGCCACAGGGCGAAGCGACGTAACATACCGTCGTTTCGCCCAGCCGAGCCATGCTGCCACAGTAAAACTGCGGCGGCTGGTCGGCAATTGGTTAATTTTTTATTTATTTTTTTAAATACTCTTTATTTATAACAACTTATTAAAAATTCCACATATACATAAGCCTTACTATACAAACTTTTTTCTTTCAGCTGCTCTGAAATATGATCCACATAGTGAGCATTGTAATACTGCTTAAAAGAAACCAGAATCGTTCTTTGCACTCACATAGCACGGGAACTTCTGGAGTTTCTTGTTCTAAACATTAACGCTAAGATGTTCCTGGCCCCGGGGAACTAGGAGTCATAGTCTGAAAACGTTTGCTAGAAGACCTCCAACTCGCTGTACAGTTTATATTTACCACTACTCAAAAACACTATTACGCAAGATCCTTCAAACCCCTATTAACACCTTCTGCATAATATCTCTTCGGAATTTTTTTCACCTAGAAGCTATGTTACGGGCTGTCTAGGTGGGCCAAGTGGTTCTTATTTACTCTCCATTTTGAAGTCTATTTTTAAATCAGAACTGGATCTGTTGCTCAGGAAAGACCAGCGTTCCAAAGCAGCCAATGCTGAATTGAATTGGGGTTTGGGTCAGCCACACATTCATTTAGAGTTTCCTTTACCCGCATTTCCATCATACGCTTTGTTACGACTCCCCCCCCCCTCCGCTTTTTTCCTCCCAACCTTCCAAGAACCCATAAAAAACAACCACTTTTGAGGGCTTCTTGAAAAAACATTTTGCCTCATAAAAATGCTAAAGCATTGTTTGTGGGTCCAAAGAGATCAACAAATGGTATAATGTCTAGTTTTTATTTTTACTGGTTAGCACTTGCTGCATAGGCCTGTGACCTCTTTGTGAAACTTCTTTTACTAGTTTATTTTGGCCTCTTGCAGGCATTCATAAAATTCCAAAGGAGCTGGAAGTTTTAAGAAGGGC
The DNA here is from genome assembly GCA_029206835.1 of Rana muscosa. Lineage (NCBI taxonomy): Eukaryota > Metazoa > Chordata > Amphibia > Anura > Ranidae > Rana > Rana muscosa. The sequence continues at coordinate 66,967,126 of CM055120.1, forward strand.
TTGTAAAAAAAAAAAAAAAAAAGTATCGGATTGGGGAGGGGGGCTTTTTTCTTCCATTACCTTGTCACAATCTTTCTAATGCGATTCTTGTGTCTTTCAAATCCTTTAAAGCTGAAGCTTCTGAAAAGGAGAAAGTGAAAGCAGAGCTGGAAAGGGGAGGGAGGGTGCGTATGTGTGTGTTGGGGGGGGGGGGCAAGAATTACAAATACCTATCTTTTTTCCAATATAAGTCACAATTTGTCCAAACAGATAGAGGTCCCGCCGTCATAGCAGCCAGTCATTCTCTTGCAGCCATTCAGCCTTCCCAGCAGGGTGTGCGGAGCTGTAGAACAGACCGAATAACACTGCATCTGAAACAAATTAGATCTCCCTTGTAGCCACCCAGTGTTTGCTGATGGATGGAGGTCTATATTTACAGCAAAACTAATTGGCAACACACACAGACATCCAAAAGCATATTATTTTGCCAGACTTCAAAATGGTTGTTTTTTTTATTATAGAACATTATACAGCTTAAGATAAAAAAAAAAAAAAGAAAAGAAAAAAAGAACAGTGAGATTTGCAAGTCTCATAAAAGGGTTTGAATGCAGTAGAAAAAGAAAAAATAAAAAAAAAGAAAAGAAAAAAAAGGAAGGGAAAAAAGAAGGTTTGATTCTCGGGGTTTTACTATATTAATGAAGTCTTCTCTGCGAAATGTTTCCAATTTAAAAACAATTTGGTGTGCTGGGCAGTAATAATGTGTTTTTCTTTTAAATGACCTGAGACTTTTAAAGGTTGTGATGGATAAAAATGCCGTTGGATGGTTATTAAAACATAATTCAGTAGAGGCTTAACAGAATGGGGCCTTCCAGAGGAAAAGCCAGTAGTGTAATATGGGATAAAATTGCTAATAAAGGAGTTTTTAAGCGTGTATGCATGTGCGCAGTATTTTTCCTTTTCTCTTTTTTTCCTTATAGAAACTATACATTAAACTAGTTTGTTTGCATATTCTACATGCATCCCATCAATTGTAATTTTCACCAAGGATATGCTGGAAAAAACAACAACATACCCTGTCCTTTATATTTAAAATTCATTTGTAATTCTCTTTTCTTATTTTAAGGCTCCATGCATACTGGACGCTAAAAAAAAGCTATAAAAAAACGCCAGCAGCTTTGTAGGGAGCCTTTCAATGTTTTTTTTGTGTTTTTGCAATAGCGTTTATTAGCGTTTTTCAGTGTTAGCGTTTTTTAGCTTTTTTTTTTCAATAGATCAAAAAACGCTAAAAAGTTGTGTTTTTGAGCGTTTTTGAGCATTTATTAGCGTTTATTAGTGTTTTTCTGCGTTTTGCCTTTTTTTGCGCTGTTCACGCTAAAAAACGGCACTTTGAACGCAAATTTCTTGCGTTCAGAAAAAAGCCCATAATCTCCACTGCTCATTAACGCTAAAAAACGTCCATGTGTGCATGGACACATAGGCTAACATAGAGTGCAGTTTATGGGCTTTTAAAAAAAACGCCCAAACGCCAATAAACTGCCACTCCAATAGAATTATGACAATTTGGCCATGAATAAATTCGATAAGAAGTTAGAGAATTGCAACAGCCCAGCATCTTGTAAATTAAATAAGCCAACAGAATTTGCAATATTTCTATGCCACAAATAAAAATCAAATAAATACCTATAAATAGTCAGATTTCTGTGTTTACTGTGGGATTTCAATATAAAAATGTTGTACATGAAAATGTACTTTGATTGCCTTTTTCATTTTATTTTTCATAGAATTTTGAAAAAATGTATAGTTCTGTGCACAGTGATTTAGTAATACTATTGTTGGATAGACAAGAATAAACAGTTCTTTTGGGAGGAATGGAAAATCGAATGAAACTCTTTTTTTGCCTTCTTTTTTTTTTAAAGTGTCGCTAAATACAAAAAAGTGTGTATCTATATATATATATTAGACTTGTGCACAACGGTAAAATTTGTTTAGTTTCGGTTCGTTTCTTTTCGGTCCTGTTGATTCGTAATTGTTCGTCATTTTGCTAGACGGGATTTTTCGTGTTCGGACTAATTCGTATTTTTGCAAGCGACATTTTTCGTTGAATCGGAATGATTCGTATTAATGTAAGCCTTATTTTTAGTTGATTGATAATTCGTACTTTCGGTAGAGTACATTGTTTTTCGTTAATTCTGGACACAACTCCTACTTTCGTAACTTTTTTTGGGTTCGTTGATTCGTAATTTTCCGTGTCTCTCTCACAACGATGCTGCCTATTATGCCTAATGTGCTTCGAATGGATTTGTACTTTTCGAAATCGGTTATTTGTAACGATTCGAAATCTCGTATTTTACTTTTTACATGCGGCTATAGCCTCCGCCCCTGTACACCATTTTGAGAGGGAGTTCAGCATGGTGAAGGAGAAGCAGAGAGCAGAGTGAGTGTTATTGTTCTTCGAATGGATTCGTACATTCGTAACTTTTGTCATAACAAATTATGCCGAAGACATTCGGGCATTCGCTATTTGCGATATAATTTATTTCGGATTTGGTTTTATTCGTAATTGCTTTGTTCGGAAATTCGAATGCTTCCGAAACGAATTGCACAAGCCTAATATATATATATATATATATATATATATGTATATATATATATATATATTATATTATATCGGGTCTGATGTGAATGTATAATAAATATGTAACATGCTGCGTATTAATGGTGTCATATAAGTACGTGTAATAATTAATAAATACATAAATAAATATATATATATATATATATATATATATATATATATATTGCAGCATATCACTTTTTAGGTTTGTTTTGTTTCTTCTGGCTTTTCTTATTTTTACCCAGTGATCCTGCTAGTAACTTAATTCATTAGAGCAGCCTCTTTCAACCAGGGTGCATGCTTGCCTTCTGGGTACTCCATGGGTGCCTTGGCAAAATACCTAAACATTGCTCCAAGTTGGCCAAAAATTCTCAACAAGCCAGTGGATGGACCAAGCCTGCTTTTTTATAACACAAAGCTACAGGATTACAACCTTGGGCCCCATATGGGCCAGCCACCAGTGTCCAAACAGCCAAAGACATCATCGATTGATAAGGATGACGTCAGGCGCCTGCACAGTATCCTTGTTTGCTCCTTCCTTGCCCCTCTTCGTCAGCATTGGGGTCACGTCAGCTGAGTGATTTAGAAAATCTGAGAGGGAAGAGAAACATTAAAGTAACAGTCAGCAGTACCAGCGTGCAAAGGTTTATTTGCCTTCTATGAATAAATAACATTTAATATTGGGTGTCCTACAAATGTGGATGTTGCTGTGTTATGTAAAACTGCTAGTTATTTTATTTTTTTACATTTTAAATGGGTTGCTTCAATAGTGTGCAGAATTTTAAACGGTAAGTTCACCTTTCTAGAATAAATAATGAATGCACGTAGTTTTGCTGAATATAAATGTGCATTTATTATTTTTTTCCTTCAGGAGCCAGGAAAGCATTACACCCACGATCAGTAGAACACAGGTGCAATGTCAAGCTTTTGCAGACAAGCCCTTTTTTTGTCAAAGCTTAATTGGACAAACTAAGGTTAGAAGCAGATTGAATACTATGCACAGCTGCATCAGATTTTCTTTTAGTAAATCAACCCCACTGTGTTTTGGGGGCTAGAACACAACCTCCTTATTAAGGCTATTAAAAAATTAAAGGTGGAGCTATTTTTGTTGCACCATTTATGTGATATTTGTTTTTAAATACCGTATTTATCGGCGTATAACACACACTTTTTTCCCCTTAAAATCAGGGGAAAATCGTGGGTGCGTGTTATACGCCGATACTCCGTCGAATTCCCCTGCTGAAAACGAGCGAGAGGAGCGAGCGGAGCCGAAGCCGAAGTACAATCGGCTTTACTCGGCTCCTCTCGCAGTCCCGCCCATCTCTGACTGCGCCGCTGACATAGAGAAAGCCAAGTGTACTTCGGCTAGTCTCGGCTCCTCTCGCAGTCCTGCCTGTGACTGTGAGCAGACACGAGTCTAGGCGAAGTACACTCGGCTTTCTCCGTCAGCGGCGCAGTCAGTGGAGATGGGCGGAACTGCGAGAGGAGCCGAGTCCAGCTGAAGTACACTCGGCCCCGCTCGCTCCTCTCCACAGAAATCGGCGCCAAATTTAAAAAAACGCCGGGACTGACACGATCGCAAAGGCACTGGGCAAGGCTGCAGATGGACAGATGGACACTGGGCACGGCTGCAGATGGACAGATGGACACTGGGCACGGCTGCAGATGGACAGATGGACACTGGGCAAGGCTGCAGATGGACAGATGGACACTGGGCACGGCTGCAGATGGACAGATGGACACTGGGCAAGGCTGCAGATGGACAGATGGACACTGGGCAAGGCTGCAGATGGACAGATGGACACTGGGCAAGGCTGCAGATAGACAGATGGACACTGGGCAAGGCTGCAGATGGACACTGGGCAAGGCTGCATGCTGCATTTAAATGTAAGTTTTTTTTCCTTGAATTTCCCTCCTAAAAGTTTTTTTCCTTAAAATTCCCTCCTAAACTTGGGGTGCGTGTTATACGCCGGTGCGTGTTATACGCCGATAAATACGGTATCTATTTTAACCTGTGAGCCCTTTTTCATGTATATTTCTTTTAGTTATATATACAATAGTACAATAGTATGTAGCATCTAATAATAATGAGTCTAAAATATCAAATATTATCACTTACCAACGGGTATTTCTTTAATTTCATTTCTATGCATGTGTACATGTATTTGTGTATGTAGTATGTACTGTATGCACGTATATGTACACATATATATGTACTGTATGTTATGACTTTTTTCATTGTTAGACTTTTGAACATTTCAGTCACATTTATATTGTATTGTAGCCCTAATGAAGAAGGAGTTTTTCTGACCCCCCAAAATGAGTCGGCTGTTTTTAGTTTAAGCTAATACATGAATTTGGACTCTTGTCCTTTGGTCTAGGGCAGTGGTTCTCAACTCCAGTCCTCGGGGCCCACCAACAGGCCAGGTTTGCAAGATAACTTAAATGCATCACAGGTGATATAATTTGCTGCTCAGGGATTGCAGTATTCTAGTCTGCATCTCACCAAGGTAATACTTAAAATCTGGCCTGTTAGTGGGTCCTGAGGACAGGAGTTGAGAACCACTGGTCTAGGGCTTCTTCCATTAGTGAATGTTTTTTCTGGTAACCTGCTGGGGTACCCAGGGTAGCCTTGTCTGTTTTAAGCAGCTAAACCTGGGCCAGTGAGCTCTCTGAATGTTTTATTTTTTCTCTTCCCATTTTGAATGAACTCACATCAAAGTGCCTCTTCAATACCTTTTTCTAAACTAGTAGATCCGGATTCCCCTAAAAGTGGACTGTATGGAATACCCAGGGTGGGCAGCCTACATAGTTGGAATAGTTGGCATGATAGTCAGAGGTCATTTCCAGGGTAACTAGAGGTAATTGTCAAAACATGAAAGAGGTTCAAACACATAGAAATCAGAGAAGGGTCAGGATCAAGTAAGGTCAAGTAAAGTAGAGTCAGTAACAAAAATCCTTTTGGGAAACACCACAACTTTACTCCCTTTAGCAAACATATTATGAAATGGGAACTTCGGGAGTAGAAGAATTTGTCTTTGAAAGACACTCAGGGGTTGATTTATTAATGGCAAATAGATTGTGCACTCTGAAAGTGCAGTTGCTCCAGAGCTTAGTAAATGAGCAAATGCTCTGCTGACTACCATCATCCAATCAGGTGCAAGCAAAAAATTCTGTTTTTTTATTTATTTTCCTTGCATGTGATATTCTTTGCAAAGTGAAGGCTCGCCTCATTTACTAAGCTCTGGCGCAATTGCACTTGCAGAGTGCAACTGCACTTTGCAAAGTGGACAGTCTATTTGCCTTTAGTAAATCAACCCCACAAGGAGTAAGGACATTCACCAACACCAGCTGATAAAAAAGTACGGCATAAGACTTATGGACAAAATATCATATTTCTAAGCATATGTTTTCCTCTATTCTTCAAACAAAATATTATTTTATCTTACCTTGGATAAACCCACTAAATTTGAATTTGTTTGTGCTCAATGCGCTTATCAGCTACACTTAACTTCCTCTATTTACAAAACACTTCATGACGCTACCCCTCGTACTGAATATCTGCATACCTATATGTTAAATGGTCTCCTATCCTCCAGCGGCCTATCCGCCTTTCCTGTTGGGATAAGATTTGGTTTTCCACTTCTAAAACATCCCAATGCATGGTGCAGAGAGAGACTGATTTTAAGGTTTTAATGTTTTGGTACAGAACCATGACTCCTCACTTTTGCAATTGTGCTGGTTTTGTAGCACTGACTTAGGTTATCATTATCATATTTTCTGGCAATGTACACTGATACAACCTTTCTGAACCACTGTGATGTCCCTTCTTCAATGTTTATTCACTGTTAGACCCGATTCACTACCTGTTAGATCTTCCTTTCTCAGTCCTTAGTAAATCTGCTAAAATCTTGGCCTCTTAGGCTGGGTTCACACTTGTCCGACAAACGCTCCGACATTGGGAGCTCATGTCGCATTACGTGTGAAAATCAATGTTTCCCTATGGGAGCCGTCTTAACTGGTCCGACTTTGAAAATGCTCCCTGTACTACTTTGGTCTGACTTTGATCCTACTTCAGCCCATTGAAGTCGGATCAAAGTCGGACCGCAGTCTTGCATGATCCGACTTTGGCATGCGACTTGTGCTCTGCTGATCTTGAGGGGGAACTCCACGCCAAATTTTAAATAAAAAAACCGGCATGGGTTCCCCTCCAGGAGCATACCAGGCCCTTCGGTCTGGTATGGATTTTAAGGGGAACCCCCAAGCCGAAAAAACGGTGTGGGGTTCCCACCAAAATCCAAACCAGGCCCTTATCTGAGCATGCAACCTGGCAGGCCACAGGAAAAGAGGGGGGACGAGAGAGCGCCCCCCTCCCTCCTGAACCGTACCAGGCCGCATGCTCTCAACATGGGGGGTTTGGTGCTTTGGGGCAGGGGGGCGACCTGCGGCCCCCCCACCCCAAAGCACCCTGCCCCCACGTTGATGAGGACAGGGCCTCTTCCCGACAACCCTGGCCGTTGGTTGTCGGGGTCTGCGGGCGGGGGGCTTACCGGAATACGGGAGCCCCCTTTAATAAGGGGGACCCCAGATACCGGCCCCCACCCTATGTGAATGAGTATGGGGTACATCGTACCCCTACCCAATCACCTGGTGGCAAAAAATGTTAATAAAAAACACAACACAAGTTTTTAAAGTCATTTATTAGGCAGCTCCGGGGGTCTTCTTCGGCCTGGTACGGTTCAGGAGGGAGGGGGGCCGCTCTCTCGTCCCCCCCTCTTCTCCTGCGGCCTGCCAGGTTGCGTGCTCGGATAAGGGTCTGGTTTGGATTTTGGGGGGACCCCCACGCTGTTTTTTCGGCTTAGGGGGTTCCCCTTAAAATCCATACCAGACCGAAGGGCCTGGTATGCTCCTGGAGGGGGAAGCCATGCCGGTTTTTTATTTAAAATTTGGCGTGGAGTTCCCCCTCAAGATTCATACCAAACACAGTGCCTGGTATTGGCGGGGATCCAAGTCGGATCCCCGTTCATTGTAAGTCGGACATATGTCGGCTTCATGTCGCAGGGCAAAGTTGGATCCAAAGTAGGACGGCTGTCATGTCACACAAGTGTGAACCCAGCCTTATATTCTATTGTTAGCACAGTTTTCTTGTCTACTTAACCTCCCCTACTTTTGGATACTATAGTTGACATGCAGAATGGAACATCTAACGGTCTAAGTCAATGACACTAGCACAATTTAACAAGGTTTGGAACATCTGGGACCAGTCTGAATATGGCCTCTCTCCCTCATTGTGATATTTGCCCCTCAGGTGACCTATCCATTACCTTCTGGATCTTTTTCCCACTATAGTTACATAGTTACATAGTTAGTCAGGTTGAAAAAAGACACAAGTCCATCCAGTTCAACCATAAAAAAATAAAATAATAATATCATACGATCCCATATACCTAATTCTATACCCACAGTTGATCCAGAGGAAGGCGAAAAACCTCAGCAGAACACGTTCCAATTTTCTACAGCAGGGGAAAAAATTCCTTCCTGATGTTCTATCTTACCCTTTGGTGTATTTTCAGGTTCCTACTCCCTATCCCTTTTCCTCACAATTTGCTTTGTATTTTATGCAATTGTTTTTATGTATCAATACCTTTGCTTTACATGGCCTGTTTTTGTCATGTCTTTTCCACCTTGTCCTAATGTTTCCTTTTGAGGAGGTTTTAAGTTGATTTTTCCCATTTTTTATATTGTTCTCTTTGTAATTCCTTTGAAAAATCTTTCAATAAAAATATATGTAGCGCCCCTTTACTTTTCAGGGGTGCTATGTACTTAAATTTAGGGGTTGGTCTGAGCTAGTAGCCAGGCTCAGACCACTTTGATTTGTTAGTACCCGCTTCTGCCTATGTGATGTAGCCTGACGCACAGTTCCCTGTGGCCTGTAGGTTGCACTGCCATATCAGGTCAGGGTTGAACGGTGGGTGACATTGCTATGCCTTAGGGTGTCCTCTCTCGGCAGCGGAATGGTGGGCGTGGTTGGCCATCTGTGCATGCTGGGAGAGGGGCAGACGCCATTCTTTTGGGGTGGAAGTCAGGAGTCTGGAGTGTGAGCGGTTCGCGCCACCCGGCCCTCCAGGCCAAGGGTGCACGCATGCATCGGTCTCAGGCACCTTTAGCCTGGGGCTGCAACTCCACTAGTAGGCCCAGCACCTTTAGCTGGGGCCTACCTCCAAATGAAGAATCCTAGGGTGCCCGGGAAAGGGTGGACCCGCTCTAAGAAGAGGAGACCGGGGGAGGACCTTTCTGATGGACCGGTGAGAGTTCACGGTGAAAGAGAGGCCTGGTTGCCTTCTGGAGGGATTCAAAGATCCATCACAGGCTTTGCAACGTGCTATCACTGGCACCTGTCCTTGTGTTGCAACAGCCGAGAAGTTTGGGACTTAAAGATTCTGTGGTATAGGATCTCCCGATCGTATCTCTAGGAAACCTAAAGTGAACGTTCGAGCATCACTCTGGCTGCTAGAATCCGCTCTTACAGGGGACTATCCGGGTGAGCTGAGCCTACTCGGGATCGAGTGGCGACTATCGTACCAGTTTGTGCCTGGACCTATCTCCCAAACCTTACTGTACTTTCTCTCATCCACCTTTCCTGTCTGCTGAACTTGAACTTGTTTATAAAATAAACTCAGCGTTGGAGGTAAAGTGGTGTGGACATTGGCCTTCCTGGGGGAAAAAATAGAGACTTGTCCCTATACTCTAGAAGATGAAAACCAGTCTGCTGGGAAACCTTGCTGCAGGACCCAAAATCGTTAACACTGCTCAACCTCCTCAAACAGGAGGGTACGGGCATATAGCGCTGTGTGCCTTGACCTGCAAGTGAGCCAAAGGCAGGAAAAGGTCCTTGTGCTACATATATTTACAAAAAAATAAAAATTATGGAAATAAAGAGAAAGACTGTACACACGTGTGCGCACAGTAAGGGAATATGACGTGTACAAGGTCCTAGCAACAGGAATCAAAGAGCAGCAATACTTTAAAAGAGAATAAGGAATCACACAAGGAAGAAGGAAACTCAAGAAGGCCTTCCAGAAGGATAAACTGATTATTTGAATGCGCACATTGCAGGTATGTTTCTGGCATGTTTTTTTCTGATTTTTAATTCATTTATATTTTCTTTTGCAAAGAAAACTGGAAAAAAAAAACAATGGATTATGAATAATGAAGTGTTTTAACCATTCTGAGACACCATCACATTTTTCATTTTATATCCTATGTCTTTTAGGAAAAAATAAAATGTTTTAGGAGCAATTTGTATAGATACTTACAAATTCAAATCTATAGTATAGTTTTTTTTTTTTTATACTTTTAGACAGTAAAAACTGTTGACCTTTAACAAAAGAATTTCCTTGACAGGCTTTAACAATGGTTTCACCATTGCTGTGAAAACCATTGTAGATAAACCTTCTAATGTAGTTGCACCGAACTCTGAAAAACATTCTTCTGAAAACAACCTTGCCCCTAAAGCATTGATCAAGATGAAGAGGTTACTAGTGGACCCACAATGTGACAGTGATTGGTGGTTTAACATGGCTGACATAGGTGGAAATTTTGAAAACTGAAGGTCACATCTTTGTTGCAACTGCAGGGCATTATTTTACTGGATGAAAAGAGTTGCATATCCTTCAGATATTATGAATCACTTTTAAAATCTGAGGTTTATAGGATTTGAACTTACTCCTTAAATTCTATGCAATTCTATGTATTAAGGTAAAAAACCTTTTGTGCTGCAGATCCCCCCCCCCCCTTTTTCTTACCTGAACCCGATCGTTCCAGCGACGGGGACAAGCCCAGCAGCTCCAGCCACTGTCTCGGGTCCTCATTGGATAGATCAATAGCAGCAGGAGCCATTGGATCCCGCTGCTGTCAATCAAATCCAGTGACACGGGAGCCAGTGGGCAGGGCCGGGTCCTGCTTTCTGTGTCAATGGATGCAGCAGCAGGACTCGGGAGTGCGCCCACACGAGTGCTCCCATGGAATCTTTGTGGGGGCACTCGGGAAGAGGAGGAGCCATGAGCACCGCAAGGGGACCCCAGAAAAGGAGGATAAGGTAAGTATAACGTGTGTTTTAAAAAAAAAATCCAAAGCTTTGCAATCACTTTATGGTGGTCAACTTACAGCTTATGTTTAACCTCCCTGATGGTATTATTATCTCAGATTTTTGATGCTGAAAGCGGTACAATGTTTTGCATGAAAATTTTGCGTTTTATATTGCAGGCCTGTAATTTCTTAGAAATAAGTCACTTAAATCTGTCCAAACCAGAGTCTAGTAGACATCCCGGGTGAGATAAGGTTTGAAACACGAAATAATAAATTATAATATAATAAATAACTATAAATAATTGTAACAAATAATAATATAATAATAATAAAAATTATTTAATAATGTAATCAAATCAAAAACACTGAAATTTGATCAGTTGCAGAATTGTCTATGTCATTACTTTCAGTGTTTGATGACGAATTTCCCCACAAATCGCTATCGCTCAATTCTGCAAGTGATTCTAATTTATTATCGCTGTTTTCTAGCTGGTCTAAAACCACTTTTGATGTAAACTGACAATTTTTGGTTGCTATGGACAATCTCCAGTTTCCAGGCAGAAAGAACAGTATTTATAACATAAAACTGCATGCAGGGCACTGGACAAACCACTAGGGACAAAGGGGATGTGTAATTATGTGATACAGTACTGAATTTGGCGCCGAGCTCCGTCCCCATGCATCGCAACGCTCACAGGGAACGGAGCTCGGCACTGTGAATCGAGCGGAGGACACACGGCTCACAGACACAGCGGGGAGACATCGCAGGATCCTGGGGACAAGGTTAGTAAGCTGTACATGGATCCTGCGATACAATCCCGAGTGTGGCTCGGGGTTTCCGCTTTTGGTACTGAAAATTCACCCCGAGCCAGGGATCCGGAATACCGCCAGGGAGGTTAAGAGCTAAAGAAAGGAAAAAAAGTATATTATATTTTTGATTCTGCTAATTGGCAGCAGCCAGGGATAGCAGTATATGGGCAGTCTTACAAGAAAGGTCAGTGACAGATCTGCCTGAAGTCTGTAGTGCTACCTTCGTAAAGCCAGCTGGTAGACTATCCAGACTATTTATCACCTCCCTCCACCTTCTGGGCACACTTCCAGAGGGATTGGCTACATCATGATAAATATTCAGGCTGGGTATTTGCATCTCCCTCCTTATTCTCTGGAAGCTTCTTACAGACACAGGGAGAATCAATCAAACGCCCAACCTGTAAAACCCTGAACAGACCAGAACAAATAAGCACTGCTCCCTTGATTACAGAAGGAGTCAAAAACAAAATCCTATGCTAAGAGGGTGGTACAACTAATTGAATTTTTATGACCTTTTGTTGGGAAGCCAGTATGTGTAATAAAGTTTTTGTAAAGGCACATTCTGTGGATTTACCAAAGGCAAATTGACTGTGCACTTTGCAAAGTACAGTTGCACTGTGCAAGAGCAGTTGCTCCAGAGCTTAGTAAATGAGCAGAAGCTCTGCTGACTTCCACCATCCAATCATGTGCAAGCAAAAATGCTGTTTTTATTTTTATTTTCCTTGCACGTGATTGGGTATTCTTTGTACAGTAAACCTTTATCTCATTTACTAAGTTCTGGAACAACTGCACTTTGCAAAATGTGCAGTCTATTTGTCTTTAGTAAATGAACCCCATTTTGTTTTAAGCTTTGGATAGAGTGGGCCAGGGAATAGTTTTTATTGCTGTCTGTGTCTCTGCTGTGGATATTCACCCCCTGTCTTTCTTGGTGACCATCACATAGCAGTACGGTATTTTTTTTTTTTTAAACCTGGAGGGGAGGGGGGGGGTTAAGTTATTTTAAATTAGTCAGCCAAGAGCATTCATAGGACTACAAAAGACTTAGAGCAGTGTTTCTCAACTCCAGTCCTCAAGGCGCCCAACAGGTCATGTTTTCAGGCTTTTAATTTTTTTGCACAGGTGATTTGATCAGTTTCACTGCCTTAGTAATGACCACAGCCATTGCATCTGAGGGAAATCCTGAAAACATGACCTGTTGGGGCGCCTTGAGGACTGGAGTTGAGAAACACTGACTTAGAGCACCTTAGTGTGTTCTGCTGAAAATTGTGGGTGTGGCAAAATTATGCTAACAGTAGCAACTACTGCATGCAGCAAAAAAAAACTAAAATAAATTAAAAGCTGGTATTATACACCTGCATCTGCCCCTTCCTTCTCTCTTTGGCTCAGTGTTCACACTGGTGCGATTTGACATGCGATTTGACATGTCAAATCGGCGAAATTTGCCGCAAATTGCGGGCAATGGCACCGTCCTAATCGGTGTGACGCTGCATCTGCTGCGCTGCACCGATTACAAAAAGTAGTTTCTGTACTACTTTTTACGATTTCAGCCGCGATTTACATTGACATCTGTTTCAGATGTCTTTGAAATCGTGGCTGAAATCGGGACTGCCAGCGGGAGTGAAATCGTGCGAGTTCAGCTGAACTCGCAGGCTTCACTCCCGCAGCCCCAGTGTGAACGCGGGCTAAAACAGAGTTTCTCAGCCTTTTTTTCAGTCCAGACACTCTTTAACCACTTATCTACAGAGCACTTTAAGCCCCTTCCTGCCCAGGCCATTTTTCAGCTTTTAGCGCTGGCACACTTTGAATGACAATTGCGGGGTCATGCTTAACTGTAACCATGTGAATACTTTATCATTTTCTTCACACAAATAGAGCTTTCTTTTGGTGGTATTTAATCACTGCTTGGATTTTTGTTATTTTCCTAAAAAAAAAATAAAAAAAAAAAAAAGGCCCCTTAGTTTGTCAGTGAATTTAGTAAATAAGTAATTTTTCTCCTTCACTGATGTGCGCTAATGAGGCGGTACTGATGGGCACTAATAGGCTGCACTAATGGGCACTAGTGAGGTGGCACTTATGGTAAGGTGACTCACAGCCTGTCAAGTCTTACTTTCCAGGCCCCGGCTACAACTGGGTGGGGAGCGGAGGAAGATCACTCCACCAGGGAAGGCAAGGAGATAAGCAGGTAGGCGGCTGGCCGGGACTTGAGTCAAGGCAGAAGAACATGCAAGTGGAGCTGAATGGGCATGCACCCGAAACTGAAGAAATATTCCCTCCGCAACGACCAGCACTTGATCATCAGAAAGGGGCACAGATAATGGAAAAAAAAGACCCCTCTAAGCTAGTACGAGCAGCAGAGCGGGGGGAGGGTGTAAATCAGATTTTCTTTTATTAATTCTGCACTGACTGTCCTTGAAATTGCCCCAGTCCCTGTTCAAATCCAATCCGGGGACAAAACTGGGGACAGACTTGGTCCGGGGACAGTGTCCTCAATCCAGGGACTGTCCCCTGAAACCGGGGATGTCTGGTCACCCTAACTTATGGGCACTGATGAGGCGGCACTTATGGGCGCTGATAGGTGGCACTGATGAGCACTGATAGGCAGCACTGATGAGTGGCACTGCGTGCGTTCGACCTACGATAGCGGGCAACCAGAGGAAGCATCATCACACACTTCCTGATGACGTGTAAACGAAACGTACGTCGAGGCGGTACTTGGTCACGCTAATATATCACTTCAGGTCCCTCTGGTTGCATCGTAGGTGGAACGCACGCCAGCCACCAGTCTTCACTTTGGGACACACATCCACTCCTTTGCTATGCAATCCAGCCTCAGTGCCGGGCTATGGCACCACCAATGTAAGCAGCCATTAGGCATTTTGTATTGATTTTAAGTTTTTTTAACAAACAGGATTACACTATTCTTGGTTTCCTACATCTTTTATTTACATATCCCATCTGATACCCCCAATGGTGCGAGGGGTTGATCCAGTTCGTAATCTCCACCATTGCAGCAAGCATGATCTTGCTAAAGCCTATTTGACCTTATTTTCATTTAAAAGGTCAACATCCTCTGGTAAGCTGACATCCATTTACTGAGCACTTTGGGTGATACTGAAAGCCGGTGAAGGTGGTTCTTTCATCTCCAAGACTGGATATTTTCCACAGAGTCTCTACAGAGTTTACCCCATTGAACTTTCTTTCACTTTTATGTGTGATAATTTTGTGTTTTGGATCACAAAAGACATTTGTTTTTTACCTCTGTTTTACACATTGGCACTTACGGTTTCATCACTCAGACCTGCGTGTGCTTAATTACCGTTTGGAATTTTGGTGATTTATTGCCAGCAGGTCCATTGTTTTGTTGCCTATTTATCATTTCAGTTAGTTATGTATAATCTGCATCTAGGCAGGCTGGTGTAATTTTAGTTTTTCACATTAACTAGGAATTGTTTTCATTACTTATGAGCTTAATCTATTCCCCTAACTATTTCTCATTAGCGCCCCCTACCTACACTTTCCAAATTGCACTAGTGATATATTCACCTAGTTTTGGGGTAGCAGCTTAGTACTTTGCTTCAATTTAATTTTATTCAAATCCATTAATTAGGCGCAAGATAATAATTTTGCTATATAAATCGTGTATAATAATAATAATAATTTGTCCCTCATTATCGGCTCCGTGTCGCCATCCTTGGGGCGGCCAGCATTTCTTAATCCCAAGATAAAAATGCATTAAGATAAAAATCCTTCTGTGTAGAGCAGCCCCCCTCAGCCCCCCAATACTTACCTGAGGTCCATCTAGATCCAGTGATGTTGTAGAAGTGTCTTGGCTGCCTGGGACTCCCCTCCACATTGGCTGAGACAGCAGCGCGGCGCAATTGGCTCCCACTGCTGTCAATCAAAGTCAGTCAGCCATTGAGAAGAGAAAGGGGGCAGGGCCAGGAGCTGTGGCTCCCTGTGCCACAGGGAGCTGTGGCTCAGCTCGGGTGCCCCCATAGCAAGCTGCTTGCTTTGGGGGCACTCAACAGGAAGGAGGGGCCAGGAGAACTGCAGAGGGACCAGAAAAGAGGAGGATCTTGGCTGCTCTGTGCAAAAACACTGCAGAGAGGAGGTAAGTATAACATGTTTGTTATTTTTAACAAAAAAAAAATGAGACTTTAGTATCACTTTAAGGACTCTGATGAAGAGATGGAGCCCTGAAAGGCTTAAGTGGCACTTTTTTGGTGATGCATATGAGTAAATGGAACCCTGCTGGTTTCATCATTATGGGGGTTTGTCCAGCATTGTCCCACATTAGCTAGCCTCTGTGCTTCCTTCCTGGGGTTTCCGCTACATGGTTCTTCTGATACTTACTGATCCACATTCCTGATAAATGCTGATCCTGGATGAGACTGTTATTATAATGCTTGTTTTTATTTTTATTTTTGAAAAATTTTCACTACACTATCTAATGTGTGGTGCTCTATAATTTGTATTAGAAGCTGTGGCTTGGATTGTCATCCCTTATGGATGGTGGGCAACAAAGGAAACGCTTTCAATCTGTGTCCATATGGTAATCTCCCAAACTTGTCATCGACAATATTTTCTCCCACCAGTACATCTAAATTTAGGACCTCTTTGGGAAGTCATAGTTTATCATGCTTGAGAAGCCAGTCTGTAACAAGCCAACTCAAAAAGCAATTTAGTCATTGTTCTAGTTCCATCAATCTCTACCTGGCACACGTAAACATTGTATATAGAGTCATCCAGTGGGAGACACTGCTCATTACCGTGTAATGTAAGAAATTTGCCTGGAAAGGAATTTTCCTTGATTACTGTGTCAACTACACAGCAGTTGTAATGCATCTCATGGTGGTATGATGTTAACAAGCTCTTTAAACAGAAATAAATAGTTCCCTATGTAGTGTTTATGTCACATTTTTAGCCATCAGAGATACAAAGTGCTAAATAGTGACTCATCTAAAGTGTCCCCCCCCCCCGTACAGTAGACAGGACATGGCTGAAAGAGGTTGGAGGAGATCAGCAGCACTGAGATGCAAAGAAGGATGAAACAAAAGACGAGAACTATATTTTAATAAAATAAAAAAAATGGCAGCTGTTTTGTGTTTTTAGCAAATGTAATCTCATCTACTGTGACCAGATCTTTCATTTTAACTCCCTGGTGGTATTCCCGAGCCTGGCTCGGGGTGGAATTTCAGTACCATAAGCGGAACCTCGAGCCAGACTCGGGCTACATCGCAGGATACAGGGAGAGTTACTTACCTTGTCCCCTGGATCCTGCGATGTCTTCCCGCAGTGTGTGCGAGCTGTCTCCTCGCTCGAATCACACACTGTGCCGCCAAGCTCCGTTCCTTGAGACGTTGCGGCGCACGGGGGCGGAGATCGGCGCCAAATTCAAAAAAGTAAAAACACAATACACATACAGTACACTGTAATCTTACAGATTACATTACTGTATAAAATAATTACACATCCCCATTGTCCCTAGTGGTTTGTCCAGTGTCCTGCATCCAGTTTTATATTATAAATACTGTTCTTTCTGCCTGGAAACTGGAGATTGTCCATAGCAACCAAAAAGTGTCCCTTTATGTCAAAAGTGGTTTTAGACCAGCTAGAAAACAGCGATAATAAATTAGAATCACTTGCAGAATTGAGCGATAGCGATTTGTGTGGAAATTCGTCATCAAACACTGAAATTATTGACAGCGACAATTCTGCAACCGAGCAAATTTCAGTGTTTTTGATTTGATTACATTATTGAATAATTTTTATTATTTTTATATTATTATTTGTTATAATTATTTATAGTTATTTATTATGATATAATTTATGTGTAGAGCACAAACCCCTGTCTTTACCTGCATTCAATTAGGCTCCTCGCAGGCAGAGAGAGACACACCGCACCACAAGCCCGTACCCTCCTGAATAAAGAGGTTGAGCGGTGTTAGTTTTCGGGCCTGCCTGCGGCTGGAGTTGAATCCTCCCGAGGATGATTCTCACCTCTACCTTGAATAGATGCAAGTCTTTATTTTTCCCCAGCAATGTAACTGTCCACACCAACTGAAAGTCCAACTTCTATATTTATTTCACACTGGATAACAAATAGTCTCTTTAACAGCAGACAGGTTGGACAAGACACATGACAGCTTAGGTGGGAGGAGGTCCAGGCACAAACTCAAATGATTTCCTCAGACTGTTCAGGTTTCACTTACAGTTTTGGCGCACGATCTCTGCCACAGACTGTGAGGTTGGTCTCTGCCACAGACCTGGTGAATAGAAGTCACTGCCACTGACTTGGTGAACGGGTCACTGCAACTGACCTGGTGAATAGGGCCTTGCCCTATGAAGTCACTGCCACTGACTTGGTGAACTACCTTCTTGAAGTATTTGGCCCATGTAAAGGAGAAAACCATCCCTCCGGAGAGTTACCAGAGGCCCTCACCGCCACCACGACTCTGCGCTGGGTCTTCGGAAAGGGTTACCTCCCTGGCTTCCTCATCTCAGATACGGGTCCCCTCGCAAGGCGGCACCCTGGGAGCTCTCGATCCCCAGCGGACCCCAGCCGAAGGTTGCTGGGCTCCGGGCCTTTGAAAATAGTATCGCACCCCAGACTGAAGGTGTCTGGGATGGAACAGGAACCAGGCCTCCGGGCCTAGGGCACCCGGAGATATCACACACACCCAGGCCGAAGGTGCCTGGGCGTGGACAAAGACCTCAATGGAAGATGGCCGCCCCTTTTTATACCCTCTCCTGACAGGCACAGCAGGTTCACCGCCCCGCCGCACCACTGCCGAGAGGGGACAAAAACGGCACAACCTTGTATCAGCGGTTCAACCCTGGCCCATGGCAACAGCGCCACCCGTAGGCCACAGGGAACAGCACACCAACACCATCTCCCATGAACAGAAATGGTCCATTAATCCTAACAATCAGCGTGTCTGAGCCTAATTACCACTCAGACACTTTCCCTAAATTTAACACCCCGCTACATATGATTTTGTGTTTCAAACTTTATCATACCCGGGATGTCTATTAGACTCTTGTTTGGACAGATTTAAGTGTGTTATTACTAAGAATTGCAGGCCTACAATATAAAACGCCAAATTTCCATGCAAAATAATTGTACCACTTTCAACACCTAAAATCAGACAGAATCATACCGCCAGGGAGGTTAACAAAAATCTTCTTATAAGATGATATACACTGATCAGTGACAACTTTATGACCACCCACCTAATATTGAATAATTCCCCCTTTTTCTGCCAAAACAGCCCTGACACATCGCAACATGACGGCAACTGTACCTCTGAAGCCCTGTACACACGACCGGTTTTCCCGTCGGATAGAAAACCATCGGTTTTCCCGACAGAATTCCTGCAAAGCTTGACGGGATTCCTGCCAAGCTTGTCTTGCGTACAGACTGTCAGACAAAATCCCGCAAGTCCAAAGCGCGGTGACGTACAACACGTACGACGGCACTATAAAGGGGAAGTTCAAATCCAACGGCGCCACCCTTTGGGCTGCTTTTGCTGATCTCGTGTTACTGCGTGTTAGTAAAAGTTTGGTGAGAGACGATTCGCGCTTTTCAGTCTTCGTGCTTTCAGATTGTTTTCTGCTGTTCAGAATGCTGACGAATGTGCTATCTCCATTATGAACGCTAGTTTTACCTGAACGAGCGCTCCCATCTCATACTTGATTCTGAGCATGCGCAATTTTTTTTTGCCCTCGGAAAAGCGTACACACGACCGATTTTCACAACAGGAAAAAGTCCGCCGGGAATACTGGTGGGAAAAAAAAAGAACCAGCTCTCTTTTTTTCCCGCCGCAATTCGTGGAAGTTTTCCTGTCGGGAAAACTGCGATGAAGCATACACACGCCCGGTTTTCCCGGCCAAAAGCTCTCATGGCAGTTTTCCTGCCGGGAAAACTGTCCGTGTGTACGAGGCTTGAAAGTATGCTGTGGTATCTTGCACCAAAACGTCAGTAGCAGATCCTTTAATTCCTGTAAAGATGCTCGATGGATTGAGATCTGGAGAATTTGGAGGCCAATCTCGTGTCACTGTCCTCAAACCATTCTTGAACCATTTTTGCAGTGTGGCAGGGTGCATTATCTTGCTGAAAGAGACCAATGCCATCAGGAAATACCGTTTCCATGAAGGGATGTACTTGGTCAGCAGCAATGGTAAGGTAGGTAGGTGGTGTACGTGTCAAGTACCATCCACATGAATGACAGGTCCCAAGGTTTCCCAGCAGAACATTGCCCAAATCATCACACAGCCTCTGCTGGCTTGTCTGCTTCCTTTACTGTATCCTGGTGATATTTATTGTTTTTTATTACTTTTTTAAAAAATTTTTTTCACAAACTGTGACCAGAGCATTATAATGTTACCATAGTAACATTGTACTACTCTGGAGAAGTGATCATTTTTATTTTTTTCTCTACACATTATGGTTGCTTATAGCAGTGAATTACATTGTTATAAGCATTTTACTGAACAAAACTGATTCATTCAGTTTGTTTTGTTGTGATTAGCTGAGATTGGTGAAAACTAATCACATGGTACAGATGGGCTGTGATTGGCCCTGTGATCACATTGGCCAATCACAGCTAGCAACACAATTGTACAAAATGGTTAGCATGAAAGGAAGCCATCCATTGTTTACAACTGTCATGTGGCCTGCTGTAATTGGTCACAGCAGTCACATGATACCAGCAGCGAAGCAGTACACTGATCAGTCATCGGCTGTGTCCACTGGTAATAGATCGCACTGCTGGGCTGCACTTTCTGAAAGGACGTCATAGGACGTCCACTCAAAACAGTAAAGTCGCCACCCAGCCGTCATTCTGCTATAGACCAGGTTTGCAATATGTTAATTGCCTTTATAGAGTGTGAAAAATTAAGCTAACTTTATGCGGCCGCTGTACAAAAGACGTGTGCAACATATTACTGCAGTCAAGATGACATCATGGTCCTCATGAAGCTGAGGTTTCCACAAAACGCATAGATGCTTATGGATATCTTCAACATCTGACAACAAAGTGTTGGAAACATTCTTCAGAGACACTTCGGTCCATATTGACATTATAGCATCACAAGGTTGTTGCAGATTTGTCGGTTGTACATCCAGGATGCAAATCTCCCGTTCCACCAAATCCCAAAGGTGCTCTATTGTATTGAGATCCTGTGGAGGCCATTGGAGTACAGTGAACTCATTTGTCATGTTCAAGAAACCAGTGGTGAGATGATTGGAGCTTTGTGACATGGTGCATTATCCTGCTGGAAGGAGCCATCAGAAGATGGGGACACTGTAGTCATAAAGGGATGGACATGGTCAGTAACAATACTCAGGTAGGCCGTGGCGTTTAAACACTGCTCAATTGGTACTAAGGGGCCTAAAGTGTGCCAAGAAAATACCCCCTACACCATTATACTACCACCACCAGCCTGAACCGTTGATACAAGGCTGGATGGATCCATGCTTTCATTTTTTTTAGCCAAATTCTGACCCGACCATCTGACTGTTGCAGCTGAAATCAAGACTCATCAGACCAGACAACGTTTTTCTCATCTTCTATTGTCCAATGTTGGTGACCCAGTGCAAATTAAAGCCTCAGTTTCCTGTTCTTAGCTGACAGGAGTGACACCCGGTGTGGTCTTCTGTTGCTGTAGCCCATCTGCTTCAAGGTTCAAAGTTTTGTGCGTTCAGAGATGGTATTCTGCATTCCTTGGTTGTAACGAGTGGTTATTTGAGGTACTGTTGCCTTTCTATCATCTGTAACCAGTCTGCCCATTCTCCTCTGACATCAACAAGGCATTTTCGTCCACACAAATGCCGCTCACTGGATATTTTCACTTTTTCAGACCATTCTCTGCAAACTCTAGAGATAGTTGTGTGTGAAGATCACAGTAGATCATCAGTTTTTGAAATACTCAGACCAGCCCGTCTGGCACCAACAACCATGCCAGGTTCAATTTAATTTACATCAATTGAACAGGTGTACCTAATACAGTGGGCGGTGAGTGTATATATACAGTATAAGCATTGAATTGTATATTGAATATATGGTGTGTACTTAAATACATTTATTTTTGTACATATTTTTTCTCTTTTATGTGTGTAATTTATATGTGATAATGATTGGCAACACAATCCAGGAGATTATTGTTAAAGGTATAATTTATGGTATAAATAGGAGGCAACCCTAACATGTTTGATGATCTTCACAATAACTTTTGATAAAGTGGAAAGTACTTGATTTTTCTTTTCTTTTGCCCGTATTTTTAAGTTGGTGACAGGATATCCAGAAAGCTTGTGATCAGCCCCACATTGTTATATATTGTAGCTCTTCAATCTTTAAATGTGGTGGCTGTATCAGATTTTTTAGGGGACTTTTTTTCTTTATTCTCACCTGGTGATCCGGCCAATAACACACCTTCTGTTTTAAAGGGGTTGTAAAGGTTAATTTTTTTTCACCTTAATGCATCCTATGCATTAAGGTGAAAAAACATCCGAGGATTACCGCCCCCCCCAGCCCCCCCCCCCCCTGTTTTACTTACCTGAGCCCTGGAAAGTCCCGCGTCGCGAACGCGCTCAATCTTTGCCCGGGCTTCTCGGCTCTTCATTGGATAGATTGATAGCAGCGCAGCCATTGGCTCGCGCTGCTGACAATCAAATCCAATGACGCGGGCGCCCGGGGGCGGGACCGAGTCATACACTCAGCGACTATGGACACCGAGTGAATTACACGGTAACCCCCTTTGGGAGAGAGCTTCCCAAAGGGGAATAGCTATTGCGGGGAGGAGCCGAGAGAGTCGCAGAAGGACCCCAGAAGATGACGTTCGGGGGCCACTCTGTGCAAAACGAGCTGCACAGTGGAGGTAAGTATGATATGTTTGTTATTTTTAAATAATAAAATTTGAACCTTTAGTATCACTTTAAGCCTCGTACACACGATCGGATTTTCTGATGGGAATTGTGTGATGACAGGCTGTTGGTGGAAAATCCGACCGTTTGTACGCGCCATCGGACAACTGTCGTCGGATTTTCCACTAACAAATGTTGGATAGCAGGCTTTAAAATTTTCTGTGGACAACAGTCTGTTGTCAGATTTTCCGATTGTGTGTACACAAGTCCGTCGGACGAAAGTCCAAAGTACAAACACGCATGCTCGGAAGCAATGCTCACCAAACACAACATTAGCAGAAGGTGCCCAAAGGGTGGTGCTAAAGAGCTGAAAAACCACGTAGTACGTCACTACATTCATGTTTGTTGGCCGACAATTCTTTGCTGTTTGTATGCAAGACAAATTCCTGGCCAATGCCCTTCGGACAAAAGACAGACGCTTTGTCTGCGGAAAATCCGATCATGTGTATGAAGCTTTAGGGTGTCTCCGCTCTGGATGGAGACAGCTTTGGACAGCAGCATTGTCAATCTGGGAGGAGGGTGGTGGTAAGTGCCTATTTAGATCCACTTGACAAACAAATGAAACCTAAACTCCAGTTAACACTTTTTAGGCAATTACAGCAACTGTTTTTTTTTTCCGTTTTGTTATAAAGTTTTTACATAAATTAACAAAATTTTAAATTGATATTTCTAACACTGGAATCAAATCTTTGATAGAGACCTACATGTCAACTTACATATATAACTAACTTCCAATTTTGGATTAAGGAAACATGATATCTACCGTATTTATCAGCGTATAACACGCACCCTAACTATAAGAGGGAAAAAAACTTTCCACAGCCCCCTGCGTATTATACCGCGTACACACGACCGTTTTTCATGACGAGAAAAAAATGCAATTTTTAAAATTGGTCGTGAAAAACGGCCACATGTAGGCTCCAGAGCATTTTTCTCGACGAGAAAAATGCCCAAAAAAAATTAGAACCTGCTCTATTTTTTCACGTCGTTCTTTTTAACGTAGTGAAAAATGGTCGTGTGTACGCTTTTACGAGGGGGAAAAAAACGCGCATGCTCAGAATCAAGTATGAGACGGGAGCACTTGTTCTGGTAAAACTAGCGTTCATAATGGAGATAGCACATTCGTCACGCTGTAATGGACTGAAAAGCACGAAGACTGAAATGCGCGAATCGTCTCTCACCAAACTTTATTAACACGAGGATCAGCAAAAGCGTCCCAAAGGGTGGCACCATTCGAATGGAACTTTCCCTTTATAGTGCCGTCGTACGTGTTGTACGTCACCGCGCTTTACTTGAGCATTTTTTTTTTCATGAACGTGTGTATGCAAGGCAGGCTTGAGAGGAAACACGAAAAATCACGTTGAGAAAAACGTTGTTTTTTTCCATGACATGAATAACGGTCGTGTATGCGCGGCATAACACGCAGGCACTGCTTACCCTCTATTTTCAGGGTAAAAAAGTGAGTGTTATATGCCAATAAATACAGTAATTCTCTCCCAGAATGGCCTTCTCGTTTTACCTATATAAAAGGTATTACATTAAAGTGGAGTTCCACCCAGAACATTTTTTTGCACTAAAAATCCTAAAAAAAATAGAAAAAAATTAATAGAAATAAAAATTTGCGGCTGGAGCTTTAACATTACATATAATATTATTTTTTTTTTGCCATTGACGTTCATTCGAGACTATGCAGACAACTTGTAACACCAGCTGAGTACTAATTTTAATTGGTTAGTTCAACTGTAACCTAATGATGACACGTTAGAGCAGTATATAGGTGATTGTGATGACTGGTTCCAATACTGTAGGTAATGACTAAGCGCTAACATTTGCGCAAACAGCGTCTACCTCTTTGTCCTCTGCTCCATCTGTTAACCACTTGTCATACGAAGCTTCAATAAAAGGATTTTTGGAAGTGCAGCCGCCATTATTTCTTTATGCGTATGTAGCGGGTATATACTTTTCTATCATGTTTAAAACTGGCAGAGACACCAGTGATGTATAGTTCCCTGCAGCCCAGCAGGTGGTGCTGTCCCTGTGGGCTGGGGTTGAACCATCACTGCAGTGCCGTACCCTTTGTGGCCTCTCGCAGCACCTGCACGGCGGGGCGGGGAACCCGCTGTGCTTGCTGGGAGAGGGTATAAAGGGGGCGGACATCTTTGTCACGGGGTCTTCCAGTCCCAGGCACCTTTAGCCTGAGGGCTGCTGTCCGTGGTCGGTGTCCAGGGGGCCTAGGCCTGGACACCCTTAGTCTGGGGTGAGGTACGTTGTTCCAGGCCTGGGGCCCAGCTACTTCCACTGGGTTCCGCCCGGGAGGGATCGTCCTAAGGTGCCCGACTGACTGGGTACCTGAATCTAAGACGCAATGGACCGCGCAGGTGACATTCCCGTAGATCTGGTGCAGCAGATTGCCAGTGCCGGGACAGGGCCTCCGGAGACCGTCTGGAGGGATGCCTTCACCAAATAGGGGCTTATTCACCCGGAAGGTGGTTCATGTGCTAAAGTCTGTGCAGAGACATTTCGCAACGGTCGCATCTAAAGGCCGTTACTTTCAGGCCTGTGGCAGGGGCTGTAACAGTTCACCCGGTTGGTGGCAGCTACCAATTCACGGTCGGTGGCAGAGACCGCGTGCCAAGCCTATTCGCACGCTAAAAGGAATAGGAGAGTTCATTGTGCCTGGGCCTACTCGTATCCACACCCTGTCTGTCTGTTGAGGGAGTCCAACTGATTGTTTCATCCTGACATTGGAAAATAAAGGAGTGTTGGACTTTTATTGGTGTGGGGCTCATTTACTGGCAGACACTGTTCCACAGAAGAAGCGGAGGCTCCGAATGCAGAACACCGACCCGAAGGTAAAGAGACTTTGCTCACACCACACACACATCTGCGGTGAAAGCTTGGCGTGGTGACCCCGCACTCTTTCCTCCAAGGTACCCCTAGACTGCAGCCAAAAATAACTGATAACTGAGAGAGAGAGAATGGAGGGCACTACACGTATAATAAACGATTCCAACGGTTTGACAATTATCGTAATCGCATACCTCCCAACTTTGTAAAGTCCCTTCGCGGGACATTGTGATGTCCCCTCTCTCCTGCCAACCAGAAACGGGAATAGCCACAGAAGTTGTTGAGCGGGGGGGGGGGGGGGTGATGGTTGCCGCCGGGGAACATTTAAAAAAAAAGAGAAAGGACTTGCAAAAAAAAAAAAATTGCGGGGGGGGGGGGGGGCTACTAGTGCACCGGTCATGGGGGGGGGCTCTTACCTGCTGCTGCTGCTCCTCTTCTTCTCTTCATGTTTCCTGCTGTGCGGGAAACATGATAGTCTCGCGGGAGTGCGGGAAGGAGGAGCCTCTGCAGTTGGGAGGTATGTAATCGCATGCCGTGGAGTCAATGATCTGCGGATCCAATTGCAAAAATCACAATGGCCACATGGGAAAGTTCCTTTTTTGCCTTATGACAGGGGAGATCCTTTCTTGTAGATGACTGTGCATAACATAATCTCGTAATATCACCCGCTTAAAAGTTACCGATACCTGGGGCCTCTCATTGACCCAGGCAACAACACACAATGTATTTTAACATACATAGCTTATGTTTGTTTATATGTTGGTGGTATAAATATTTCAGGTCCTATATATAGTTTTATTCATCTTGTACCAATGTTTGTTGATTAGGGTATTGATAAGGCTGTTCTTTTGCATGGGATATTTGTTCCCCACTCATTGCCCCGGCATGTATTTTTAAAACCAATATTGACAGTGTTTATTCATATGCTGCTTGTTGTTTGGTTTATAGATTATATGGAGGATTGATGCAATTGCCTTCCTTCTTTTCCCCCCACCTCCAATGGTGTCCTCTGGCTTCCTCAGGAGGGGGAGCCCTGTCATTGTGCCTTTGTCCTATCTCCATCTGACTGTTTCTTTCCCTCTGTGGTCGTGTGGTTTTGGGATGATCAGCAGTCCTGATAAAGACTTTGTATTATTTAATTTGATATATAATGTACATTAATATATAAATACAAATTTAATTATCTGTATGAACTATAGAATATGTTTTACATCAACAGTGCACCCCATCTGTATCCTTGAAGAAGCCCATCCGGTAAAACGTGTTCCTCATCCATCATCCAATATTAGTACTTCCATATTCTATACAGAATTTTTGAATTAAGGTGTTTTGGGGTTCACTGTGCTGAATGTTCTATAAGAGATCATCCATTCATTGATTTTATGGGTGTATTCCCTGGTTTTAATATTTGTAATAAAATTTGATGAGTTTTATGTAAAGTTGTGTATGAGTAATTGGGAAAGCACCTAATCCCATATACTTTAATTTCTCCCTTGTTACATTTGATTGGGGATGTGATGCTAATGGATCAACCACACCTATTATTTGTTTAACCTCCCTGGCGGTATGATTCTGTCAGATTTTAGGTGCTGAAAGCGGTACCATTATTCTGCATGGAAATTTGGCATTTTATATTGCAGGCCTGTAATTCTTAGGAATAACTCACTTAAATCTGTCCAAACCAGAGTCTAGTAGACATCCCGGGTATGATAAAGTTCAAAAAACAAAATTATACATTATAATAAAATAAATAACTATAAAATAATTATAACAAATAATAATATAATAATAATAAAAGTGTTTTTCAGTGTTTGATGAGGAATTTCCCCACAAATCGCTATCGCTTAATTCTGCGAGTGATTCTAATTTATTATCGCTGTTTTTTAGCTGGTCTAAAACCACTTTTGACATAAAGGGACACTTTTTGGTTGCTATGGACAATCTCCAGTTTCCAGGCAGAAAAAAAAAACGTTTTTATTATATAAAAGTGCATGCAGGACACTGGGCAGACCACTAGGGACAAAGGGGGTGTGTAATTATTACATACAGTACTGTAATCTGTAAGATTACAGTGTACTGTATGTATACTGTGTTTTAACTTTTTTGAATTTGGCGCCGATCTCCGTCCCCGTGCGTCGTAACGTCGCAGGGAATGGAGCTCGGCGGCATTCGGCAGTGTGTGAATCGAGCGAGATGACGGCTCGATCACACAGCGGGGAGGCATCGCAGGATCCAGGGGACAAGGTAAGTAACTCCTGCCTGGATCACTGCGACACAGCCCGAGTCTGGCTCTGGGTTACCGCTTTTGGTGCTGAAATTTAACCCCGAGCCAGACTCGGGAATACCGCCAGGGAGGTTAATTAACTATATCTGATCATTGTGAGCACCCCTTTCAGTTTTAAATGGTTTGTCTTAACCCTCTAACTGCCTCTTTAGCTGGACAGTTTGGTCTGTTAAAGGAAGTTGGAAAATAACAGAATTACTGGTCGTATCACCAGGTGAAAAAAATGAAAACGCTTATAAAAGGAAATTAATGTAGCCACCACATCTGAGGATTGGACTCTGTGTGTGGAAGCAGTGGTCTCTCTGCGGGGGGGGTCTAACCAGGGCCAGGACAAGGGGTGGGCAAGAGGGGTGGCTGCCCTTGGCACAGTGATATCATGTGAGGTGGGGGGACACCGAGGGGAGATTGATGGGAGGGGATTTGTGTTAGGAGGATAATTTTGGGGGGCAGCAAGGGGTAAGAACTGTTAAAGATGGTGAAGTTTGGGGGTGTGTGCTAAAAGTCATGATTCAGAGGGATTTGTGTTGGGAGGGGGACATGAGAAGAGGATTTGCGCTAGAAGGGTTGATTTGGGGGGTTTGTGCTAGAAAAGTTAATATGGTAGAGGGGGTGTGCTAGAAGGAGAATTTTTTCTTTAACGGGGGGATTGTGCTAGCAGGGATGATTGGGGGGTGTTTGTAATAGGAGGCAGGATGGAGGGGGGTATTTGTGCTGGAAGAGGGATTTGGAGTGGGGGGGGGGGATGTATACTTTGAGGGGAAATTTGAGGGGTGGAGGATTTGTGCTAGGAGAGGTGATTTTTTTTGGGGGGGGGGCATTTGTGCTGGGGGGGATTTGGCAGATGGAGGGGGCAGAGATTTGTACTGGGAGGAGGGAGAATTTATGCTTAGGGGGTAATCATGCAGATTATTGCCACATTTTTTTTTCGTGGGGGGGGGGGGGATTTTTGCCAACACATAATGCTCATACATCTTGGGGGGCGGGGGCATACGTTGGCATATTTGCCCTGAGCTCTAGGTGACCTTATCCTGGTACTGGGTCTCAGAGAGTTTGCTAAGTCAGACTAATAGTTTTGCTATCAGCAAAGCTCATTGGGCCTGCTGAATAAAGAGCTACAAGTCTAATGCAGCTTACACACGATTGGAAATTCCGACAAGAGATGTCCGATATGAGCTTTTGGTCGGAAATTCCGACCGTGTGTAGGCTCTATCGGACATTTCCTGTCGGAATTTCCGCTAACAAAAGATTGAGAGCAGGTTCTCTATTTTTCAGACGGAAAAAGTTCCTATCGGAAATTCCGATCATCTGTATGCAATTCTGACGCGCAAAAAAACACGCATGCTCAGAATCAAGCAGAAGAGCCGAACTGCCTACTTGACCTTCGGAATTTCCAACATGATTTGTGTGACCGTGTGTATGCAACACAAGTTTTTTTATTTTTCCAAATTTTCTTTATTTATTCATAGGACATATTCCAAGATATACATCTGACATAACATAACTTTATCATTTAACATATCATTCAAATAACTCATGATATTTGAAAATAACTATTGTTCTTATCATCCCATTTTCCAAGCTATCATCTCTGTTTCTTCTTATTAACAGGTAAATATTATCCAATGTCTGTACATATATCTCTCTTCTTTAGCGCCTCCGGAGTATAGTTAGCAGTCTCCCACCGCCGCCCTCTCCCTACTCCGTGGCCTGTCCCATTCCAATTTCTAACCAAAAATAACCCCAAAAACCCAATAGGCTAACCAAAACCCAACAAGTCAAAACCACAAAAAAAAAAAAGGGGGGGGGGAAACACGCCGGAGACTAAAGCCCCGTACACACGATCGGTTTGACTGATGAAAACCGTCCGATGGATGGTTTTCATCAGACAAACCGATCGTGTATGGTACCCATCGGTCTTTTTTCCATCGGTTGGAAAAAATAGAACTTGTTTTAAATTTTTCCGATGGATAAAAAAAAAACAATGGGAATTTCCGATCTTCTATGGGCAAGTCCATCGGTTAAAATACCCACACATGCTCAGACTGAATTAGGAGACGGGAGCGCTCGTTCTGGTAAAACTAGCGTTCCTAATGGAGAGAGCACATTCGTCATTCTGCAAGTTATTGCTTCGTTTAATGCAGCGCATGTTTTGTTGCTTTAGAACGGTCTTTAAAATGTCATTTCAGCAGCAGGTCTTTCTTATGAGTTCGGAAAAACGTATGTCTTTCTTCTTTCTTGTGATCTTAGGAATAATTAGTTTAATTCTTCAAGGCCGACCTCACAATTTACACTTTTTTTTGTTTTTTGTCTTAAAATTTGTGGTGCATTTTTTGGTGTGTCAATTTCTCCGAACAACATAATTTTTTTTTTTTTTTACTCATGGAGGTTGGTGTCCCTTGTTATTAATTACACATTGTATTTATGAAATCTTATTGCTACTTCCAAAAAAAAAAACACACCAGGCATGTATGTTGGCTGAAATCAAATGTCCCTTTATTTCGGAAAAAAAACAAACAAAAACCGAAGGGCAACT
Organism: Rana muscosa; assembly: GCA_029206835.1. NCBI lineage: Eukaryota > Metazoa > Chordata > Amphibia > Anura > Ranidae > Rana > Rana muscosa. The sequence goes on from CM055120.1 coordinate 66,997,205, forward strand.
ATTCAGAAATTAGCAGAGAATATAAAGTCATTAGATCCCAAATGCAGACCTGACTATGATCAATAATAAAATCAACAACAGCATGAAATCAGGAGCAGCAGTAAAAGACATACATCATCCCAAGCTGTGGTACTCCATCAACCTTCAATTTCTGGATGAGCAGCTCGAGGCCAGGGAATCACCTCCTGCTCTTCCCTGTAGCCTTCCTTCCACGCCTCTCTGCAGCGTTCTCTCCACAGCCCCGTCCACGCACCCTTGCAGGCTGGGCCACTGTGGGTGGTGATGTGGCAGGAGGAGGAGGAGGAGAAGGAGGAGAGGGATTGGCCTGCTGCGAGATATGGGTGGCCTCAGTCAGCAGCCCCCTCGCCCCCATGTGTACGGCCATATATATGAGGTGCTCACAAAGGGCCCGTTGTCCCGCCTCCATTCTGAGCAATTTATCCGCAAGATAGGTGCTAAAGCCCTCTGTAGGGTTGAGGGGGGCCCTCATAATGGCAGCAGCCTCCTGAATCATCTTTAGTGACTCCTCCTCTACTTGTGTCATCCGCCGTTGTTTTGGCGGTCTGACGTGGAGGGGAGCCACTTGGGAGACGGTGCTGCCACTAGGCCTGGGGACCTGCTGAGTCCCACTTGGCCCTGCCTCCTCCTGGCTGACACTCACCTCTGCCTCCTCCTGCCTGCCACACTCCTGACCCTCTTCCTCCTGGCTTGCCTCATCCTGTTTTTAAAATAAAATGAAAAATTGGATTATTTGGGGAATCTATCACACACAATTTTGATCTCATTACTGTTTTTTTTTTTTTTTTGGGGGGGGGGGATGATATCATTTATGGCTAATCCAAACAGTTCCACAAAATATTACTTAGTGGACAATAATTATGATCAAAAATACTATACCTGGCTAAAGATGCGAAGATCTGGCTCTTCTAGCTCGGGAGGCTCCTCCTCCGCTTCTGCAGGGGTGGAGGGAAGGGTGGAAGGAACGCTGGAGGGAAGGGTGGAAGGAAGGGTTGAGGGAAGGATGGAAATAGATTCCCTGGCCTCGATCTAGTCATCCAGAAATTGAAGATGTCTGTAGTACCACAGCTTGGGCTTTACTACATCGTCGGCTGCTGCTCCTGATCTCTTTGACTGGCACACTTCCTTGTATTTTTTTTTATATGAATTACGCAGGTTGTTGATTTTATTATTGATCATAGTGTAGTCTGCATCTGGGATCCATGGCTTCATATCCTCTGCTAATTTGGTAATAGTTGCCCGACGTACATCACTTTTGTGGTACGCAGGGTGTTTCAGTTCCCACAGGTTGCGCTGTTCCTTATATTTTTCTATAAAAATCAGCATCACCTCCGGCTCTCGTAGTTTATGCATCTTTTTGGATCATCAAGTAAAAAAAAAAGTAAAAAGAAGAAAAGGATCAGAATTGATTCTCCTCAACTTATCACAATATTGCCCTTTACAATCATGAACCATTATAGGCCACTGCAGGCCCGAGTTCCCTTCTTACCTTAGTTCACTTTGTTGGTTCACTTCCGGTCGTCCTTACTCCGCGCATCCCTAATAACTTCTTTCCCCTTTTTATACCCTGCGCATGCGTGTAACTCCGCCCTCGTCGCCCGCCCATGACGGACTTTTTCAGAATTTCCCCGCCCCTTAACGATCGGCGCACAGTGTGAGACGGCGACATGTCGCAGACACAGGTGGCTTCTTTATTAGAAATTACCGACGAGGAAAGCCCGAAGGCGGAAACGTCCCGATCCAGTAAAAAAAGATACAAGGCGACTTATATGTCTTTTTCTGAGATGGCGGAGATGGTGGACATTCTGCGGGGGAAGGATTACGACGGCAAGCATGGCCCATACGACACCCCTAATCTCCGGAAGTCACAAATTATGGACAACGTGGCGAAGACTCTCTATAAAAAATATGGGGTCAGGAGATCCAAGGAACAACTCCGTAAAAGGTGGTCAGACCTGAAGCTCAGGGAGCCGGAGCAGTATAGGAAGCTTATAAAAAGCATTGAAAAAAGTAAGTTTATTTTACTGTGTTCTTTCACATTGTAATATGTATTCTTCCATGTTTTGCACCAAGTGCTTGGCTTGACTGGTTTCACATTTTAAAATCTCAACTTTTATGTTAAGTGGAGAGTCCACTTATTTGCTAAATGTGTTGAAAAAATAATTGCTGCTCTTCCCCGAAACATGTTTGGCACATATCCACGTAAACTACATGTGGGCATGCCTCATTTTACTTCAACAATGTTTATCTACACATTGTTGGCTAGATGATGTGTTGTAAGGAAATTTAGAATGTGTATGAAAGAATAAACTGTATTCTGGGTAAAGGAGATGACACTCCAGCAGTTGTTCTTCATCAAGATACTATACTCTGGGCCACATGACCAAATTTCTTAACGGTGTCACACACAGGTGGTCCAGTGGATACCTTGGTGGTTATCCAAGTGTATTTGTGAGTGTCCTCCAAAATAACATGTTGCTTTGTTGAGTTTGCAAGATCTCATATGTTCATCTTGAAACTCAGGGCCAAATATCAATTGGACCCCACTTTAAAACATTGAGAATCTATTTTCAGGCCTAAAAAGTTTGTGTGCTAAAGGATACATTTTGTTTGCTATTCCCATAGGGGAGAGGAGAGTGGGAGGACACCATGCTCATGAGACGAGGAACCCAACACCACAGAAACTCCCCGAAGATCCCAAAGCAGACAAAGTTCAGCAGGTTCAGGAAGCGGAGGGGGAGAAAGTGGAGGTGGAGGAAGGGGAGGTGGAGGAAGGAGAGGTGGAGCTTTTCAGCACAACAGGTCAGTGTCTGTCACCACAACTTCAAGGGAAATACAGATGTAGGCCTGCATAGTTTTAAAATATTTATTTCTTTTTAGGGACTGAACATGGGGGTGTGTCAGGAAGTCCAAATCCTCCATTCTCGAGTGCCAGCGCCAAAATAATCATTCAGGAAATCATGGAATGCAGTAGCGAAATGGACATTATGAGAAAGAGAATGATTGTGATTGAGCAAAAATATAAAAACATGATAGATATTTTGGGGAGAATATTGTGACCCCCCCCCTTTTTGTGTGTTTTGTTATGTGTCGGAATTTTTCTATGGGATTTCCACCAGCCCAAATGTGAGGATGCACACGCTGAAGACTCAACATGTCCTATCTGCTGTCACAGGATATCTATGTCCCTGTTTTGGTGGTGCAACCTCTTCCTCCCTCCTCAAGTAGGGGAGAGGAAGGGTTTTCACCCCCAAAGCACGTCCATTGATCCCCCATGATGGCAGATAGCACATCTTTACCCTAGCCATGGGATCATGTTGAAGATACCCATTTGAGCCCCAAAAAGAAAGTGTGGTTCTTCACATTTGGGATGGATCAGGGGTAACATCACCCCATCTCCTGTTTGTATTTTTCACTGTGTTATTTTATTACTTTTTCAGAAAAAAAAATGTGGCTTTTGACCCATGCATGTTTCTGCTAAAAAAGCCGCACAAAAACCCAAAAAAAATATTTCGAAAAAAAACCAAAACTGTGTTGCAATCAATAAAAACATTTGGGAAGTCGAAAAAAGGTGTGCCTTGTTCTTTCTATGCTCAATAGCAGTTCTGAAGATGCAAAATGAGTGTTTTTACCTCTGAGATTGGAGGCTATTTACTAAGGAGAAATACACTTGGCACTACTAGAACCTGGGAGACACATAAACCACAAATAAAAGAATGACAACACAAGTTTGTAGTAAATCAAATATTTTTGTTTATTTAAAAAAGGTAAAATCAAAGGTCAGATGTGGTCTGGCATTGCGATGGCCCCCCTACCCGTGAAGTACTCTACGTATTTCTGACGTACTTCACGGGCACTTTGGGGGGCCAAGCCAGTACGGGCAGTGCTGAGGCCGGTCAGATTTATCAGTTCAGAGGGACCGGCCTCAGACCCAACTGATGACACATAATTTGTGGAGAATTTCCGTAAAAAATTGTGCAACAAGCAGCAGCAGTACACAATGTTGTTGAGTTTATAATCCGCCAAATTTATAGCTGTCTGGAACAGGCGGAACCGGCTGGCCATTATCCCGAAGGCATTCTCCACAACTCTCTGGGCTCTGGCCAGCCGGTAATTAAAAACCCTCCTCTCCGGGGTGAGGGTGCGTTGGGGAAACGGCCGCATGAGGTGTGGTCCTAGTCCAAAAGCTTCATCCGCAATGAAAACGAACGGTAGCCCTTCCACGTTCTCTGCATCTGGAGGCAGTGCAAGACCCCCAGCCTGCAGACGGTGAGCGAACTCCGTCTCTGCGAATACTCCGCCATCGGACATCCGGCCGTTCTTCCCCACGTCCACATACAGGAACTCGTACCGTGCCGACACCACCGCCATTAACACTATGCTATTAAAACCTTTATAGTTAAAATAGTATGACCCCGAACGGGGTGGCGGCACTATGTGGACATGCTTCCCATCAATTGCCCCTCCGCAGTTGGGGAAATCCCACCGCTGGGCAAATTGGGAGGCCACAGTCAGCCATTCCTGTGGTGTGCTAGGGAACTGTGGAGTCAAACAAAAAGAAGACATTAGTACGGTTTATGTTTACAGTGCAAGCAGATTACACGCAAAAACATTGTTGACCAACATCATTCTAACATTATTATTTAGGGGAGTATTTCTTACCAATAAACAAAGGCCCTCTTAGCAGATGCCTCACCCCCGCTGAGTGGACATTCTAAAATAATCTAAGGGGGGGGGGGGGCCTAAGGTGATTGTGGGGGATCCAAAAAAAGGCTCTACCACTCTGCTGAGCTTGATTGAGAACTAAAAAATTATTTACATCTTTAGGGGGGGGGGAGGGAGGGTTGTCAAACTACGCGGGCAATGACCCCCAAAAAAGGAAAAGGAAAATAAAAGGCTAGCTGGGTTTGCGCCCACGATAGCATGCTGGAGAGGTTAGTGAAGGGAAATAGGCATGTAGGGCCCAAAAAGGCCTTTACAGGTAAAAAAATGCATGGGGAAAATGGGGACATTACCAGGATATTACAAACAGGCAAATTTGGGTTAGGAGGGAAAAAATAAGAAGATTCTAAAACAATCAAAACATATAATGTGAGGTTAAAGGAGCAAAATTACCTTCATATAGTCCTTCTGCAGGACCTGAATGATGGCCGAACACGTTTCAGGGATAATGATCCTGAGAGCCTGGGGGGAGATGCCTGTTGAGAACTTGAGGTCCTGCAAGCTTCTCCCAGTCGCCAGGTATCTCAACGTGGCAATAAGCCTCTGCTCGGCAGTGATGGCCTGGCGCATCACAGTGTCCTGCCTCGTTATATAGGGGGACAGCAAATCCAACAGACGGTGAAAAACGGGGTCCGTCATCCTAAAATAATTCCTGAAATCATCAGGATTATTCTCATGGATTTCCCGCAGCAGAGGCATATGAGAGAATTGGTCCCGCTGGAGCAACCAATTCTTAGTCCATGAACTCCTCCTCACCCTGTTCACAGACTGAACTCGGGTTACAGTGTTAACTGCAACACCAAGCCCAAAGCCAGCACGAGCTCGTGAACGAGAACGCACTTCAAACATGGTTTTAAACTGGTCGGCTGGTCAGAACGCACTCAAACAGAACGCACCATGGAACAGCAAGGCCTGAGAAGAACGACCTGAAAAACAGTAAACGAACGGCCAAGAAGGCACTGCAAGGCAGTAACGACCGACTGCACGCACTGAATCACAAATACAAACCCACAAGCACAAACTGAACACCAGGAAACGATCTGCAAAGCACGGAGACTGAAAAGCGCGAATCGGCTCTCACCAAACTTTTACTAACACGCGGTAACACGAAATCAAAAAGCAGCCCAAGGGGTGGCGCCATTAGATTTGTTCGGCCCTTTTATAGCGCGTTGTACGTTTTGTACGTGCCGCCGTTTTCTTGCCGTTGGTTTTTTAACTGATGGTGTGTGGCCAAGACTGATGAAAAACAGTTTCATCGGATTTCCGATGGTCAAATCCATCGGACGAAAATCCATAGGTTATCCGATCGTGTGTACAGGGCTTCTGACTCTTAAAGGTCCTCCTAATTATTATCATACAGGGTTCTCCCCACTTGCAACACAAGTTTGAGCCAAAATTCTGTCTGAAAAAAATCCACGGTTTTCTTGTCGGAATTTCCGATCGTGTGTACGCGGCATAACACAGTAGGGGGCATGCGGGACCTCTTCAGAAAGATTATTATTTTAACACAGAGCGCAAGAGCTTGTCTCTACAGCACGCTGGCAGAGGACAGACTTTTCTACTCAGACTGTTGATACTTTTAACAAAAACAAACTCTAATGCCCTGTACACACGATCGGATTTTCCGTTGGAAAAACTTTGGATGGTTTTTCAGACGGAATTCCGCTCAAGCTTGGCTTGCATACACACGGTCACACAAAAGTTCTCAGAACGTTCGACCGTCAAGAACGCGGTGACGTACAACAGTACGACGAGCTGAGAAAATGACGTTCAATGCTTCCAAACATGAGTCAAATTGTTTCCGAGCATGCGTTGGAATTTTGCGCGTCGGAATTGCTACAGACGATCGGAATTTCCAATTGGAATTTTTTCCGTCGGAAAATTTGAGAACCAGCTCTCAAATTTTTGCTGGCAGAAATTCTGACAGCAAAAGTCCGATGGAGCCTACACACGGTCGGAATTTCCAACCAAAAGCTCACATCAGACTTTTTCTGTCGGAATTTCCAATCGTGTGTACGTGGCATTAGGCCAGGGATCCTCAAACTACGGCCCTCCAGCTGTTGCGGAACTACACATCCCATAAGGCATTGTAAAACTCTGACATTCACAGACATGACTAGGCATGATGGGAATTGTAGTTCCTGAACAACTGGAGGGCCGTAGTTTGAAGACCCATGCATTAGGCATTGAACACATTTTGATTTGATATACCTGGAAAGTATTTAGTTGATTTAGGCCCCTTTCACACGGACGGTCCGTTCAGGTCCGCCTGTCAGTTTTTTAGGCGGACCTGAACGGATGCTCCATGTAACCCTATGGAGCCACGGATGTCAGCGGTGACATGTCCGCTGACATCCGACCCGCTCTGCTCCGCCAAAGTGTGACGGAGGAAAACCCTATTTTTCCTTCCGTCGGCGGAGCGGATCGGATGACAACGGACTCTACGGTCCGTCGTCATCCGATCCCCCCATAGGGGAGAGCGGCGCTCTGACAGGGCGGTCCCTGCACAGTGTGCGGGGACCGCCGAGTCATCCGCCGGCTCAGCGGGGATCAACTGAGCGATCCCCGCTGAGCAAGCGGAGCTTCACGGGGCGGATCTTCACGGATCCGTCCCGTGTGAAAGAGCCCTTAAACTGAAAGTTTAGTTGGGCTTTAATTGGCCATAATCAGTCTTGATGTAGGAGGTTTATTCTACAAACATGTTGGATTTATATATAAATGCAATAAAATAACAACCCATTTACAATAAAAATCAAATTTTTTCATTAGTTATAATTCTTGACTACAAAAACATCCAATTAGGAAAAAATTTGTGTTCTTTATTCAAAATTTTCTTCCCCTGGACGAAAAGACGCTGTTTATACTTCTGTAAGAATGGGCAGCATTACCATGACCTGGTGTTACTAGGTCTGTCTTCCTACAATGGAAATAGTTTCTATAGAAAGAAGCCCTGGCATATTCATGTAGCACAACACATCACAGAGAGTTACAATAGCTACTTCTCAGGGTAGCCCGACAGAGAAAAAAAAGGGCTCTGTGAAGAGGAATTAAGTTATTCATGTAAAGGTTATGTATATTTTACGGGATCAAATGGCTACAGCACCACTCGTTACCTAAGATTTTATACTTTTGTCAGATTCTACACGTATTATGTGTTGCGGTTTAGCCAGCAAGGACAGTGCTTTTAGAAAGAGAAAAGCAATCATTTACATTCTCCCTCAATACAAGGCACCGGTTACCTTGAAATAGACAATAGTGAGGAAAACAAAGCAGGAACATTCATTTTTCTTCAAGGTCAGAATCAAGTATCTAATAAATTTTTTTTAAGATGGTAGTCATACTTCTGTGGAAGGCTGAAGCTAATGTCACACTGAAAGCACAGATAAAGCATTAGTCTAGGTCAAGCATGTTGAGTTAGTGATTTTTTTCAGCCCTCCCAGTTTATCCTTCAAGCCAGCAACCAGCCTGAAAAATTTAAAGGACAACTATATGTAACGCTTACCCTCAAGGAGCCTGTTGTTTTCTCAGGCACCTTGTTTCCAGAGCCCATGACTATATATATATATATATATATATATATATATATATATATATATATACAGAATCTCACAAAAGTGAGTATACCCCTCACATTTTTGTAAATATTTTATTATATCTTTTCACGTGACAACACTGAAGAAAAAACACTTTGTTATAATGTAAAGTAGTGAGTGTACAGCTTGTATAACAGTGTAAATTTGCTGTCCCCTCAAAATAACTCAACACGCAGCCATTAATGTCTAAACTGCTGGCAACAAAAGTGAGTACACCTCTAAGTGAAATTGTCCAAAGTGGGCCCAACGTGTCAATATTTTGTGTAACCACCATTATTTTCCAGCTCTGCCTTAACACTCTTGGGCATGGAGTTCACCAGAGCTTCAAAAATTGCCACTGGAGTCCTCTTCCACTCCTCTATGATGACATCACGGAGCTGGTGGATGTTGGAGACCTTGCGAACCTCCACCTTCCATTTGAAGATGCCCCACAGATGCTCAATAGGGTTCAGGTCTGGAGACATGCTTGGCCAGTCCATCACCTTTACCCTCAGCGGTTTTAGGAAGGCAGAAGTCGTCTTGGAGGTGTGTTTGGGGTCGTTATGTTGGAATACTGCTCAGAATCCCTGTGGCCCAGTCTCTGAAGGGAGGGCATCATGCTCGGCTTCGGTACATTACAGTCAGTGTTGCCAACCGTACGTAGATTTACGTACGGTACGTGAATTTAACCCCTTTTTTGGGGTGTACGTTAATGTCCTCTATGGGCACCGGCGCCCATAAAAAAGATGGCCACGAGCCGGCCATACAACTGCGCATGCGCCGTTCCAAAGCCGGCCGAGCGCAGGGAAACGTATTCACGCTCGGCCGGGCGGCGCACGCGCAGTAACGTGATGGCGCCGCTGGCGCCATTTTTGAATACACCGGCGTGACCACAGCGACTGGTGCGAGCCGCGCGACTCGAGTCCTCAGTCCTGCAGTAGCATTCATCATCATAGGTGCCGGTGGAGGAGCGAGCGGAGCACTGACAGGGTGGAGGACAGAGACAGACTCGAGGTGAGTGAAACTGGGGGGGTCAGTGAGTGAGCCTGGAGCGTGAAGCCGTGCCAATGGTGCCATGCAGGGGACACAGAGACTGATGTGCTCTCTGTCTACCGGCACCATATTACTTCTCGAAATCATCAGTGTGCTGTGTCCTCCTCTGGCTCCTGTGCACCTTTCCACAGGTCAGGGCAGCACAGTGCTGCCCTGACCTGTGGAGAGGTGAAAGGGGCACAGGAGGAGGACACAGCACACTGATGATGTGGAGAAATAATATGGTGGTGGACAGAGGAGGAGGCTACTGTGAGGGGGTGAGGAGGACACCATCATGTCCGCAGAGTGTCTCCGGCACCTCCAGTAGTATGTCCGCAGTCTCTGTCCACCTCCTGTAGTATGTCCGCAGTCTCTGTCCAGTGTCCACCTCCCTGTAGTATGTCCGCAGTCTCTGTCCACCTCCTGTAGTATGTCCGCAGTCTCTCCAGTGTCCACCTCCCTGTAGTATGTCCGCAGTCTCTCCAGTGTCCACCTCCCTGTAGTATGTCCGCAGTCTCTGTCCACCTCCTGTAGTAAGTCCGCAGTCTCTGTCCAGTGTCCACCTCCCTGTAGTATGTCTGCAGTCTCTGTCCACCTCCTGTAGTATGTCCGCAGTCTCTGTCCACCTCCTGTAGTATGTCCGCAGTCTCTGTCCAGTGTCCTCCTCCCTGTAGTATGTCTGCAGTCTCTGTCCACCTCCCTGTAGTATGTCTGCAGTCTCTGTCCACCTCCTGTAGTATGTCCGCAGTCTCTGTCCAGTGTCCTCCTCCCTGTAGTATGTCTGCAGTCTCTGTCCACCTCCTGTAGTGTGTCCGCAGTCTCTGTCCACCTCCTATAGTGTGTCCGCAGTCTCTGTCCCCCTCCTATAGTGTGTCCGCAGTCTCTGTCCCCCTCCTGTAGTGTGTCCGCAGTCTCTGTCCCCCTCCTATAGTGTGTCCGCAGTCTCTGTCCCCCTCCTGTAGTGTGTCCGCAGTCTCTGTCCCCCTCCTGTAGTGTGTCCGCAGTCTCTGTCCCCCTCCTGTAGTGTGTCCGCAGTCTCTGTCCCCCTCCTGTAGTGTGTCCGCAGTCTCTGTCCCCCTCCTGTAGTATGTCCGCAGCCTCTGTCCACCTCCTGTATCGTGTCTGCAGTCTCTGTCTACTTCCTGTATCATGTCCGCAGCCTCTGACCATCTCTTGTCATGTCTACAGTCTATGAGGGGATCCTAGAAAGGAGTCAAGAGTGGGAGTGCCGCCGGGATGGGGGTTACGGCCCAGGAAGAAACAGACGTGTGGACTGGGGAGAGGAGATCAGAGCCACCAAGCTGGAGCCGTCTGACTGAGCCCCACACTGTGCACCTGGGAGGAGGTAAGTGACAGTGCCGCCAGGCCATTCTGAGGGGGGGGGGGGTCACTGATGTAAGAAGGTGAATGAATACAATAATGTAAGGGGGCACTGATATAAAGGTTTCCCCCTTATATTAGTACCCCCCCTTATCTTAGTGTATTCACTCTGTGGAAGGTGGTCTCTATTCACCAGAGCCCCCCTCCACATCAGAGTTCCCCCTTACATCATGATCTGCAGCATTCCCCTTTACATAAGAGTTCCCTTGCACTGTAAGGGGGCATACTGCAGACTCTGATGTAAGAGGGAACTCTGTGCTGGCTGGGTTATAGTATCCTAACCTTCATGTGAATTGGGAAATATGTTTTTTTACTTTTGTTTAACTTAAACACATTGATATTAGCATTAGCTGTGTGTTTATAGTTGAAATGTTGATATTTGCACTGTTTAGCACTAAAAACAGTAATTTTAGGTACTGTTTTTGCAGCGTCAGTAAAAAATGCGGCTCTGCCAGTAATCTTCATTATTTTTGCCAGTAAGAAATTGGTGCCGTACAGAAATTTTGGTATCCTTGCCAGTAAATTTCACTTCAGGGGGTTGGCAACACTGATTACAGTACATGTTGGCATTCATGGTTTCCTCAATGAACTGTAGCCCCCCCAGTGCCGGCAGAACTCATGCAGTCCCAGACCATGACACTCCCACCACCATGCTTGATTGTAGGCAAGACACACTTGTCTTTGTACTCCTCACCTGGTTGCCGCCACACACGTTTGACACCATCTGAACCAAATAAGTTTATCTTGGTCTCATCAGACCACAGGACATGGTTCCAGTAATCCATGTCCTTAGTCTGCTTGTCTTCAGCAAACTTTTTGTGTGCTTTCTTGTGCATCATCTTTAGAAGAGGCTTCCTTCTGGGACGACAGCCATGCAGACCAATTTGATGCAGTGTGCAGTCAGAGCACTGACAGGCTGACCCCCCACCCCTTAAACCTCTGCAGCAATTCAGTCTATTTCCCAAAGACAACCTCTGGATATTATGCTGAGCGCGTGCACTCAACTTTTTAGATCGATCATGACGAGGCCTGTTCTGAGGGGAACCTGTCCTGTTAAAACGCTGAATGGTCTTGACCACCGTGCTGCAGCTCAGTTTCAGGTTCTTGGCAATCTTCTTATAGCCTAGGCCATAATTATGTAGAGCAAAAAATCTTTTTTTAGATCCTCAGAGAGTTCTTTGCCATGAGGTGCCATGTTGAACTTCCAGTGACCAGTATGAGAGAGTGAAAGCAATAACACCAAATGTAACACACCTGCTCCCCATTGACACCTGAGACCTAACGAGTCACATAACACCGGAGAGGGAAAATGGCTAATTGGGCCCTATTTGGACATTTTTACTTAGGGTATACTCACTTTTGTTTGCAGCGGTTTAGACATTAATGGCTGTGTGTTGAGTTATTTTGAGGGGACAGCAAATTTACACTGTTATACAAGCTGTACACTCACTACTTTACATTGTAGCAAAGTGTAATTTCTTCAGTGTTTTCACATAAAAAGATATAATAAAATATTTACAAAAATGTAAGGGGTGTACTCACTTTTGTGAGATACAGTGTGTGTATATATATATATTGTGACAGCAGGAAGGTAAAGTCACCTGGTTGCATTCAGGGGGGTAGATATATTTCTCCCAGATTCAGGCTTTATGCCGACTTATACCTCTAGGGAGAGTGCTGGGCGTCGTGCAGGCAGGGAGTTGATGAGACCAGCTGAAGCTTGTCAGCTCGTTTAAGGCCTCTATAAAAACTCCCAGCTTCATTAGGTGTTTGCTCATGCCTGGAACCAGACCTGTGTGGACTGTCTAGGGAGAGTGAACCCCTGTGCGGTGAGACAAAGCCTGTGTGGCTATTTGTTTGGACATTTACTAAACCAGGGACTTAGGGACTAGGACAGCACCAGGCTGATCCCAGTTGTTAGTTAGGAAACCTGCATGTTTAGTCAGAGGTCAAGCTGACCAGGGTTTATTTTGTTTATGTTTCTTTTTGCTTTGCTGTGTTTTTTTGTCACTGTAAATAGAGAAATAAACCGCACCTTTTTGATCTTGAAAACCACAACCTCCGTCTGCTGGGCCTGTTTTTGTGTGGGGAGCCCATCCAGGGGATCACACACACCCGCTGCCGAGCTAACCCCCTCACAGTTGGTGGAGAACCAGTGGCAGTTTTTTTTTAAGCCAGCATGGAGGAGATACTGAAACAGCTGGCTCTAGCAAATGCCAATCAACAGCAGACAAATGCAGGTTTGCAAAAGAGCCTTGCAGCTCAACAACAGAGCTTCGCAGCCCAGCAGCAAGCTCATCAACAGAGCCTTGCAGCCCAGCAGCAATCTGAAGCCCGCTTCATAGACCTGTTTACAGAAGCAAGAGCAGAGACTACAACAAATGGAAGCAGTAATGCAGCAACGTCCGAAGAGCAGTGAGGAAAGCCGTCCCACTAATACCGCGTCCTTTGGGGTGAGTCGTTTATTGACAAAAATGACTGGAGAGGATGATCCAGAGGTATTTTTGACCACATTTGAAAGGACTGCTGAAAGAGAAAAGTGGCCTGAGGAGCAGTGGGCTGGACTGGTGGCTCCTCTGTTAACTGGTGAATCGCAGAAGGCTTACTATGACCTAGAGCCTGACCAAGCAAAAGACTATGTGATGCTAAAAGCTGAAATATTGGCAAGGCTGGGTGTCACCCTGGCTGTCCGGGCTCAGCGTGTGCATAACTGGACTTTCCAGCTTGGAAAACCCCCCAGGTCTCAAATGTATGATCTCATTCACCTGAGCAGGAAGTGGCTACAGCCAGAGACTTTGTCCGCACCAGAGATTGTGGAACGTGTTGTAATGGATCGGTTTTTGAGAGCTCTTCCTACTGCCATCCAAAAGTGGGTAAGCCATGGAGACCCAGAGATGGCCGGTGGTCTTGTGGATCGTGTAGAGAAATACTTGGCTACAGAGAACCTGACGGCCTCTTCCAGAGACTCTCGGACTTTCCACCCTAAGACCAGACCATCCCCAGGGGCGGATAAGAGGATTCCAAGGGGTGAGGGTGGAGAGAGTGAGAGGGTGGGAGCTCTACCCAAAGTTTGGCGAGAACAGCCTGGGAAGTCAGGGGCTCAAGAGGCAGCCAAATGGATTGTTTGCTACCGCTGCCGGCAAGCGGGACATATTGCAGCAAATTGCCCGGTTGTGGAGGAACCCATGCAATGTGACTTTCTGACGGACAGACGTCAGTCGCTGTGTGCGACAGTCGCATGCACTGCCATTCGGGGAACTGAGAAACATTTATGCAAAATGTGTATTAATGGTAGAAATGTTGTGGTATTACTGGATTCAGGTAGCCTTGTGACCCTGATAAAGGCTGAATTAGTTAAAACAGAGGTCTCTGGGAATAGCAAGGTAGCTGTTATTTGTGTGCATGGGGACACCCGAGAGTATCCAGTGACTACAGTGTGTTTCAAGACCCCCAAAGGTACCCTCTCTCATCCAGTGGGGTTAGTATCTCAATTACCGCATGATGCCATTGTGGGAAGGGATTTTCCGAAGTTCTGGGAACTGTGGGATGATCCTGAGCCCCCCACTGGTGCCCCTATGTACCAGGAAGGTGATAGCCAGAACTCCTCTGAGAGTGGTGAGGACTCTCCAGAATTTCCCTTGTCAGTATTGGCAGGCGAGACTCAAGAAACTGGAGAGGAGCCCACCTCCTCAGACGAAAACCTACCGTCTGTGGAGTTTTCTGATCTTGAGGTTCACAGGGAAAATTTTGCCACAGAACAGTTAAAAGACCCTGCCCTAATAAAGGCACGGGAAAACGTAGTGGAAATAGATGGCGAGTTAGTGAACCCAGATAATACCTGCACTTACCCATACTTCAGCGTAGAGAAGGACCTACTGTATCGGGTGGCAAAAAGGGCAGAAGAAACCGTTGAGCAGCTTGTGGTGCCCAAACCTTACAGGAAGTTGGTGTTGGAGTTGGCCCATGGGCACATTCTTGGAGGTCATCTGGGGACAGAGAAAACCCGAGAGAGGGTATTACAGAGATTCTATTGGCCTGGGGTGATGAAGGACATAGAAAATTATTGTTCCTCCTGCCCTGTGTGTCAGAGGTCGGCCCCGATGCCACATTTCCGTAGCCCGCTGGTCCCTCTACCCATCATTGAGGTCCCGTTTGAGAGGGTCGCAATGGATTTGGTAGGTCCTATAATCAAGTCCGCTGGGGGCACCAGTACATATTAGTTATAATGGACTATGCCACCCGTTATCCAGAAGCGATCCCTCTCCGAAATACCTCGGCCAAAACCATAGCCAAAGAGCTATCTCTTGTTTTTAGCCGGGTGGGTATTTGTAAAGAACTGCTTACGGACCAAGGTACACCCTTTATGTCCCGGGTTATGAAAGAGCTGTGTAAATTGTTCAAAGTGACGCAATTGCGTACGTCTGTGTATCACCCCCAAACCGATGGGCTGGTTGAAAGATTCAACAAAACCCTAAAACAAATGTTGAAGAAAGTGGTGGATAGAGATGGAAAGGATTGGGACTGTCTACTTCCTTATTTGATGTTTGCTATTAGGGAGGTGCCCCAATCCTCTACGGGATTCTCCCCCTTTGAGTTACTGTATGGGAGACACCCAAGAGGACTGTTGGATATTGCCAAGGAAACTTGGGAAAGTGAGAGTTCTCCCCACAGGAGTGTGATTGAGCATGTCGCCCTGATGCAAGATCGAATTGCACAGGTAATGCCCATCGTGAAGGAACATTTGGCCCAAGCGCAGTTGGCACAGCAGAGAGTGTACAACCGTGGAGCCAAGACCCGTACCTTTTCCCCGGGGGATAGGATATTGGTACTTGTCCCTACGGTTGAAAGTAAATTCCTTGCCAAATGGCAAGGCCCCTACGAGATAATGGAAAAAGTGAGCGAAGTGAATTACAAGGTCAGACAACCAGGAAGGCGAAAGCCCGAACAGATCTATCACGTTAATCTGTTGAAAGCCTGGAGGGATAGAGAGTCCCTAGTCGCAGAAACTTGGTCACCAGCTCAAACTGGTTGCGTGATTCCGGAGGTTGGAATAGCAGCCACCTTGTCACAACCCCAACAACAGGAGGTGAAGGAGTTTGTGCTTCGCAACAAGGAGGTGTTCTCTGAGCTGCCGGGACAAACATCTGGGGTAGAGCATGATATTATTACCCCGCCCGGTGAAAGGGTGAAGTTAAAACCCTATCGGATCCCAGAGGCCCGACGGGAGGCAATACGGGAGGAAGTACAGAAAATGCTGAACTTAGGGGTGATAGAGGAGTCCCAAAGTGATTGGTCTAGTCCCATTGTGTTGGTGCCTAAACCGGATGGGAGCTGGCGATTTTGTAACGATTTTCGTCAGTTGAACAAAGTTACAAAATTTGACACCTACCCCATGCCACGTATAGATGAGTTGATCGACCGGCTGGGAACAGCCCGATACATGACGACTCTTGACCTCACAAAAGGGTATTGGCAAATTCCCCTGGCCAAGTCGGCCAAAGAGAAAACCGCATTTGTAACCCCAGACGGGGCGTTCCAATATAAGAGAATGCCGTTCGGGTTACAGAATGCGCCGGCCACATTCCAGCGGAAAATGGACCAGATACTGAGGCCCCATCGGAAGTATGCTGCGGCTTACCTGGATGACGTAATTGTCCATAGCACAGATTGGGCCTCACATCTGCCAAAAGTGCAAGCAGTCCTAGACTCTATCCGGGAAGCGGGGTTTACGGCTAACCCCAAGAAGTGTGCCATTGGGCAGGAGGAGGCCAAATATCTTGGGTACACCATTGGCAGGGGAGTAATAAAACCCCAACTCAACAAAGTCGAGGCCATCCAGAGTTGGCCACGTCCCAACAGCAAGAAGCAGGTACGAGCCTTTCTGGGAATCGCGGGTTATTATCGGCGCTTCATTCCCCACTTTGCTTCTAAGGCTGTGCCCCTAACCAACCTGACGAAAGGGAAAGGGTCGGTCATGATTAAATGGACCCCCGAGGCTGAGGCAGCATTCCAATTCTTGAAACAAGCCTTATGTAGCCAGCCAGTGTTGTACTCACCCGACTTCTCTAAAGACTTTGTCGTACAAAGTGATGCGTCAGATGTGGGGTTAGGAGCAGTATTGTCCCAGGTCTGGAACGGGGAAGAGCACCCAGTCATTTACCTCAGCAGGAAGTTGAAGTCCCATGAGGTAAATTACGCCACGGTTGAAAAGGAGTGTTTAGCGGTGAAGTGGGCTCTAGATTCCCTTCGGTACTATCTGCTAGGTAGGCACTTTGACATGGTTACGGATCACGCTCCGTTAAAGTGGATGGCTCAAAACAAGGAGACAAATAGAAGAGTGAATAGGTGGTTCCTGGCCCTACAGGAATTCAACTTCACAGTAAAGCATCGCCCTGGCGTTCAAATGGGGAATGTGGATGCTTTGTCTCGAGTACATGAATGCCTGATTGCTGGTGTTCCAACCCCAAGGTTAAAACAAGAGGGGGGGGGGGTATGTGACAGCAGGAAGGTAAAGTCACCTGGTTGCATCCAGGGGGGTAGATATATTTCTCCCAGATTCAGGCTTTATGCCGACTTATACCTCTAGGGAGAGTGCTGGGCGTCGTGCAGGCAGGGAGTTGATGAGACCAGCTGAAGCTTGTCAGCTCGTTTAAGGCCTCTATAAAAACTCCCAGCTTCATTAGGTGTTTGCTCATGCCTGGAACCAGACCTGTGTGGACTGTCTAGGGAGAGTGAACCCCTGTGCGGTGAGACAAAGCCTGTGTGGCTATTTGTTTGGACATTTACTAAACCAGGGACTTAGGGACTAGGACAGCACCAGGCTGATCCCAGTTGTTAGTTAGGAAACCTGCATGTTTAGTCAGAGGTCAAGCTGACCAGGGTTTATTTTGTTTATGTTTCTTTTTGCTTTGCTGTGTTTTTTTGTCACTGTAAATAGAGAAATAAACCGCACCTTTTTGATCTTGAAAACCACAACCTCCGTCTGCTGGGCCTGTTTTTGTGTGGGGAGCCCATCCAGGGGATCACACACACCCGCTGCCGAGCTAACCCCCTCACAATATATATATATATATATATATATATATATATATATTTATGGTCGGAGCCCTCAGTCCGAAGAGATATGGATCACATAAACACATCACAAGACTAACAACACAGATAAGACCTGAAGTGTGGCCTGGCCTGTTGGACGGTATGCCAAGAGAAGGGGCCATACCTAAGATAGAAGTAATGAATAATTCTGTTGAGAATTGTTTGAAGGAAAGTGCCCTAAAAAGGGGTATGGGTGGGTGGGTACCGCGCACTGGAGCCGACACTGACGATGGTGGACGGCCTGCTTAAGTACCCCTCGAACTCCTCCCATAATTTCAGGCCAGCATACTGGCCTTCCTATTTATGGTCGGAGCCCTCAGTCCGAAGAGATATGGATCACATAAACACATCACAAGACTAACAACACAGATAAGACCTGAAGTGTGGCCTGGCCTGTTGGACGGTATGCCAAGAGAAGGGGCCAAAAAACACACTTGCTTAGGGAAGGAATTGTTTCACTGTACGAGGCAATAACAACTGAGCGAGACTGTTGGAGACTCGTGATGATCCGTTTGAGGATTGGGGACATATCAGGCGAAACGCGTGGACTTCCACCTGCCCATAATCCTGATTGCGTGGTCTGGAACTCTGTTACGCGATGCGGCTAAGGCTGCTCCCACGCGAAAGAATGTCCTGATTAACGACCTGGGTTTAAGGCCTAAGATGCATGGGAGTATTCTGACTTAACTGATGAACTGGTACTTGCTTAGAGGTACAGTTGGGAAACGTAGAAGAGGCTGTCCTCTGAAAGGACGGGCAGTAGAGTATACCAATTGCTTTAGAACGGCCATAGGGCACCAGGCGTTGTGTGTCTGGAAAGTTTGACGTCTACTGTGGGACCGGATTGTAGCGTTTCCCGACACCGTCGGGTGTAGGGTGAAACGACTCTGGTGGTGAGTCGGGTGGTACCTGCGTAGTACTTGGTACTCGGGTTCGTGACAGTAAATTCGCTGGGCCGTAGAAAACCGGGGAAGGCTACGTGATGGCTGCTCGAATTACCAGGCTGGGTCATAACCGAAGGGGGAGCGTGGAAGCATAGCAGACATGTGCTGGAATACGGCGTTGGTCACTGGTAAGCGTTAGGAACCAGTGTGTGGTTGCTGCCTGTGGATGCCACGTGGTATGGTTTTGACCGCATGAGCGGTGAACAGGGAAGGCTTGGTAGGGTCTAGTAGAGAGGTGAATGCTGGATGCCGGCTGAATAGAGTCTGGTATTGTGTGACAGAAGGAACGAAGGCCAGATATGTCTGAGTTTCCTGGAACCGCCCCGGGGTTAGTGGCTAGGAACCTGCCGGTCTACCAGGCAGTATGGTGGCCTTTAGTGTATTGGAAGAATAGAACACATCGATGAGGGAGGTAGCACCAGGAGGTGCTATCTCGATGCAGAGTTGGTTGCGACTAACGTGGGAAGCCGGACATGGTCAGCTCTGGGCTCCGGTGAAAGGATGAGGCATAGTTAGGCGGGAACGTGCGCAGGCCAAGGTATAGCATTTACCAGGGATGTGGACCCTGAGGATACTGAACTGACGTTGTAGGGACAGTAGCACCAGGCCTGCGTAGGAAGGCCATGGTGGCCACCGATATTGACCAGCCTCTTTTAACGACTGTGACTGTGGCCTGGTTATCTGTGGCGAACTTGGCGGCCTGTCCTGCCCAGGTGCGGCCGCATACTTGAGCCGCTGCAACTATGGGGTAGATCTCGAATAGAGAGGAGGACTGACTAACCGCGGATTTGTGAGTATCTCTGACGGGCACGGACCCGCGAACCAATGATGGCCAAAAATTGCAATGAAGCTTGTGGAAGCTGCTATGTCTTTGACTATCTGTGGTGACGAAGGGATGCTGATGGGATGAACGTGGGTCTACTATGCTAGTTCTCGAGGAAGTGGGCCCAGATGGCCAGATCCGCTACAGCGGCTGCGTCTAGCTAAATGACTTGGTCAGGGTCTTGTGCCTGGGAGAGGGACACTAAGAAGCGTGAGACAAAGGATCGCCCTTGAGAAATGAACCTCATCATGAAGTTGAGCATGCCCAGTAGGGATTGTAGCTGTGTGTTTGGAGCACCCTGGCGTGACGGTGACGTATGGGCGACAGTCCTGTGCGGGTCAATCTACCGAGAGGTGGGTTGGCCTGCATGGCGCGTTGTCTAGGATGATGTCCGGAAGGAGATGAGCTAAGCCAGGCTTTCTACGTTTTTCTCAGTTACGGGCATATTGATTTAGGAGATCTCTTCTAGAATTCCTAGGACTGCTGGGGGTTTAGTATTTGGTGAGAACTCCTGTGAGGGTATGAGGGAGTTTAACTGGGTACGTTTTAGAAGAATGAGGCGCGGATAAGTAGTAGACTAAACAAAGTTTATTGGAAAACTTGCCCTCGACAAGATCGAAGACTGACTCTCCGTACTGTGAACGGTGACTGCGAAAAGAGGGGAAGGGCTGACCGCATGCCCCCGGTCCATTTCGACCTGAAGCGGAGTGCTGATAACTTCTACGTCGGGGCTACTGAGAGCGTGTTTTTCCCTTTTTTTTTTTTTTTCCTGGGTAGAGACGGGTAAAGTAATGAGTCCAGTGTGGAACCCTGTAGTGAACACCTGCCCTAGAAAGGCTGCTAGAGGGGGAGTTGGATGTGAGGAGAGAAGCCAAGCCGCCCGACGTGCATGCGGCCTAGATAAGCTGGGTTCTGCTGCTCGGTGCCGCAGGTACTTCGAGGGGAGCCGTCTGGAGTAGGAGACAGATGTGCCGAGGTTTGCAGTGTGGGTAAAATCAACCCTAGAAAGTTTGTTGGAGATGGCTGCGCCCCCCCGGTGCACAAATTAGACATCCTAGTGTGCCCGACTGGGAGGACTGTGGCATGCTGATAATCTACGAGGCGCATAGTCTGCGCCTCAGCTTGGAGCACCAATTAATCGTGAGGGTGGCAGATTGACAGATTGTACAGAGTGGGGAGCGAAGGTCGGTGAAGTGGCGGTAGAATGGTTCTGTGTCAATAGTGCTCCAGTTGGTGTTAGCTGGCACTGTGCCAGCCGGTGGAGACTGGGGCTAAGGGGGGCGTGGCTGGTCGTGTTCTAGGGCCCCTTACTCTAGCCTGGACATCGGTGACTGCAGTTGCCAGTGTGGTCGCCAAGGCGTGCAGCTGGATAATTGCAGAGTATATTGACTGCGATGGAGCTTGTGTGTCTGGCAAGGCTGCCGCTGGTGGTGGAAAGAGCAGCCTAAACTTGGCTTTCCTGGCTGAGGCCAGGTAGGGGATGCCCATACGTCGTAGTTCGGCCGAGGCCTGGGGGTGGTCCAAGGTCTGGGGAACTGTGTATTGCCGACCGCCGGACCCGCGAAGGGTGATGGTGAGGCAAAGTTTGCTGTCGGCTCACGGCATGGCGTCGGTTAAAAGGAGGGGAATGCATATGTTCAGAGTAAGTTTGCGAGGTTTGGAGGGGATAGAAGGGTTTAAGAAAACGGGGAGGAAGAAGGAGAGCAGTGAGGACAGGGCAAGGAGCGATAGGCGTAGATGACAGATTAGTTTGCGTACGAGCGCGGTTGAGTGAAATTTGGAAAACTCAAAAGAATGCGAGGCAACTGAGGTGAGCCAGGAGGTGACTGGCTAGATAGCCGTAATTTCTTCAGTGTTTTCACATAAAAAGATATAATAAAATATTTACAAAAATGTAAGGGGTGTACTCACTTTTGTGAGATACAGTGTGTGTGTATATATATATATATATATATATATATATATATATTTATGGTCGGAGCCCTCAGTCCGAAGAGATATGGATCACATAAACACATCACAAGACTAACAACACAGATAAGACCTGAAGTGTGGCCTGGCCTGTTGGACGGTATGCCAAGAGAAGGGGCCATACCTAAGATAGAAGTAATGAATAATTCTGTTGAGAATTGTTTGAAGGAAAGTGCCCTAAAAAGGGGTATGGGTGGGTGGGTACCGCGCACTGGAGCCGACACTGACGATGGTGGACGGCCTGCTTAAGTACCCCTCGAACTCCTCCCATAATTTCAGGCCAGCATACTGGCCTTCCTATTTATGGTCGGAGCCCTCAGTCCGAAGAGATATGGATCACATAAACACATCACAAGACTAACAACACAGATAAGACCTGAAGTGTGGCCTGGCCTGTTGGACGGTATGCCAAGAGAAGGGGCCAAAAAACACACTTGCTTAGGGAAGGAATTGTTTCACTGTACGAGGCAATAACAACTGAGCGAGACTGTTGGAGACTCGTGACGATCCGTTTGAGGATTGGGGACGTATCAGGCGAAACGCGTGGACTTCCACCTGCCCATAATCCTGATTGCGTGGTCTGGAACTCTGTTACGCGATGCGGCTAAGGCTGCTCCCACGCGAAAGAATGTCCTGATTAACGACCTGGGTTTAAGGCCTACGATGCATGGGAGCGTTCTGACTTAACTGATGAACTGGTACTTGCTTAGAGGTACAGTTGGGAAACGTAGAAGAGGCTGTCCTCTGAAAGGACGGGCAGTAGAGTATACCAATTGCTTTAGAACGGCCATAGGGCACCAGGCGTTGTGTGTCTGGAAAGTTTGACGTCTACTGTGGGACCGGATTGTAGCGTTTCCCGACACCGTCGGGTGTAGGGTGAAACGACTCTGGTGGTGAGTCGGGTGGTACCTGCGTAGTACTTGGTACTCGGGTTCGTGACAGTAAATTCGCTGGGCCGTAGAAAACCGGGGGAGGCTACGTGATGGCTGCTCGAATTACCAGGCTGGGTCATAACCGAAGGGGGAGCGTGGAAGCATAGCAGACATGTGCTGGAATACGGCGTTGGTCACTGGTAAGCGTTAGGAACCAGTGTGTGGTTGCTGCCTGTGGATGCCACGTGGTATGGTTTTGACCGCATGAGCGGTGAACAGGGAAGGTTTGGTAGGGTCTAGTAGAGAGGTAAATGCTGGATGCCGGCTGAATAGAGTCTGATGGTATTGTGTGACAGAAGGAACGAAGGCCAGATATGTCTGAGTTTCCTGGAACCGCCCCGGGGTTAGTGGCTAGGAACCTGCCGGTCTACCAGGCAGTATGGTGGCCTTTAGTGTATTGGAAGAATAGAACACATCGATGAGGGAGGTAGCACCAGGAGGTGCTATCTTGATGCAGAGTTGGTTGCGACTAACGTGGGAAGCCGGACATGGTCAGCTCTGGGCTCCGGTGAAAGGATGAGGCATAGTTAGGCGGGAACGTGCGTCGGCCAAGGTATAGCATTTACCAGGGATGTGGACCCTGAGGATACTGAACTGACGTTGTAGGGACAGTAGCACCAGGCCTGCGTAGGAAGGCCATGGTGGCCACCGATATTGACCAGCCTCTTTTAACGACTGTGACTGTGGCCTGGTTATCTGTGGCGAACGTGGCGGCCTGTCCTGCCCAGGTGCGGCCGCATACTTGAGCCGCTGCAACTATGGGGTAGATCTCGAATAGAGAGGAGGACTGACTAACCGCGGATTTGTGAGTATCTCTGACGGGCACGGACCCGCGAACCAATGATGGCCAAAAATTGCAATGAAGCTTGTGGAAGCTGCTATGTCTTTGACTATCTGTGGTGACGAAGGGATGCTGATGGGATGAACGTGGGTCTACTATGCTAGTTCTCGAGGAAGTGGGCCCAGATGGCCAGATCCGCTACAGCGGCTGCGTCTAGCTAAATGACTTGGTCAGGGTCTTGTGCCTGGGAGAGGGACACTAAGAAGCGTGAGACAAAGGATCGCCCTTGAGAAATGAACCTCATCATGAAGTTGAGCATGCCCAGTAGGGATTGTAGCTGTGTGTTTGGAGCACCCTGGCTAGACGGTGACGTATGGGCGACAGTCCTGTGCGGGTCAATCTACCGAGAGGTGGGCTGGCCTGCATGGCGCGTTGTCTAGGATGATGTCCGGAAGGAGATGAGCTAAGCCAGGCTTCCTACGTTTTTCTCAGTTACGGGCATATTGATTTAAGAGATCTCTTCTAGAATTCCTAGGACTGCTGGGGGTTTAGTATTTGGTGAGAACTCCTGTGAGGGTATGAGGGAGTTTAACTGGGTACGTTTTAGAAGAATGAGGCGCGGATAAGTAGTAGACTAAACAAAGTTTATTGGAAAACTTGCCCTCGACAAGATCGAAGACTGACTCTCCGTACTGTGAGCGGTGACTGCGAAAAGAGGGGAGGGGCTGACCGCATGCCCCCGGTCCATTTCGACCTGAAGCGGAGTGCTGATAACTTCTACGTCGGGGCTACTGAGAGCGTGTTTTTCCCTTTTTTTTTTTCCCCTGGGTAGAGACGGGTAAAGTAATGAGTCCAGTGTGGAACCCTGTAGTGAACACCTGCCCTAGAAAGGCTGCTAGAGGGGGAGTTGGATGTGAGGAGAGAAGCCAAGCCGCCCAACGTGCATGCGGCCTAGATAAGCTGGGTTCTGCTGCTCGGTGCCGCAGGTACTTCGAGGGGAGCCGTCTGGAGTAGGAGACAGATGTGCCGAGGTTTGCAGTGTGGGTAAAATCAACCCTAGAAAGTTTGTTGGAGATGGCTGCGCCCCCTCGGTGCATAAATTAGACATCCTAGTGTGCCCGACTGGGAGGACTGTGGCATGCTGATAATCTACGAGGCGCATAGTCTGCGCCTCAGCTTGGAGCACCAATTAATCGTGAGGGTGGCAGATTGACAGATTGTACAGAGTGGGGAGCGAAGGTCGGTGATGTGGCGGTAGAATGGTTCTGTGTCAATAGTGCTCCAGTTGGTGTTAGCTGGCACTGTGCCAGCCGGTGAAGACTGGGGCTAAGGGGGGCGTGGCTGGTCGTGTTCTAGGGCCCCTTACTCTAGCCTGGACATCGGTGACTGCAGTTGCCAGTGTGGTCGCCAAGGCGTGCAGCTGGATAATTGCAGAGTATATTGACTGCGATGGAGCTTGTGTGTCTGGTAAGGCTGCCGCTGGTGGTGGAAAGAGCAGCCTAAACTTGGCTTTCCTGGCTGAGGCCAGGTAGGGGATGCCCATACGTCGTAGTTCGGCCGAGGCCTGGGGGTGGTCCAAGGTCTGGGGAACTGTGTATTGCCGACCGCCGGACCCGCGAAGGGTGATGGTGAGGCAAAGTTTGCTGTCGGCTCGCGGCATGGCGTCGGTTAAAAGGAGGGGAATGCATATGTTCAGAGTAAGTTTGCAAGGTTTGGAGGGGATAGAAGGGTTTAAGAAAACGGGGAGGAAGAAGGAGAGCAGTGAGGACAGGGCAAGGAGCGATAGGCGTAGATGACAGATTAGTTTGCGTACGAGCGCGGTTGAGTGAAATTTGGAAAACTCAAAAGAATGCGAGGCAACTGAGGTGAGCCAGGAGGTGACTGGCTAGATAACCGATAGCTCAGGTGCTGTCTGTGCTCGGCACAGACTAATGAACCAGAGCCCCCAGGGCGTGCTGGGGCGAGTGGCTGAAGTCTGGTATGCTAAGTAAGAATGTTTCGATCTGTAGTGGTTGACGTGTGGTCGGTCTGCTAACCCTCGCACTGCCAGCAAGGTGGATGTTAGGCGACCTTGTCTGTGTGGTGAATGATCTCGGATCGCTCTTCGAAAACAGAGTGTAGTGCACAGAAGTATGTGACAGTTACTAACGCCTCACGAGCGGTCAAATTGTGTATGTGAAGAAACATATGTCGTGAAAGAGTGCGAGAAGAAAGCAAGGAGGGGCCTTGCACTGACGCCCTGACTTGTGCGCCAGTAGTTTAAGTCTGGTCGAGGTCGAGACATGGGTCGACCCGAAACCTGTGACACTGAGCTGCATGGGGAAAGCGACAGAGAAAAGGTGAGTAGCCATGTTGCTACTGGAGATGATGAGTGGCTGATTTGAACCACTTGTTGAATGCTCGCAGCGATTGCGAGGGAAAGTAGCCTTGCTGAGAGGCGAAAGAAGGAAAGTTTGTGAATTGTGAGTATGTAGGGATGACCGTCCGTGATGAACCTGGAGTAATTAAAGTAAGGTGTGTAATTCATGAAGAAAAGTTGCATTTTACTACTAGTAATTTATTTACATTCGACTATTGTTATTTATTGGTTCATTTATCATTTATGTTTTTTTTTTTTTTTTTTTTTATATATTTTTTTTTTTTTATATATTTTTTTTTTTAATTATTTGGGGAACGATTCAAGCATGAGGCGCCGCTAATGCGACCGGAAATGTACTAGCACTTCGAGTGGCCAACGAACTGAACGTCTGAGTTGCAGCTACGACTGAGTTCGGATCGTTTAGGATGGGTCTGTAATGCTGGGGAAGCTGAGTTGCTGCGGTGGAGGTGCAACTGTGCTTGAATTGATAGTGTTGGAAAAGGATCCGAATCTTAGAGCCGACGTTACGACTGGATTCGGACGGATTAGAAAGTTTGATGCTGCGGATCCAACCGTTTGAGTCGGTGGTGCGACTATGCTTGGGTCGGTCATGTTAGCGGAGGATCCGAACCTTTGAGCCGATGCTACGACTGGGTTCGGATCGGTTGGATGGGTCTGATCAGTTCTAAGTTTGATGTTTGTAGACCCGAGCCGATGAGCCGGTGGTGCGACTGTGCTCGGATCGGTCATGTTAGCGGAGGATCCGAACCTTTGAGCCGATGCTACGACTGGTTCGCATCGGATAGGAGGGTTTGTTGCTAGAGACCCGAGTCGATTGAGCCGGTGATGCGACTGGACTCGGAACGATTGTAAATGCCATAGATCCGAAGTTTGAGCCGATGCTACAACTGAATTCGGATCAGTTCGAAGTTTGATGTTTGTAGATCCGAGCCGATAAGCCGGTGGTGCGACTGTGCTCGGATCGTTCGTAGATGCCAGAGGACCGACGTCAAGGCGATGCTACGACTGCGTTTGGATCGGATAGAATGGTTTGTTGCTAAAGATCCGAGTCGGATGAGCCGGTGGTGCGACTGGACTCGGATCGCTTGGGAATGCCACAGGTCCGAAAGTTTGAGCCGATGTTACGACTGAATTCGGATGGTTTTAGAAGTTTGATGTTTGTAGATCCGAGCCGAAGAGCCGGTGATGCGACTGTGCTCGGAACAAACGTGGATGCCAGAGATCCGAATCTCTGAGCCGATGCTGTGCCTGTATTCGGGCTGATAACGGGTGCAAGGCGGGGATTTGAATTGCCGGGTCCGAATCGTAGCGCCGGAGATACGGCTGGACTCGGACGGCTGTTCGGTGTTTCGAAGTTGAAGGGGCTTGTGATTGCCGAGGGTCCGGCCTGTAGTGCCGATTGTTAGCGACCAGAGCCGGACTGGACTGTTCGGTGTATGGTGTGAGTAGTAGGAGGTGTGGGGCATCAGTAAGGTGAAGGGAGAGTATCGTAGGAGGTGTAGGGCATCAGTGACTAGGGATAAGGAAGTGCAGTGTGGGATACCAGTCCGACGACTGGGTATCGGATGTGCGACTTGAGGTAAGAGACTTGCGAGCTGCGAGTAATTCGTACAACAGCTCTGTGAGACGTAGTGTCTAGGCGGGCCGTTACGGTGGTAACGTGCGTGCGACAGGGTTCGAAAGACAACTGTACTAGTCGGTATACATACGATGCAGACGGAAAAACACGGGGTTATGAACCGTGTGATTTGTAAAAGAAGAAACGTGTACCGGCGCTACGATTCATACGAACGGTAACGGCCGGTCCTACCTGCGACCGCGAGCGGGGATACGATCAACTGCGAGCGAAGCTGGAAGGTACGAAGTAACTACACGGACGTTGCGAGTCGTATGGCGTCGGCTGATGACGACGAATACCGCGCACTGGAGCCGACACTGACGATGGTGGACGGCCTGCTTAAGTACCCCTCGAACTCCTCCCATAATTTCAGGCCAGCATACTGGCCTTCCTATATATATACAGTATTTCTATATATATATTTTTGTATGCAGCAATGTGGTGTTAAATTAGTGATTCCTTCTGTCTGCTGGCAACCCCAGTGGTCTTGTTGGCCCAGGTTTGGCAGTGATCTCCATTCATGGAGGTTTATCGGGAGGCGGTGACATACTTCCACCTTGGTTTTTTACTTTTTGAGGATGAGCTTGTTGAAGTATCCAACACAGCTGGGTCAGTAACTATGATAGCTGTGTATTACACGTATCCCTATATGATCATATGTAACTGACATCTAACAATTGTTTTATGTTATAGAACATTCTTGTACTTACTGTATATACGAGCATCCCTGAAGAGAACAAAACCCTATTTTCTAAACATGTTGGATGTCTCAATATTCTCTCTTCATGGTCAACGATATTTTTGGTTATTAATGTGTTGTTCATGCATGCAATTTACTTTACAGCTGCTAGTATTCTATTACCTGTTTTTTTTTACTGATTTGCAATAAAATATATATTTTCCATTTTAATTTTGAGTTCCCACAATCTGCTGTTTTCTTTTGGAGGGTATTTCTTCAATTGTCAACATTGGGATTATGGATCTTCCTTAGCGCTCTTCCATGTTTTTGTAAATACTGTATATACTCGAGTATAAGCCGAATTTTTCAGCACATTATTTTTGTGCTGAAAATGCCCCCCTCGGGTTATACTCGAGTCACCTTTTTGCGCCTGATCTCCCAGGCTTTGGGGACCCGGTACCAGCCGACTATAGGTCCCCTGGACCCCAAACGTGGCATACATGTAGCCCCACTCTTCCTCTACAAGTGTGCAAAGTTTGTTGTCCGGAGAACCTACGTCCGGGGAGAACCGATTTTTCAAAACCAGGCACCCCTTCCATAGACTCCCATGTTAAATGGTAATTTCTCTGGTTATTTTGGGGACCCGGTACTGGCCGGTTGTAGGTCCCCTGGACCCAACACGTGGCACACATGTAGCCCCATTTCTCTTCTACAAGTGTGCAAAGTTTGTTGTCTGGGAGACCTACGGCCGGGAAGCACCGATTTTTCAAAGCCGGGCACCCCTTCCATAGACTCCCATGTTAAACGTCAGTCTAGGCATGGGCACAGTGAGGCATGGGCACAGTGAGGCATGCAGTTGGACACCCTAGGCTTATACTCGAGTCAATATGTTTTCCCATTTTTTTGTGGTAAAATTTGGTGCCTCAGCTTATATTCGGGTCGGCTTATACTCGAGTATATACGGTAGTCTTTTTTTGCTCCCTCTAATGGTTAGAAGTGCTGCGGTCAGACAATTTGTTTGGTATTACATCTTCTTGATCTTTTTCTTCATTGACAATTATAGACTAGCTTCAATATGGCAGAATATTTAGGCAAAAATTGGGAATTATTTATGTCCGGAATATTAGGAATTTAGTCAGAAAAAACTTAAGGACTCTGAACTTTCTCTATTGTTTTCCACTCTTAAGAAAGTTTTGGAAAGAAAGGTATCCTTTTTCTGGCATGTCCAGACTTTTGAAAATTATATAAAAAATTACATCTAAAATCTTTTTCCAAAACTTTGATGATCCTGCTAATTGAGAAGTATAATAAAAGACTAAATGAGATAGATAATGGACTTGATAGAATCTCCGCCCAATTACTGCCTTTCAAGATCTACCCTAATTATCCCCAGTATGAGAAAGAACTTAAAGAGCATATTGAACAATTCACTAAAGAAATTTTGATCACTAAAGAAAAAAGTTTTGGAGGGATAAGATGGCCTTTGAGGAAAATAAAGCATAGAAATTGAATCAAGGTTGTGCATTCCCCAGACCCTGGCACAATAACAGGATATTTATTGACACTCAATCTATTTCTTCATAGGCTTCCTCAAATTTTTCTGCTTTGTCTCTAGGTTCTACTAAACAAAAAAGTCACAGAAATGTAAAAGACAATTCCTGCAGTGAAGGATCAAAAGAAAATACACACAAGAAATACACACATATACCACACCAGGTCAAAATGTAGCTTATTTTATGGTGGGTAGGTAACGCGGTGTGGTGATGATATCTTATCTGGTTCTAATGCCTCTATAGAATGTAAATCTAGTACACAGGTTTCTAAAAGCACTTCCAATCAAAACACTCACACCTCACAAACAGATACATTTTTAGAATAGACAATACAGGCCTTCACTTAAGTCATTGCAATATAATACGGTTGGGTTACGTGTAGTCAATCTTTCCAAATGTATACTTTCAGATAACTAAAAGGCAGTGTTCGCTAAGGGTTTAAGCATTTTTCCCGACAACATTGATACATTTTCGGTCATTAAGAACATGCAGTTATTTGTCAGAAAACAAATTCTCAAGACCCTATATAATAAGAAAGATAACGCAGAAAATTACACAATGAACAAACAGGACTTGGAGGCCCTGGATGATCTCATCTCTCTCTTGGATGAACACGATCCAGATGATCTTATTGAGCATCTGGATGTGAATCAATTACTTGAACAGATTGAATGAACCAGCCTTCACTATTCCAGTGCCTCTACAACAAATACTAAAGCCAAGAAAATATCAGATACATTTCCCCCCATTAAATTGAATTCCAATATAGCAGCCTTTGTAAAACTTAAGACACAAAAAAATAAAAAATGTGAAAAGTGAAATGGAACCTCACACTAGAAGGCAAGCGCCTCAAAATTTGGCAAACAATTCCAGCATAATGATTAAGCTCTCTGATAAGGGGGGCAATATCGTTACGCTTCATAACAATCAATACTTTGCTATGTGTAACACAATTTTACAAAACAAACGCTGGTATCGTCAGATCAACAGCACACTTATTGATAGATTCCATAGCGAAGTCTACCAGTTTGTAGAAGCAGCGTACCTAAAAGTAGTGTTTACTAAGGACCAATGAGAATTCATCAGAAGAACCTTTCAGCGTCCTTGTATCTTTTACGCTCTATCAAAACTCCACTAATGCCCTGTACATACGATCGGATTTCTGATGGAATAAAATCTGATGGAATTTTTCGATGACTTCCATCAGTCTTGCATACACATTGTCAGACTAAATTCCGACCGCCCAAAACGCGGTGAAGTAAAACACTACGACGAGCCGAGAAAAATTAAGTTCAATGCTTCCGAAAATGCGTTGACTTGATTCTGAGCATGCGTGGATTTTTCTCCGATGGAATTCCACACAGACAATCGGAATTTCCCATCGGATTTTTTTCCATCGGAAAAATGTAAAACATGTTCTATTTTTTTGAAAAAAAGTCCTATGGGGCCCACACACGATCGGAATTTCCGATGAAACAAGTCCATCGGATTTTATTAAATCGGAAATCCGATCGTGTGTACAAGGCATAAGACTTGAAACACTCACCCAGGCCACCAATAATCTCAGGGAATGGTTCCCTTACCAAAAACCTTAGTACGATGGTAGATGAATATCTAGGACCATATTTTGTAAGTCTTCCCACATACATACAGGATACTATCCATCTACTCCGGATCCTTAATGTCTTACATATACCTCAATAAGCTCACTTAGTCCCCAAAGACATTAAGGTCGTGTATAGTTCAATCCCATATGACATGGGCAGCCCTGTCACAGTGTAGCTCTCAAGTTTGATCTCTTAGACCCCTTTCACACTGAGGAGTTTTTCAGGCGGTTTAGCGCTAAAAATAGTGCCTAAATACCGCCTGAAAACTTCTGCCCCTGCAGTCTCAATGTGAAAGCCCAAGGGCTTTCACATTGAGGCGGTGCGCTAGCAGGACCGCGCCAAAAGTCCTGCTAGCAGCATCTTTGGAGCAGTGAGAGGAGCGGTGTGTTTACCGCTCCTTCACTGCTCCTTCCCATTGAAAGTAATGGGAAACCGCGGTAATACCGCCGGCAATGTGCCTCTGCAGAGGCGCATTGCCAGCGGTATTAACCCTTTTTTGTCCGATAGCGGGGGTTAATACCGCACCACTAGTGGCCGAATACTGCCGCAATTCCAACGGTATAGTGCCGCTAAAAATAGCGGCGCTATACCGCCACCGCACCCACCGCCATAGTGTGAAAGGGGCCTTACTGAATTATTTTTATGTCTGTCTGCTTTAACAATGTTACGACATGAAAATATATAATTACTTTGTTATACATATAGTATGGTGTGAACTCAATAGTTTCTTATTTCTAAATATATTTTTGTATGCAGCAATGTGGTGTTAAATTGGTGACTCCTGTCTGCTGGCGACCTTAGTGGTCTTGTTGGCCCAGCTTTTCCAGTGATCTCCATTCATGGGGGTTTATCAGGTAGTGGTGACATACTTCCACCTTGGTTTTTAACTCTTTGGGGCTGAGCTTGTTGAAGTATCCAACACAGCTGAGTTAATAACTATGATAGTTGTGTATTACACTTATCCTTATATGATTATACATGTTTTATATTATAGAACATCCTTGTACTTATATATGTGCACCCCTGAAGATGGACTACAAACCCCTTTTTTTGAAAAGTGTTGGGTGTCTCAATAGTCTGTCTTTATAGTCAAGGATATTTTTGATCAGTAATGTATTTTTCATGCATGCAATTTACAGCTGCTAGTATTCTATTACCTGTTTTTACTGATTTGCAATAAAATATATATTTTTAATTTTGAGTTCCCGCAGTCTGTTGTGCCCATACTAGTGCCCCTATTTTCTTTGTTTTCCTTTCGGAGGGTATTTCTTCTATAGTACACAAGATGAGGTGCTGCAGGGTTTATGGTCCATGTGGAGAAAACAAACTTTTTGTGTTTTTTTTAGAATCTTAGTAAGTCCTGTTCGGGGGTCTGGAGGCGTTGTAGAGCTTTGGGAGGAATAAAGCCTCCAGTTCCAGTTTCACATCTTACCTGGTAACCAGATCTCAGCAAGTGCCGGTTATCCTATACTGTTAAAAATGTAAAAAAATTTGGTCTGGGAACAGAGTTTCTTTAACATATTATATTGACATTTTTTCCTAATAAATCTGAAAATGATCTGACAGCCTATGGGAGAAAAACACTTTTGATCTTTTTCAGACTGACCACTACACTTATACAGCTGGTCGGCTCCAATATTTTTTTGGAAGGATGTACTGGTAGGTCCTCTAGGAACTGCACGCCTGTGATTGCGTTGTGATTGGACATCACTGGCAAAAGGCACAATGTGATCGCTGTGACCAATCACGGCATCACAGAATGTATACACAGGCTGCAGTAGGGAGCTGTGTCTCACTTACTGGCTGGTGATCTGGAAGCACCAATCAGTGTGTAAAAGGTAAGAGCCTCCCACCCACCAGCTGGCACCAGTGAAATCCAGTACAGTGCCAAAAGTATATGGAAAAGTGCTATCAGTATTGAAAGATAAATAGATCGGTGCCTTCGACCCGTCAATTTGCTGTATGGGGAAAGAATAGAGGCTTAAGTGGACTATATCGGCACCATATGAAAAACTGATGGACAGTTAAAGATATGGGTATAAAAGTTTTTTATTACAAAAATATTTGAAAAGAGGAAAAGTTTCACCATGTACACATTCAGAAAATAATTGTGACAATCGACAATTTATACCATTGTGACACAATGGAAATTCATACCTGTATAAATTGTCGATTGTCACAATTATTTTCTGAATGTGTACATGGTGAAACTTTTCCTCTTTTCAAATATTTTTGTAATAAAAAACTTTTATACCCATATCTTTAACTGTCCATCAGTTTTTCATATGGTGCCGATATAGTCCACTTAAGCCTCTATTCTTTCCCCATACAACAGTGCCAAAAGTATTATAACCCACTGCTCTAATGTCATTCACCTCTCTACAGTATATGTCAGTCCCAGTCTCTGATCAGACCTGTATATTAATTCCTCACCTCCCTTATCCTGCACATCTGTACATTAACCCCTTTATCTTCATCCTCCCATTGTATGTGATCTGTGCAAACCCCTTCTTCTCCTGAACCTAGTGGTTATTAATTACCACAAAAAAAAGCTTTACCTGTATTAAAAAAATATGTATTTGAGTACAGTGCTGCATTACTGAATAATTATCAATCAAAGTATCAGTGTGAAAAAACGAAAAATGGCTTGGTAATGAAGGTGGTGAAACATGCCCATACTGAGGTGATTAAACAAGCAGGAGGGCCCAGTGATGGATCACCCTAAAGGCAGACTAGGCACCTGTCTAAGGCCCAGCGAGTGTCCAGGGGCCTGGTTCTTAAAAACCTGAGTCAGAAGCTGCCAGTCAGTTGGTCACTAGATCCTGACCCAGCATTTCCCGATTAGACAAGGTGGAAAGGTGGGGAAATTAAATCACGCTCTCCACCTCATCCAAACAGGGAATGCTTTGCATTCATTCAGAAAATGCAAAGCATTCTCTGAATGGCTTCCGGGTTGAGCAGCTGACCTATTGTGTTCAGAGTGCAGTAGGACAGCTGTCTGGCAGGGGTCCCAGAAGCAAGTCAAGATCACAGGAGTAGTACTGTCTTCTTCAGTGATTTCCAGCTTCCAGGGGCATCCGTCAGCTATGGTGCATGCATTGTTAGGCTGGCCATACACGGAGCAAATTTCTTTCCTGCGACCACGGGTTGCAGGAAAAAAATCCTCTCAATTCCTCCATCAACACAGATAATGTTGATGCAGGAATCCCTCCTGCTGGGCAGCCGGGAGAAGACAGTTATTTATCGCCAGCTCTTATCCTATATGAAATCACCTCTAAGGACTTGAGACCCCTGAGTGAGCTTAGCTCTCCATCTAGCTTCGGACGAGGAGATTGGCTTGACAATTTCAAACTACATCACTTGTATGACAGATTGGGCAAGGAGTGGCTCTGTAGGGATCTTACCAAGTTTGAGGAGCTGGCTCTCTCTGACCAAAAATGTATACATACCCTTTCCAAAATA
The DNA here is from genome assembly GCA_029206835.1 of Rana muscosa. Lineage (NCBI taxonomy): Eukaryota > Metazoa > Chordata > Amphibia > Anura > Ranidae > Rana > Rana muscosa. The sequence goes on from CM055120.1 coordinate 67,031,774, forward strand.
TACAGAATCCTCCTAGCTCATGCCTTTGCTCACCGTCCCTTCTATATCCGGAGCTGGGAGCAAGAATTAGGCAATTAATTGGTTGTTGAGGAATGGAGTAAAGTATTTTTTCTTATATTTTTTTTTAACAGTAACAGTAATTTTTTTCCTATATTTAAGTCAACCTTTGCTTTCCACTCGCAACAGAGAAACTATAAAATCGTAACCAGATGATATTGTTTCCTGGCACTATTAAATAAAATCAACCCAGCTATACCAGACCTGGTGATGTGGCGAGCCTGGGAGTACACATCTACACATGTGGTGGTCTTGCCCGGCAGTAAAACCATACTGGTCCACTATATTCCATCTAAGCTACTTGATCATGGGTAAGAATTGGCCAGAGACCCCAGGGGTTGCCCTTTTATCTTTGATTCCGGGATCAATTACATCTATCAAAATGGAAATCTTTAGATTTTTGCTGATGGCAGGTAGAGCACTGATACCCAGATATTGAAACCGACATAAATAACAAAAATACAGGAATGGGTTGCAGAAGAGAACCATACCATGCACATGGAAAAGATGGTAGTTTCAGCTAATGAAAACTATTCTAAGTTCAGGGAGATATGGACCCCATGGGTGCAGTTTCTTGAATCTCCTATACTTTTATCCTTTATGAGTTAATAGACTTAGGCACCCCTCCATGAATAGCTACACTGGCTCGATGTCTTTGACTAGATACTATGAATTATTATTTTATGTATAGTTCTATATATGTAATGGTACAGATACAAAAGCCTCCTCCTCTATAATAAACTAGGAATGGTGGCTTGGCCGTCTACCCCATTGGATGCCTTTTAACCCCCCCTTTTTTTTCAATCTATACCCCCCACCCTAATTTGTTAGATAAGATTGCTTTGCTAGCTAATGCTTCTTTTTTTTATTACAATTATACAATTCTTTGTGGATTGCTGCCATATAACGTGTGGATGTGTTGAAATTTTTACCTTTAGCGGTTAGCCTCTAGTAGAGTTAACAATGTTAATGTCATAACACTGCATTTTCCAACAACAATAAAAATTTGAATAAAGAGGGTTGTCTCGATCAGTTAAATCTAAGGGTTTAGGGGCGGGTACCATCATCCTTTGAAGTGGACTATTGGAAAGAAACACCTGGGGCTGCTCCAAGCATGCCCCTGGTTTAGAAAAGGATTAGGACTATCAAGGTTCCCATGGATAAGGCAAGGAATATAATAAGATTTAACAATTTATTTAAGAAAAAAGACATGATTAAAAGCGATTGCACATAAATTATTAAACAGTTAATTGCAATCGTACATGGTAAATACAGATGGTTCCAAAGGAACAAATAAACCCCATTGGTAGTATGGGGAGCTGAGATGTGTGTCCTGACCAGCTCCCCATACTACCAATGAGGTTTACTTGTTCCATCTGTATTTACCATGTACAGTTGTAGTTAACTGTTTATTAATTTATGTACAATTGCTTTTAATCATGCCTTTTTCTTAAATAGTTACATTTTATTATAATCCTTGCCTTATCAATAGGTACCGTAACAATAAAAATGTATTAAAAAACAGAATTGGCTTGGTAGTCATGTGGTTAACCATGCCCACACTGCAGAAGGATAATACAGCAGCAACAAAGAAAGAATTTCTACAGCAGTTATCAGCTGCAGTCCAGGTTACATGTGCATTATGTATCTTTTCTTTAGTGATGCAAGTGAGATAGAAATGATATAGTGTATGCAGTCTTCTCCACCTTATTTATAAAGCTACGCAACATGCCTTAAGCGATCATGTTCTGTGGCTCCAATGCTGGGTTTCTAAACTAAGCAGAGGTTGTGGCAGAAATGAATACACCTTCTTCAAATAATGAAAATGGCCACTGTTGTTTTTCTGCATCCAGAGATCTTTAATAGGGATGTGCCAAACACCCCCCGGTTCGGTTCGCACCAGAACCTGCGAACGGACCGAAAGTTTGCGCGAACGTTAGAACCCTATTAAATACAATGGACGCGAACGTTCGAAATCTAAAGTGCTAATTATAACGGCTAATATGCATGTTATTGTCCTAAAAATGGTTTGGGGACCCGGGTTCTGCCCCAGGCGACATGTATCAATGCAAAAATAAGTTTTAAAAACTGCAGTTTTTTCGGGAGCAGTCATTTTAATGATGCATAAAGTGAAAAAAAAAAAGTGAAATATTCCTTTAAATATCGTACCTGGGGGGTGTCTAAAGTATGCCTGTGAAGTGGCATGTGTTTCCCGTGTTTAGAACTGTCCCTGCACAAAATGACATTTCTAAAGGAAAAAAAGCCATTTAAAACTGCTTGCGGCTTTAATGTCTTGTCTTGTCCTGGCAATATGGATGAAAATATTTGAGAAAAATAGCATGGCTACCCCATCGCCCCCCCCCCCCTACCCCAGCCCATTACCAGCCCCTTTGGGTCTTGTATGCATATTAAGGGGAACCCCGCACACAAAATAAAAAAAGGTCCTATATACTCTGAACAGCAGTATACAGGCGGTGCAAACAAGACAGGGACTGTAGGTTTGTTCTTAAGTAGAATCTGTTTGTAATTTTGAACAGGTACATTGTTTAAGTGTAGCTCCAGCCAAAAAATATATTTTTAAGCTTTTTGGAAAACATAGGGAAGGGTTATCACCCCTGTAACATTTGTTTTGCTGTCTGTGCCCCTGTTCAGAAGATTTCACCTCACTTTCCATCCCAATGACAAATGTTTTTTTAAAAGTGAGGTTTTTATTGAAACAAGGATTGGTGATAAAGCATCAGTAGAGAGGAGACACCTTTTTCCCATATTAACTCTTACAGGAGAGAATTTGCCTTCCTAGGGGTAGATTTCCTCTCACTTCCTGTTGTCTGTTGCAAGTAGGAGTTGTTTGTAAGTTGGATGTTTGAAAGTAGGGGCCTGCCGTATATACTCTGCTGAAATTTGCCCCTTAGATGTTGGTGTTGCCACAACACTGTGAGCCCTCACAGTTACTTTTGGTGGGCGCTGGAATGCCCTGCTGTGAACTATTATATCAGGAATTGTAATTACATGCCATTGTTGAACAGTGGTAGGAAAAATTGGGCCTTTGGTGGTGGTGCTGGTGCTACAACACTGTCAGCCCTCACAGTTACTCTTGGTGGGCGCATGAATGGGCCCTACTGTAAATTATTAGATCAAGAATTGTAATTACATGCCCCTGTTGAACTGGGGCAGAAAAATTGGGCCTTTGATGGTGGTGGTGGTAGTGTTGTTGCCACAACACTGTAAGCCCTCACAGTTACTCTTGGTGGGTGCAGGAATGGGCCCTGCTGTGAATTATTAGATCAAGAATTGTAATTTACATGCCCCTGTTGAACAGGGGCTGAAAAATTGGGCCTTAGGCACTGGTGCCACAACACTGCAACCCCTCACAGATACTGTACTTGGAGCACAGCAAAAATTGGGCCTTAGGCACTGGTGCTGGTGCCACGACACTGCAACCTCTCCCAGATACTCTAGTTGGAGTGCAGGAATAAGCCCTGCTGCAAAGCATTGCATAAAAAATTGTAATTACATGCCCCTGTTAAACGGGCTGAAAAATTGGGCCTTAGCCACTGGTGGCGGCACCCAGGAACAAAAATGTTCTTCCAAGCTATCATCAGGAATTGGATCATTGAGGAGGAGGATAATCAGTCAACATAACAGGACAGTCACTCAGCATCAGCATAGGCAGTCTTGAAGGGATGTGACATTTAAAAATAAATTATTCTGTTACATCAGCTTCAGGTGCTTGGTAGCTGGTGGTGATCCAAGACTGGTTCATCTTTATGAAGGTCAGTCGATCAACCGAGTCGGTGGACAGGCGCACCCTGTGATCCATGACAAAGCCTCCAGCAGCACTGAATGTGAGTTCCGAAAGAACGCTGGATGCAGGACAGGCCAGTAGCTCAATTGCATACTGTGCAAGCTCTGGCCAGTGATCCATCCTCAAGACCCAGTAAGCCAGAGGATTTTCGGTGGGAAAGGTGTCCAAGTCTTACCTTGCCCCTAGGTATTCCTGCACCATGTATATCAGATGCTGGAGATGGTTGCTGGAACCGATCATACCTTGGGGCTGCGGACTAAAAAATTGTCTGAACGCATCGGTCAGACGGCCACCTTCTCCACCGCTCCTTCTGCTACTGACCGAAGCCTCAGCAACTCGTTGTCCAGGACCAGGAGTTTGTAACCTCCCAGTCTCTGGGAACGCATTGCACAGACTTTTCTGCAAGGCCTCCCGGAGATGTCTCATCCTCTGCTCCCTCTGCGACGGCAAGATAAGGTCCGCAACCTTACCCTTGTACCGTGGATCAAGGAGAGTGGCCAGCCAGTAATGGTCCCTCTCCTTGATCCGAAGAATACAAGGATCCTTCCGCAGACTTTGCAGGATCAGGGAGGCCATGCAGCGTAGGTTAGCTGAGGCATTCGGTCTGGAGTCCTCTGGGTCACTAAGGACGACATGATCCGCAGCCACCTCCTCCCAGCCACGTACAAGTCCACGGGTTTCTTGGGACCGTAAATAATCCCTAAAAGACTGCTGCTGTTGATGCTGAGTGCCAGGCTCCACCTCCATGCTGACACAATCCTCCTCCTCCTCGTCCTCTTCCTGTGCGATGGGTGGGACAGAAGGAACACTGTCTGGGTAAAGGGGGCCTTGAGAGGCAAGGAAGTCCTCCTCTTCCTGCCTCTGTTCTGCCTCAAGTGCCCTGTCCATTATTCCACGCAGCGTATGCTCCAACAGGTGGACAAGAGGTACAGTGTCACTGATGCATGCACTGTCACTGCTCACCATCCTCGTGGCCTCCTCAAATGGTGCCAGGACAGTGCATGCATCCCTGATCATGCCCCACTGGCGTGGTGAAAAAAAACCTGAGCTCCCCTGACCCTGTCCTGGTGCCGTAGTCGCACAGGTACTCATTGATGGCCCTCTGCTGCGTTGAGTTCCACCTGGTGGGCATGTCACATATAAGGCGGTTCTTGGGCAGGTTCAACTCCTTTTGCAGCTCAGCCAGCCGAGCATTGGCATTATATGATCTGCGGAAATGCACACAGACTTTCCTGGCCTGCCTCAGGACATCCTGTAAGCCCGGGTACCTGCCCAAGAACTGCTGCACCACCAGGTTAAGGACATGAGCCACACAGGGCACATGGGTCAGTTGTCCCTGTCGGAGGGCGGAGAGGAGGTTGGTGCCATTGTCGCAAACCACCATTCCTGGCTTAAGCTGGCATGGCGTCAACCACCTCCCTGTCCATGCCTGCTGGACCATGAGTCAGCAGTAATATGCACCTTACCGCTGACCGCCCTGTCCAGCGAGGCATGGACATTGCCTTCCACATGCCGGTAGAGAGCCGGATTCGCCTTCCGTGAGAAAAAGTGGCGTTTGGGAACCTGCCACTGAGGAACCGCACATTGCACAAACTCACGGAAGGGGGCCGAGTCTACCAACTGAAAAGGCAGCAGTTGAAGTGCTAGCAATTTAGCCAAGCTAGCATTCAACCACTGGGCAGGTGGATGGCTGGGAGTGAACTTCTTTCGACGGTCGAGCATCTGGGGCAGGGAAATTTGCCTGCTACAATCGGACGTCGGTGTACTGCTAGCAGAGTGCCCGCAAGTACTTGGCTGTGACACACCTAATTCTACACCTTCATTCCTCTCAGTGCAGGTTTCAGAGAGGACTGAAGTTATAGTGGGGTTGGAGATCCCAGCTGATGAGGAGCAAGGAGAGGTCCGCTTTGTTCTTTGGTGTGGGTCTTTAAGGTACGCTTGCCAACGAGCTGCATGGCAGGTCAACATATGTCTGGTCAAGCATGTGGTGCCCAAGCGGCTGATGTTTTGGCCACGTGAGATACGCTTGAGACATATGTTGCAAATAGTAGCGGTGCGATCTGATGCACTCGACTCAAAAAAGGCCCACACCAAAGAACTTTTGGAATAACGGGCAGAGGCAGCACCCTGCACAGGCGGAGCTCTGCGCTGTGATTCAGTCGTTGTGCTGCCCTTACGCTGGCCCCCGGAGGGCATTCTGCCTCGTTCGAGATGTGCCTCCTCCTCATCCTCCTCCTCTCTCCTATCAGGCACCCACGTTGAGTCAGTGACCTCATCATCCCCTCCCTCCTCATCACTGGAGCCAATCTGGCATTATGCTGCAGCTGCTGGAACATGACTGCCAGATTGCTGTCCTTCTTGAGCATCCCCTCTCTCTGCGCTCACGCTACTGCCTTCCTCTAGCTGGGTATCATCATCAGACCCTTCAAAACGCTGGCCATCCTCCTGGAGCATGTACTCAACACTGTGCTCAAACAGTTCGGGGGACTCCTCAGGAGGACAAGGTGGGTCTAGGGAAGGAGTGACTGATGATGACATTGATACGAGGGAAGAGGACGCTTTGGCAGCTGCTTTGCCAGTACCCTGAGCCTGGGTGAGAGAGGATGAGGAGGATGAGGAGGGCTTGGTCATCCACTCTACAAAGTCTTCGGCATGATGCGGCTCAACACGTCCAGCTGCCGAAAATAAGGACAAGCGTGTCCCATGGCCACGTGCTGATGACGATGCACCGCGTCCACGACCAGCACTGTTGTCTCTAGACACAGAGCCTGCTTGCCCTCTTTTATTGGCTCGTGACTGTCTGCCTCTCCTTGTTGGCCTTCCAGACATAGTAGTGGCCTGCAGGGAGATGGGAAAACCAGCAATTGGGTAGTGTATATTGTTCTGGAGGCACACAACACCCACTAACTCCTGCAGATGCCTGTATTAGAGAACACCAGCAATAAAGGGTAGATACAGGTGTATACTGTGCTGTGCTGGAGGCACACAACACCCACTTACTCCTGCAGATGCCTTTATTAGAGAACACCAGCAATAAAGGGTAGATACAGGTGTATACTGTGCTGGAGGCACACAACACACACTAACTCCTGCAGATGCCTTTATTAGAGAACACCAGCAAAAAAGGGTAGATACAGGTGTATACTGTGCTGTGCTGGAGGCACACAACACCCACTAACTCCTGCAGATGCCTTTATTAGAGAACATCAGCAAAAAAGGGTAGATACAGGTGTATACTGTGCTGGAGGCACACAACACCCACTAACTCCTGCAGATGCCTGTATTAGAGAACATCAAAAAAGTGTATATACAGGTGTATACTCTGCTGGGGCACACAACACCCACTAACTCCTGCAGATGCCTGTATTAGAGAACAGCAAAAAAGTGTATATACAGGTGTATACTGTGCTGGGGCACACAACACCCACTAACTCCTGCAGATGCCTGAGAAAAGAACACACTGTCCCTGCCTATCTAGCTTAGAGAACAGCAATAAAGGGTAGATACAGGTGTATACTGTGCTGGGGCACACAACACCCACTAACTCCTGCAGATGCCTGAGAAAAGAACACACTGTCCCTGCCTATCTAGCTTAGAGAACAGCAATAAAGGGTAGATACAGGTGTATACTGTGCTGGAGGCACACAACACCCATTAACTCCTGCAGATGCCTGAGAAAAGAACACACTGTAGAACACACTGTCCCTGCCTATCAAGCTCTTTCCCTGCACGCCGGAACACACTACACAAGGCCGCCGCGCTGGCGGCCTTTTATAGTGTGGGGCGTGTACTAAACCCCCCTGAGCTATAATTGGCCACAAGCATCCTGCCTGTGGCCAATTATGGCTCTCCTCGCTGACGGCGCTGTGATTGGACAAGCATTCAGGGTCACAGTGCATGCTTGGCCAATCACAGCGCCGGCAATGCAGTGCGATGGCGCAGTGCATTGTGGGCCGTTCGCGTCACACAAATTTGGCGCGAACGGCCCACAAAGTTATGGTTTCGCCGAACAGGCGATGTTCGAGTCGAACATGCGTTCGATTCGAACACCGAGCTCATCCCTAATCTTTAAGGCTCCATGCACACTGGGCTTAAAAAAGTCTGTTCTCTCAGGAGAGTAAAAAACGCTCATATAGAGCATGTTTTGTACAAAGTTTAGACAAGTGTTGTGTTTTTTCTCCCTCCAAGCTCCAGCAAGAAACAGGAACCAGTTTTTTTTTATACCTCTTATGCCCTGTACACATGATCGGCTTTTGCCCGACCAAACTCACATCAGAATTCCGAGGGAATTCCATCGGAGTAAAAGAGAACATGTTCTCTATGTAAACTTCAATGGAATTCCTCTGAATATCCGATGGAAAAACTCAGATGGGCATACACAAAGTCGGAATTTCCGATCGTGTGTACGAGGCATAATCGTTAAACTCAAAATATGCCTGTAAACGTCCTGATGTGTATGGACACATAGGAGAACATTGAGCTGCTTCTACAGGCAGAACACAAAATACCTGTAGAAGCAACTTTTTTTAAGCCAGTGTGCACGGAGCCTCAAAGCTTATCTGCTGCAAATCTTTTTTAGTTTAAATATTTTTATTGAGATTTTAGATGATACAGAAGAGTCTCCAACAATAAGTCTGAACATTACAGTAATACAGCGAGCGACCATAGCAACATTTGGTCCAATATAAGAAACAGAGATTACTCTTGCGCTGTATAGTGATCAATATTATCCTAGCATTATCCTCCCTTATCCTGTAATGAACATCCATGACCCGATGAGTAAAAAGCCTATACCATCCCAACCCTGATTCCCCGACTCCCGAGATGCCCCCAAGGGCTCAAACTGCATCCCGGGGAGTGGAGAATCCAGTGCCTAGGAAGTGTCCATCAGTTTGTCATGGTAGTGTATGTGAAGAACTAAAGTATTTCAACCACGTTATCTCAAAGTAGTAAGTATTGAAACAGGAGGACTATACTTCGAACAAGGATTAAGAAGTTCATAAAGAAACAAATACCATTGCGTGACATACATTAAGTGTATATGAAAGTAGCTCGATCACATCTGTTGTAATAACCCTAGGATGCCAAGGGAGGCAAGAGAGAGGAAAGGATATAGAAACGTGTGAAAGAAAGAGGTGTAGATAGTCCCATGCTAAGAAGGTTGGATGTGTGTACTCAGAAAACCAGGCTGTACTCTGGGTATCAGAGAGACGTTGCATGAGGTGGCCCAAGGTTCCCAGGTGGCTATAAATTTTTCACTCTTATCAGTAAGTTTAGCGACTATTTGTTCTTGGGCCATGATCCAGGAGACCTTTCTTCTGAAACCTATAAACGATACTGTGGGGTACTTCCAGGCCTTTGCTATGGTTAATTTGGCACCCAATAGTATATAAAATGAGAGCTTCTGGGAGAGTTTGGGTAAATTGGGGATTGGGTGGTTCAGAAGTGCTATATTGTGAAGTGGGGTGATCAGTATACCCATCAAGGAACTAAGTGTGCGAAAAACCTTGCGCCAGAAAGATCTGATGCGCGGACAGGACCACCATGTGTGGAGCATAGTGCCCTCCAATTCACAACCCCTGAAGCATACTGGTGGTGTGCCTGCATACATTCTGGCCAGCCTGGACGGAACGTAGTACCACCGCATTAAGACTTTCAGACTAGCTTCTATCAAAGATACATTGAGTATACCTTTAAAAGCTCGTTGCGATGCTCGAAACCAAATCTCAGTGTCCCATGAGCCGTCCACATCCTCCTCCCATCTCCGAGCATAGGAGGGTTTGGTCCACCTAGTCAACAGAGCTGTGTAAATTAGCGAGATACCACCCCTCTGATCCATAGTGTTTGAGCACCAGTGTTCATAGGGTGTAATCGTATGTGGTACTGTCTTGTTAGGCCAGATGGAGTGCAAGAAATGTGCAATTTGGGAGAAACGGAAATGCTCAGAGTCAGGCATATCCAGATTCTTTTTGCAGTGAGATAAAGTTATAGGGTCCGCAGGAGAGAGGAAGTGTCCAATCCGGTACAAGCCCTTATCGGTCCACCATTTAAAAGCTCTAATGTTCAATCCCGGCGGAAAGGCAGAGTTGTGGAACAGATGGGCTGGCGGTTTCAATGGGGAGGTCAGAGATGAGTAACTATATATTCGTGAGCATAAAGTGACCGAGCGAGAAAGCGTAGGAGATAGAATTGCAGGTCTGATTTTCGGGTTACAGCACATCAAATAGTCAATGGTGTTCAAGGGGACAGCTTGTCTTTCTATAGAGAGCCAGTCTGGTTTCTGTCCCCTTGAGAATACCATTGAGATCTGTGCTAATTGAGCAGCCAGGTAATAATTCCATAAATTCGGGAGGCCTAAACCTCCCTGTGTTTTTAGGCGGAATAAGGTTCCCGAGGGACATCTGTATCCTTTGTTGCCCCACACAAAGTGGACAATGTCCGATTGCAGTTTATCCAGTACCTGTTTGTTGATCGGGATAGGGAGGGATCGGAATAAATACAATAAACGCGGTAGGAGAGTCATCTTAATGGCGTGTATTCTGCCAATCCAAGATAAGCCGCTTCTCGACCATTTTTCCAGATCTGTCCTACATTTCTGCATAATAGGGGGGTAATTTGCCTTAAAGAGGTGGCCTATGTCAGAAGTCAATTTGATGCCTAAGTATGGTATTGCCCCGGAGGCCCAAACAAATTCAAAGTTTTTAGATAGTAGCGAAATCATGTCCTGTGGGACAGTAACATTCAGGGCCGTTGACTTACTCATATTGACTTTCAAACCCGATACCTCACTAAAGGCCTTCAGTGTTTTAAGAATAACAGGGGAGATAGGGGGCATCCCTGCCTGGTACCCCTGCTAACAGGGAAGGAGTCTGAGTATCTCCCCATCAAACGTATCTGAGCAGTGGGTTTAGAGTAGAGGGAGCTTATAAGATTGAGGAAAAATGGGCCAAATCCCCATCTCGCAAGTGTACCAGACAGATAATCTCAATCTATGGAATCGAAGGCTTTGTGTAGATCAATTGAGAGCAAGTAACCTTTTTGTTGGCCACCTCCGTCCCATTGTGACTGCAAAAGTGAGATAATGTCTATCGCTCTTCTGATCTGGTCCGGGCCCTGCCTCCCGGGGATGAAGCCCACCTGGTCCTTGTGGATGTAGGAGGAGATACATAATTTTGACATCGTTATTAACCACTTAACGACCGCCCACCGCCGATTTACGTCGGCAGAATGGCACGGACAGGCAGAATCACGTAGATCTACGTGATCGCCTTTGTGCAGTTGGGGGGCCATCCGGACCCCCCTTCACTGCAGTGAGCGGCCGTTAAGTGTTCGGGAGCGATCAGGCATGAGGGGGCGGCCGCTCGATTCCGCCCCCCCCTCGCGATCGCTCCCGGCCAATGAAAATGCTTCCTCCGCCATGTGATGTAAACAAGGCTGGAGGAAGTGATGTCATCTCCCTCGCCGCGGTCTTTTCGTTCCCGGCGCCGAGCAGAGAAGAAGCAGGTTAGTGCACCAACAGTCCACTGACACGTAGGTACACATAGGCACACAAATCACCCCCCAGTCACCCCCAGATCACCCCCCAGGTCACCCCAAAGCCCCCAATCACAGTGTCACTGATTGCAGTGATCATTTATTTTACTGATCACTGCATTTAGTGTCATCTGTGATTGTAAAAAGTTGCAGGGCAGTTAGGATTAGGCCCCTTTAGGTCCAGGGTAGCCCCCTAACCCCCCCCCCTAATAAAGGTTTAACCCCTTGATCACCCCCCAGGGTAACCCTTTCACCCCCTAACTTCAGCGTCACTAAGCGATTGTTTTTCCGATCGCTGTATTCGTGTCGCTGGTGTTTTAGATTATTAGTTATTTTTTTTTAGGTTCGCCGCAGGTTTTTATTAGTGTCAGGTACCCCCATATATTATTTTAACCCTCTGATTGCCCCTAGAGTTAACCCTTTCACCAGTGATCGCCGTATAAGCGTCACTGGTGTCACTGGTTAGCCAGTAAGTTATTTAGTTATTTAGGTTACCCGTCAGGTTTTTATATAGTGTCAGGTACCCCCATATTTAACCTAATAAAGGTTTTAACCCCCTGATTGCCCCTAGTTAACCCTTTCACCAGTGATCACCATATAATGGTTACGGGTGACGCTGGTTGATTAGTTTGCTTTTTATAGCATCAGGGCACCCGCCGTATATAACCCAATAAAGGTTTAACCCCCCTGATCGCCCGGCAGGTGAGATCAATTAGGTTTTAGCGCCAGAGAGGGTCTGCGTCGCCCCAGGCAGTGTTAGGTTAGTGACAGTAACGCTAACACCCACGCGCAAAGCATACACCCCCCTTAGTGGTATAGTATCTGATCAGATCTGATCAGATCTATACTAGCATCCCCAGCGGTTTAGGGTTCCCAAAAACGCAGTCTTAGCGGGATCAGCCCAGATACCTGCTAGCGCCTGCGTTTAGCCCCTCCGCCCAGCCCAGCCCAGCCCAGCCCACCCAAGTGCAGTATCGATCGATCACTGTCACTTACCAAACACAACACACATAACTGCAGCGTTCGCAGTGCTTGGTTTTTGGGGCCCTGTACGCGGCTAGGCTCCCAAAAAGTCCCACACATGTGGTATCCCCGTACTCAGGAAAAGCAGCAGAATGTATTTTGGGGTGCAATTCCACATATAACCATGGCATGTGTGAGCAATATATCATTTAGTGACAACTTTTTGTACATTTTTTTTTCTTTTTGTCATTATTCAATCATTTGGGACAAAAAAAAAAATATTCAATGGGGTCAACATGCCTCTCAGCAAATAGCTTGGGGTGTCTACTTTCCAAAATGGGGTCATTTGGGGGGGTTTTGTGCCATCTTGGCATTTTATGGCCTTCAAAACTGTGATAGGTAGTGAGGAGTGAAATCAAAAATTTATGCCCTTAGAAACCTTGAAGGCGGTGCTTGGTTTTTGGGGTCCCGTACGCGGCTAGGCTCCCAAAAAGTCCCACACATGTGGTATCCCCGTACTCAGGAGAAGCAGCAGAATGTATTTTGGGGTGTAATTTCACATATGCCCATGGCATGTGTGAGCAATATATCATTTAGTGACAACTTTGTGCAAAAAAAAAAAAAGTTTGTCATATTCCCGCAACTTGTGGCAAAATATAAAATATTCCATGGACTGAACATGCCTCTCAGTAAATAGCTTGGGGTGTCTACTTTCCAAAATGGGGTCATTTGGGGGGGGGTTTGTGTTATTTTGGCATTTTATGGCCTTCGAAACTGTGATAGGTAGTGAGGAGTGAAATCAAAAATTTGCGGCCTTAGAAATCCTGAAGGCGGTGCTTGGTTTCCGGGGTCCCGTACGTGGCTAGGCTCCTAAAAAGTCCCACACATGTGGTATCCCCGTACTCAGGAGAAGCAGCAGAATGTATTTTGGGGTGCAATTCCACATATAACCATGGCATGTGTGAGCAATATATCATTTAGTGACAACTTTTTGTAATTTTTTTTTTTTTTTTTGTCATTATTCAATCACTTGGGACAAAAAAAAAAATATTCAATGGGCTCAACATGCCTCTCAGCAATTTCCTTGGGGTGTCTACTTTCCAAAATGGGGTCATTTGGGGGGGTTTTGTACTGCCCTGCCATTTTAGCACCTCAAGAAATGAGATAGGCAGTCATAAATTTAAAGCTGTGTAAATTTCAGAAAATGTACCCTAGTTTGTAGACGCTATAACTTTTGCGCAAACCAATAAATATACGCTTATTGACATTTTTTTTACTAAAGACATGTGGCTGAATACATTTTGGCCTAAATGTATGACTAAAATTGAGTTTATTCGATTTTTCTTATAACAAAAAGTAGAAAATATCATTTTTTTTCAAAATTTTCGGTCTTTTTCTGTTTATATCGCAAAAAATAAAAATCGCAGAGGCAATCAAATACCATTAAAAGAAAGCTCTATTTGTGGGAAGAAAAGGACGCAAATTTCATTTGGGTACAACATTGCATGTCCGCACAATTTACAGTTAAAGCAGCGCAGTGCCGAATCCCAAAAACAGGCCTGGTCCTAATGGCCCGAAATGGTCCGGGGCTTAAGTGGTTAATAAGTGAAATTGGTCTGTAATTGCTCACCTCACACGGGTCTTTATCAGGTTTGGGTATGACCGAGATATAAGCTACGTTTAGGTCTGTTCCTAGCTGAGCTCCGTCCCTGAGAGAGTTAAAGAACCGCGCTAAGTGCGGAGTCAGTTTTGGACCAAATTTTTTATAATACCCGGTGGAAAAGCCGTCCGGACCAGACCCCACTTTAAGTGAGTTAATGGTAGCTAAGACTTCCATTTGGGTAAACGGAGCTTCTAGTATGTCTCTATGATCATCCGTCAAGAAGGGTAACTGCAGGTCCGCTAAAAAGTCTTCGTCTATCCTGTTGGGGGCCCTTCGGTTCTGTTTGTATAGGTCCGAGTAAAATCGTAAAAAGGTGTCCATAACTTTATACGGGTTCTGTGTCAAGTCACCCCCGGTTGTCCGGATTTTGGGGAAGGCCAGTGGACGGTGTTTAGGGGTGAGTTTCACTGCCAGTTTAGAGCCTATCCTGTCTTTATGTGAATAAAATTTAGCACCTGTCCATCTAAGATGTTGTTCTGCTGCTGTAGTTAAGTGTAGGTTAAGTAGTATCCTGGCCTTGTCCATATTTGCTAATGAATCGGGCGTTGGGTTACGTTTGTGCACTTTGGCTAGAGAGTGAAATTCCTCCGTGAGCCTGCGTGTATCTGCCCTTCGTTCCGCTTTGAGCTTTGAGGATAACTGAATGATTTTTCCCCTAATAACAGATTTGTGTGCTGCCCATATTGTTTGAGGGGAGACCTCCTCCGTAGCGTTTATCAGGAAATATTCCTTAATGGCTTCCTCCACCAAAGAACATTGTATAGGGTCGCTCAAGAGGGATTCTTGTAATCGCCATCTGGGCATGCTTCTCTCTCCTGAGGACCTATGCGTGGTCACAGTGACCATGGAATGATCAGACAGGGGGGATTCTATTATTTTGGAACTCTGGAGTAGTGGGATTGTGTGGGAATTAGTGAATATATGATCTATCCTTGCATAAGAATTATGTGGGGCTGAGAAGTGCGTGTAGTCTTTTGTATGTGGATTGACCTCCCTCCAGATATCCACGAGACCCACCTCATGGAGTATTTTAGCTATGTGTGTGCTCTGTTTGGCAGGGCGTTTGGGCTTGGTAGTTCCATCCGCCCGTTTATCTAGTGTAAGATCGAAGGCAATATTGGAGTCACCTCCTATGAAGACAGACCCTTTGAGATGTGGTTTCAGTGTCCGTAAAAGAGTGTCAAAAAAATGCCTTTGACCCTTGTTCGGAGCATAATAGGACAAAAAGGTATATAGTTCTCCATCTATGTGTCCAGAGACTAAAACGTAACGTCCCATGGGGTCTATAATAGTTTCCGGCTGGGAGATACTGATGTGCTTGGAGAAGCATACTGCCAACCCTTTGGTCTTATTTTCTGCTGATGCAAGGAAAAATTGGGGGTAGCTTTGGTGTAGAAAAGAAGGTTTGAATGTGGACGGGAAATGGGTCTCTTGTAATAAGAGAACGTCTGCATGCATGGTATGGTATTGCTGAAAGGCCTTCCTACGTTTGACAGGGGAATTGAGGCCCTGGGTGTTATGTGAGACTATTTTGAGGGTAGATATGTGCTGGTGAGTGTTAGTCATGGATCAGAGGGGTTGATTCCGTGAAAAGATGCGGGTGCATACCTTTTCCCAGGTCTAACGGTACCCAAGAATGCTGCGTGTGGAGGCTGCGTGAGAGGCCTTGATCTGAGATGGGAGGAAGAACGTAGTCCTGGATCGAGCGAGATTTCCTTCGAGCATGAGAAAGGAGAAGATAAAGGGTGAAAAAAAGGGGAAAGAAGAAGAAAGGGGTTATAAGCTTGTAATATACACTTAAACATTCGTCCTTCAAGGGCCATTGAACCAAAAACTGAGGTGGGGGGTCCCCCGACCCCTCCCCCCCCCAGAGGTGGATGGTCTAACCATTCCACACCCCGATAACCAGAGAGGTCTGGAATTCCCCAAATATGGGGATTCCAGAACGGAACCTAGGAGCACTGATAGTGTCCCCGGTTCCTAGTGAAGATGCACTGAGTCCACCACAGCCCAAGCACCTGTTAAAACGGTAAACTGAAGGCTAGAGGTAGCCCATAATCGTAACTTAAACAGAGCGCCCCAATTAGTAGAGCGAACAAGGTGAGATATACCCCCCAACCTGAAAAAGAACAATTCCCGATGTCCCCGATCACCAAACATAATACAAATTAAAGGGGGTGTGGGAAACCCCGGTGTCGAGTAGGCTGTACTCCCCGACCAGCGGGAGGGAAACCACCCGTCCGCTGGAGGAAGAAGCACAGTCACCCGCACCATAAAAACATCTTTCTATCCATAGACTGCCGGCCATAACAGAAAATTTTTAGGCATAAGGAATGAACTAAGGAGGCAGACCCTATAACTGTTTAGTTATTGCATGTGCAACCCGTACTCATAGTACTGCAGTGTCTTTCTGTAGAGGTGAGTAAATGAAACATGACTGTTCACGTTATGTGATGAGTCCCGTCACGCTTAGGATCCCAGCAGTGAGGAGGGGGCATAAGTCTCAGGCACTCAGGGAGGATGAAGTTTTCTCAGATCAGGGCCCTGATCAATGACGAGGGGGTCTTCTTTCAAGGTGGTAGATTTTCTTTAGATCTTTTGGAGCTTTGAGTCAGCCAGTTGTGTTGCAGTGGACTAGCAGGCGGTGGTCTTTTAGATGAAGACAGTGTGTTTCTGGAAGTCTGCATGGGTGAAGGTTTCTGCGAGAGGATCCCCAGGTGCAGGAGGAGGCGTTCTCCCTCCACCAATGAGGAGAATCCATAGCTTTTATTCCTGTACGAAAAGTTCAGGCGGAGTGGGAAAGACCACCTGTATGTGATCTCCTTGCCCGTAAGGACCTGCAGTAAAGGCTTTAAGGAACGTCTTTTTTGAATAGTGAAAGGTGACAAGTCGGCAAAGATCTGTATGTTGTGTCCCTGAAAAGTGAGGCTGTCCGAGCTCCTGGATTTCTTCATCACCTTTTCTTTGACTGAATAATAGTGAGGTTTTACTATGATGTCCCTGGGGAGACCATCATAACGGGGGGGGGGGGTTGGAGGGCTCTGTGAGCTCTATCCAGCTCCAGGTGACTCTCAGTAATCTCGGGGATAAGGCTTCTAATGAGAGCTTTTACAGTATTTTGTACCTCCTTTTCAGTTTCAGGGATCCCCGTACCCTAAAGTTATATCTTCTGGTTCTATTCTCGAGGTCATCTATTTTTGCGAACGCCGTTTCTAATTGATCCTGTACCTCTTGCAGTCTATCAGTATTTTGGTTAATGCGGGAAACAGCCTGGTCAGCTTTCTGTTCAATAGTGTCTATTCTCACTCCAATTTGCTGCAGGTCAGCATGAATGGAAGCTGTTATCTGTGCAGCGTTCTGAGCAAGCCCTGTGGAGAGCATTTGTGCAAACGCAGCCATCATGGATGATAAATCCGGGTGGTTAGGAAAAAGGCCTGGGTTATCAGTGGCAGTCAATAGGAGGCCTGTACTTGGATCCATCATAGCGGTCGTGGGGTTGCCTGTTATCATACTGCTTAGCAGCGATTCAGTGGAGGCTGGGGATGTGGCCAGATTCAGGGGGGGAAAGTCAGTACCTGCAGGGGATCGCGGGGAGATATCCAGGTCAGTTATAATGTCCTCTGGGAGCTCCGTGCTCTGAGGGCCTCGTGCTGCCGCCGCCATCTTGGCATAGCTGAGGGGACCGGGACTCGCGGTCATTTGTCCTGTCAGGTTTCTCCGCGCCTGAACTGCGGACATCTGGGTGATCCGGGAGGTTTCCCCCGCTCGAATATCCTGTTGTGGGGGCTGTGGGGGCGCTCTGTAGGCTCCGGTGTCGATTAGAGGGCCGTGGTGGAGCGGAGCTCTAGAAGCCGGCGGCCATCTTGGGAGCTGCCGCGCATGCGCCTCCTGCAAATCTTTTTTAATTGTAATTGCGCTTGCATCATTATTTCATAAAAACTGATTTGTGTGCATGTTCCCACATTCTCGTCATGAAAGTGCCTCGACCTGCTGATTGGTTGCATAAACCCATTGCATTGTTGGAGAAAGGCAAGTTACATATATTTTGGTTTTATGCCAGCAAGTGGAGAATTTGGGATAGTATGATGTCTTTTATATCTAAAGGAACCTGTTTAGTAAGCATTAAACAACTTTATCATGTTTCATATCTGTTCAGACTACTTCATCTTGTAAGGTATGTGAAGACTCCTGAAATCTTTTCAGTAGTGTGCTACCAAAATGCTATGAAATGCATTAAAGGTGTTTTAGGCTTATAAAATAAAGTTCCTTTTGAGAGTATAATCTCCACAAGCAAGGCTCTCCTGTCCCTTCTGTGTTAAACTGTATTGTATTTGTATTGTCCCCCCCCTCTACATTGTAAATCGCTATATAAATTCTGTATAATAATAATAATATTAAAGTAGAACTATAGGCAAAACCTTTTTTTTCCATTTTGGATAGAGTAATGCCCTGTACACACGATCGGATTTCCGATGGAATAAAATCCGATGGAATTTTCCGTCGGAATTCCGATGAAGCCGACTTTCATCAATCTTGCCTACACACCATAAGACCAAATTCCGACCGTCCAAAATGCTGTGATGTACAACACGTACGACGGCACTATAAATGGGAAGTTCAAATCCAATGGCGCCACCCTTTGGGCTGCTTTTTCTGATTTTGTGTTACCGCGTGTTAGTAAAAGTTTGGTGTTAGCCGTTTCGCGCTTTTCAGTCTCCGTGCTTTTCAGTCCGTTACAGCATGACGAATATGCTATCTCCATTAGGAATGCTAGTTTTACCAGAACGAGCGCTCCCGTCTTCTAATTTAGTCTGAGCATGCGTGGATTTTTCTCTGATGGAGTTCCACACAGACAATCGGAATTTCCTATCGTTTTTTTATAGGAAAAAGGTCCGATGGGGCCCACACACGGTCGGTTTTTCCGATGAAAAAAATCCATCGGTCTTTTTTCATCGGAAAAACCGACCGTGTGTACAGGGCATAAGGGAGGGTTATAACCCCTGTCTGTTTAATTTTTGCCCTCTGTGTACCATTGGGGAGATTTCCCTTCACTTCCTGTCCCATTGCCAAAACAGGAAGTGAGAGGAAATCCCTGCAAATTATGGGAATCCCTTGGGGCCCCTCACGTCACCAGAACTAGTGTCCCCATTTTAAGATTTCCCCTCTATTACTTTTCTGGGGACAACCCAAAATGTGGGAATTTATTTTACTTTCACTTTCAATGATAATGGTAATCAGGACAAATAGAGAGGGGGAATCTCCCTAAGTTTTGCCTTTGGTTGTACTTTAAAGACACTGTATCATCCTGTATTTTCCACTTCCCTAGACACAGATTGATAGGGGAACCTAGGCAAAGGTTTTTTCTTTTCATAAATAAAAGTTCTCTGTTTAACTTAGACTGTGACAGTTGGACAACCAATGATGTCTGAAAACATCCCTATACCTAGACAGAGACCCATCAAAAAAGGTCTGCCTGGTTGCCAACCTACAATGGTTTCGAGCAACCAGACAGATGTAAATATAAATCCATCCTGTTTATCTGCTACAAGCCTTTAATATTCTGAGACAAAAAAAACACATTATAATGCGGTCTCTCCAATTTTTCTCCTCGTGGGCTAGAAGCAGCGTGGTATGGAGGGCAGTAAACACACAGAGTCCAAGCTAGGCTCAAACAGTACAAACAGGTCTGGCATCAAGGCACGTCTGTCCAGAGCCACTTACAAATAGGGATGAGCCGAACACCCCCGGGTTCGGTTCGCACCAGAACCTTCGAACGGACCGAAAGTTTGCGCGAATTTTCGAACCCTATTCGTTATAATGGACGCGAACGTTCGAAATCAAAATTGCTAATTACAACGGCCAATATGCATGTTAATGTCATAAAACAGGTTTGGGGACCCGGGTCCTGCCCCAGGGGACATATATCAATGCAAAAAGAAATTTTAAAAACTAAAGTTTTTTCGGGAGCAGTCATTTTAATGATGCATAAAGTGAAAAAAAAAAAAGTGAAATTTTCCTTTAAATATGGTACCTGGGGGGTGTCTAAAGTATGCCTGTGAAGTGGCATGTGTTTCCCGTGTTTAGAACTGTCCTTGCACAAAATGACATTTGTAAAGGAAAAAAAGAAGCCATTTAAAACCACTTGCGGCTTTAATGTCATGTCTTGTCCTGGCCGCCATATGGCTGAAAATCCTTGAGAAAAATGGCATGGCTACCCCATCACCCCCCCCCCCCCCACCCCAGCCCCTTTGGGTCTTGTATGGATACTAAGGGGGACCCCGCACCCAAAATAAAACCCTATACCTACAACCCTATATACTCTGAACAGCAGTATATAGGTGGTGCAAACAAGACATGGACTGTAGGTTTGTTCTTAAGTAGAATCTGAACAGGTACATTATGAAGTGTAGCTACATCCCAAAAAAATCAATTTTTAAGCTTTTTGGAGAACATAGGGAGGGGTTATCACCCCTGTAACATTTGCTGTCTTTGCACATCTGTTCAGAACATGTCACCTCACTTTCCGTCCCAATGACAAATGTTTTTGGAAAAGTGGGGTTTTAATTGAAACAAGGATTGGTGATAAAGCATCAGTAGAGAGGAGATACCTTTTTCCCAAATTAAATCTAACAGGATAGAATTTTCCTTCCTAGGGGTAGATTTCCTCTCACTTCCTGTTTTCTCTTGCCGTTTGCAAGTAGGAGTCGTTTGTAAGTTGGATGTTTGAAAGTAGGGGCCTGCCGTATATACTCTGCAGAAATTTGCCCTATTAGATGTTGGTGTAGCCACAAGACTGGTGGGCACAGGAATGGGCCCTGCTGTGAGTTAATAGATCAAGATTTGTACTTGCATGCACCTGTTGAACCGGGCAGAAAAATTGGGCCTTTGGTGGTGGTGGTGGTGGTGGTGGACGGTGTTGCCACAAGACTGTAAGCCCTCACAGTTACTCTTGGTGGGTGCAGGAATGGGCCCTGCTGTGAGTTATTAGATCAAGATTTGTAATTGCATGCACCTGTTGAACAGGGCAGAAAAATTGGGCCTTTGGTGGTGGTGGTGGTGGTGGACGGTGTTGCCACAAGACTGTAGGCCCTCATAGTTACTCTTGGTGGGCGCAGGAATGGGCCCTGCTGTGAACTATTAGATCAAGATTTGTAATTACACGCCCCTGTTAAACAGGGGCTGAAAAATTGTGCCTTAGGCATTGGTGCTGGTGCCACAACACTGCAACCCCTCACAGATACTGTACTTGGAGCACAGCAGTCACACCTGTTGCGAAGCATGTTTTAAAAAAATTGTAATTACACGCCCCTGTTATACAGGGGCTGAAAAATTGTGCCTTAGGCACTGGTGCTGGTGCCACAACACTGCAACCCCTCACAGATACTGTACTCTGAGCACAGCAATGAGACCTGTTGCAAAGCATTGCCTAAAAATTGTAATTACACGCCCCAACAGGGGCTGAAAAATTGTGCCTTAGGCACTGGTGCTGGTGCCACAACACTGCAACCCCTCACAGATACTGTACTCTGAGCACAGCAGTCACACCTGTTGTGAAGCATCTTTTTAAAAAATTGTAATTACACGCCCCTGTTATACAGGGGCTGAAAAATTGTGCCTTAGGCACTGGTGTGGTGGCATGGATCATTGAGGAGGAGGAAGAGGATAGTCAGTGAACATAACAGGACAGTCACTCAGCATCAGCATAGGCAGTCTTGAAGGGATGTGACATTATAAATTATTCCGTTATATCCGCTTCAGGTGTCTGGTAGCTGGTGGTGATCCAAGACTGATTCATTTTTATGAAGGTCAGTCGATCAACCGAGTCGGTGGACAGGCGCACCCTATGATCGGTGACAAATCCTCCAGCAGCACTGAATGTGCGTTCGGAAAGAACGCTGGATGCAGGACAGGCCAGTAGCTCAATTGCATACTGTGCAAGCTCTGGCCAGTGATCCATCCTCAGGACCCAGTAAGCCAGAGGATTTTCGGTGGGAAAGGTGTCCAAGTCTGACCTTGCCCCTAGGTATTCCTGCACCATGTATATCAGACGCTGGCGATGGTTGCTGGAACCGATCATACCTTGGGGCTGCGGACTAAAAAATTGTCTGAACGCATCGGTCAGACGTCCACCTTCCCCACCGCTCCTTCTGCTACTGACCGAAGCCTCAGCAACTCGTCGTCCAGGACCAGGAGTTTGTAACCTCCCAGTTTCTGGGAACGCGTTGCACAGACCTTTCTGCAAGGCCTCCCTGAGATGTCTCATCCTCTGCTCCCTCTGCGACGGCAAGATAAGGTCCGCAACCTTACCCTTGTACCGTGGATCAAGGAGAGTGGCCAGCCAGTAATGGTCACTCTCCTTGATCCGAAGAACACGAGGATCCTTCCGCAGGCTTTGCAGGATCAGGGAGGCCATGCAGCGTAGGTTAGCTGAGGCATTCGGTCCGGAGTCTTCTGGGTCACTGAGGATGACATGATCGCCAGCCACCTCCTCCCAGCCACGTACAAGTCCACTGGTTTGTTGGGACTGTACATCATCCCTAAAAGACTGCTGCTGCTGATGCTGAGTGCCAGGCTCCACCTCCATGCTCACACAATCCTCCTCCTCCTCCTCCTCCTCCTCCTCTTCCTGTGTGATGGGTGGGACAGAAGGAACATTGTCTGGATAAAGGGGGCCTTGAGAGACAAGGAAGTCCTCCTCTTCCTGCCTCTGTTCTGCCTCAAGTGCCCTGTCCATTATCCCACGCAGCGTATGCTCCAACAGGTGGACAAGAGGTACAGTGTCACTGATGCATGCACTGTCACTGCTCACCATCCTCGTGGCCTCCTCAAATGGTGAGAGGACAGTGCATGCATCCCTGATCATGCTCCACTGGCGTGGGGAAAAAAAGCCAAGCTCCCCTGACCCTGTCCTGGTGCCGTAGTCGCAAAGGTACTCATTGATGGCCCTCTGCTGCGTGTGCAGTCGCTGCAGCATGGCCAACGTTGAGTTCCACCTGGTGGGCATGTCACATATTAGGCGGTTCTTGGGCAGGTTCAGCTCCTTTTGCAGCTCAGTCAGCCGAGCACTGGCATTATAAGATCGGCGGAAATGCACACAGACTTTCCTGGCCTGCCTCAGGACATCCTGTAAGCCTGGGAACCTGCCCAAGAACCGCTGCACCACCAGGTTGAGGACGTGAGCCATACAGGGCACATGGGTGAGCTGCCCCTGTCGCAGGGCGGAGAGGAGGTTGGTGCCATTATCAGAAACGACCATTCCTGGCTTAAGCTGGCGTGGCGTCAACCACCTCTCGGCCTGCCCCTGCAGAGCTGCCAGAACCTCTGGCCCAGTGTGGCTCCTGTCCCCCAAACACACCAGCGCAAGCACGGCATGGCATCTTTTTGCCTGCGTACTCGCGTAGCCCCTTGTACGCCTACGGAGCACCGCTGGTTCCGAGGACAGAGCACTCGAAGAGGACATGGAGGAAGAAGAAGAGGAGGGGGTGGAGGAGAGAGGTGTGTCACAACCAGTAGTAGCATTTTGGAGGCGTGGTGGCGGAACAACCTCCAACACTACTGCACCTTGTCCTGCATCCCTCCCAGCTGCCAATAGAGTGACCCAATGGGCCGTGAAAGAAAGATAACGTCCCTGTCCATGCCTGCTGGACCATGAGTCAGCGGTAATATGCACCTTACCGCTGACCGCCCTGTCCAGCGAGGCATGGACATTGCCTTCCACATGCCAGTAGAGAGACGGAATCGCCTTCCGTGAGAAAAAGTGGCGTTTGGGAACCTGCCACTGAGGAACCGCACATTGAACAAACTCACGGAAGGGGGCCGAGTCTATCAACTGAAAAGGCAGCAGTTGAAGTGCTAGCAATTTAGCCAAGCTAGCATTCAACCGCTGGGCATGTGGATGGCTGGGAGTATACTTCTTTCGACGGTCCAGCAGCTGGGGCAGGGAAATTTGCCTGCTACAATCGGACGTCGGTGTACTGCAAGTACTTGGTTGTGACACACCTAATTCTACACCTTCAGTCCTCTCAGAGCAGCTTTCAGAGAGGACTGAAGATATAGTGGGGATGGAGATCCCAGCTGATGAGGAGCAAGGAGAGGTCCGCTTTGTTCTTTGGTGTGGGTCTTTTATGTGTGCTTGCCAACGAGCTGCATGGCAGGTCGACATATGTCTGCTCATGCTTGTGGTGCCCAAGCGGCTGATGTTTTGGCCACGCGAGATACGCTTGAGACAAATATTGCAAATAGCAGTGGTGCGATCTGATGCACTCGTCTCAAAAAAGGCCCACACCAAAGAACTTTTGTGATAACGTGCAGAGGCAGCGCCCTGCACAGGCGGAGCTCTGCGGTGTGGTACAGTTGCTGTGCTGGCCTCTAGCTGGCCTCCAGGGGGCATCCTGCCTCGTTGGACATGTGACGCTGCATCCTCCTCCTCCTCCTCCTCTCTCCCTTCAGGCACCCACGTGGAGTCAGTGACCTCATCATCCCCTCCCTCTTCACCACTAGAGCAAACCTGGCAGTAAGCTGCAGCTGGTGGAACACTACTGCCAGATTGCTGTCCTTCAGCATCCCCTCTCTCTGCGCGCACACTACTGACTTCCTCAAGCTGGGTATCATCATCCGAGCCTTCGAATCGTTGGGCATCCTCCTGGAGCATGTACCCAACACTGTGCTCAAACAGTTCGGGGGACTCCTCAGGAGGACATGGTGGGTCTAGGGAAGGGGTGGCTGATGATGCCATTGAGTACGCGTTGGCAGCTGCTCTGCCAGTACCCTGAGCCTGGGTGAGAGAGGATGAGGAGGATGAGGAGGGCTTGGTCATCCATTCTACCAAGCCTTCGGCATGATGCGGCTCCACATGTCCAGCTGCCGAAAACAAAGACAAGCGTGTCCCATGGCCACGTGCTGATGACGATGCACGACCACGTCCACGGCCAGCACTGTTGTCTCTAGAAACAGAGCCTGCCTGCCCTGTGTTCTTGCCTCGGCACGCTCTGCCTCTCCTTGGCGGTCTTCCAGCCATTGTAGTCGGTAGTGTATATAGTATAAAAAATAGAACTCCTATGTGTGCTCACAACACACTGTAGGTCCTATGGGTGCTGACACTAACACACTATAGGTACTATGTGTGCTGCTGACAAGAAAATATAGGAGCTCTGTTTGCTGCCACTAACACACTAGAAGTCCTATGGGTGCTGCTGAGAAGAAAATATAGGAGCTCTGTTTGCTGCCACTAACACACTAGAAGTCCTATGGGTGCTGCTGAGAAGAAAATATAGGAGCTCTGTGTGATGCCACTAACACACTAGAAGTCCTATGGGTGCTGCTGAGATGAAAATATAGGAACTCTGTGTGATGCCACTAACACATTAGAAGTCCTATGGGTGCTGCTGAGAAGAAAATATAGGAGCTCTGTTTGCTGCCACTAACACACTAGAAGTCCTATGGGTGCTGCTGAGAAGAAAATATAGGAGCTCTGTGTGATGCCACTAACACACTAGAAGTCCTATGGGTGCTGCTGAGAAGAAAATATAGGAGCTCTGTTTGCTGCCACTAACACACTAGAAGTCCTATGGGTGCTGCTGAGAAGAAAATATAGGAGCTCTGTTTGCTGCCACTAACACACTAGAAGTCCTATGGGTGCTGCTGAGAAGAAAATATAGGAGCTCTGTTTGCTGCCACTAACACACTAGAAGTCCTATGGGTGCTGCTGAGAAGAAAATATAGGAGCTCTGTTTGCTGCCACTAACACACTAGAAGTCCTATGGGTGCTGCTGAGAAGAAAATATAGGAGCTCTGTGTGATGCCACTAACACACTAGAAGTCCTATGGATGCTGCTGAGAAGAAAATATAGGAGCTCTGTTTGCTGCCACTAACACACTAGAAGTCCTATGGGTGCTGCTGAGAAGAAAATATAGGAGCTCTGTGTGATGCCACTAACACACTAGAAGTCCTATGGGTGCTGCTGAGAAGAAAATATAGGAGCTCTGTGTGATGCCACTAACACACTAGAAGTCCTATGGGTGCTGCTGAGAAGAAAATATAGGAGCTCTGTTTGCTGCCACTAACACACTAGAAGTCCTATGGGTGCTGCTGAGAAGAAAATATAGGAGCTCTGTTTGCTGCCACTAACACACTAGAAGTCCTATGGGTGCTGCTGAGAAGAAAATATAGGAGCTCTGTTTGCTGCCACTAACACACTAGAAGTCCTATGGGTGCTGCTGAGAAGAAAATATAGGAGCTCTGTGTGATGCCACTAACACACTAGAAGTCCTATGGGTGCTGCTGAGAAGAAAATATAGGAGCTCTGTTTGCTGCCACTAACACACTAGAAGTCCTATGGGTGCTGCTGAGAAGAAAATATAGGAGCTCTGTGTGATGCCACTAACACACTAGAAGTCCTATGGGTGCTGCTGAGAAGAAAATATAGGAGCTCTGTTTGCTGCCACTAACACACTAGAAGTCCTATGGGTGCTGCTGAGAAGAAAATATAGGAGCTCTGTGTGATGCCACTAACACACTAGAAGTCCTATGGATGCTGCTGAGAAGAAAATATAGGAGCTCTGTTTGCTGCCACTAACACACTAGAAGTCCTATGGGTGCTGCTGAGAAGAAAATATAGGAGCTCTGTGTGATGCCACTAACACACTAGAAGTCCTATGGGTGCTGCTGAGAAGAAAATATAGGAGCTCTGTGTGATGCCACTAACACACTAGAAGTCCTATGGGTGCTGCTGAGAAGAAAATATAGGAGCTCTGTTTGCTGCCACTAACACACTAGAAGTCCTATGGGTGCTGCTGAGAAGAAAATATAGGAGCTCTGTTTGCTGCCACTAACACACTAGAAGTCCTATGGGTGCTGCTGAGAAGAAAATATAGGAGCTCTGTTTGCTGCCACTAACACACTAGAAGTCCTATGGGTGCTGCTGAGAAGAAAATATAGGAGCTCTGTTTGCTGCCACTAACACACTAGAAGTCCTATGGGTGCTGCTGAGAAGAAAATATAGGAGCTCTGTGTGATGCCACTAACACACTAGAAGTCCTATGGGTGCTGCTGAGAAGAAAATATAGGAGCTCTGTTTGCTGCCACTAACACACTAGAAGTCCTATGGGTGCTGCTGAGAAGAAAATATAGGAGCTCTGTGTGATGCCACTAACACACTA
This sequence comes from Rana muscosa, assembly GCA_029206835.1. Lineage (NCBI taxonomy): Eukaryota > Metazoa > Chordata > Amphibia > Anura > Ranidae > Rana > Rana muscosa. Next base: position 67,058,953 of record CM055120.1, read on the forward strand.
GAAGTCCTATGGGTGCTGCTGAGAAGAAAATATAGGAGCTCTGTGTGATGCCACTAACACACTAGAAGTCCTATGGGTGCTGCTGAGAAGAAAATATAGGAGCTCTGTTTGCTGCCACTAACACACTAGAAGTCCTATGGGTGCTGCTGAGAAGAAAATATAGGAGCTCTGTTTGCTGCCACTAACACACTAGAAGTCCTATGGGTGCTGCTGAGAAGAAAATATAGGAGCTCTGTTTGCTGCCACTAACACACTAGAAGTCCTATGGGTGCTGCTGAGAAGAAAATATAGGAGCTCTGTGTGATGCCACTAACACACTAGAAGTCCTATGGGTGCTGCTGAGAAGAAAATATAGGAGCTCTGTTTGCTGCCACTAACACACTAGAAGTCCTATGGGTGCTGCTGAGAAGAAAATATAGGAGCTCTGTGTGATGCCACTAACACACTAGAAGTCCTATGGGTGCTGCTGAGAAGAAAATATAGGAGCTCTGTTTGCTGCCACTAACACACTAGAAGTCCTATGGGTGCTGCTGAGAAGAAAATATAGGAGCTCTGTTTGCTGCCACTAACACACTAGAAGTCCTATGGGTGCTGCTGAGAAGAAAATATAGGAGCTCTGTTTGCTGCCACCAACACACTAGAAGTCCTATGGGTGCTGCTGAGAAGAAAATATAGGAGCTCTGTGTGATGCCACTAACACACTAGAAGTCCTATGGGTGCTGCTGAGAAGAAAATATAGGAGCTCTGTTTGCTGCCACTAACACACTAGAAGTCCTATGGGTGCTGCTGAGAAGAAAATATAGGAGCTCTGTGTGATGCCACTAACACACTAGAAGTCCTATGGGTGCTGCTGAGAAGAAAATATAGGAGCTCTGTTTGCTGCCACTAACACACTAGAAGTCCTATGGGTGCTGCTGAGAAAAAAATATAGGAGCTCTGTGTGATGCCACTAACACACTAGAAGTCCTATGGGTGCTGCTGAGATGAAAATATAGGAACTCTGTGTGATGCCACTAACACATTAGAAGTCCTATGGGTGCTGCTGAGAAGAAAATATAGGAGCTCTGTGTGATGCCACTAACACACTAGAAGTCCTATGGGTGCTGCTGAGAAGAAAATATAGGAGCTCTGTTTGCTGCCACTAACACACTAGAAGTCCTATGGGTGCTGCTGAGAAGAAAATATAGGAGCTCTGTGTGATGCCACTAACACACTAGAAGTCCTATGGGTGCTGCTGAGAAGAAAATATAGGAGCTCTGTGTGATGCCACTAACACACTAGAAGTCCTATGGGTGCTGCTGAGAAGAAAATATAGGAGCTCTGTTTGCTGCCACTAACACACTAGAAGTCCTATGGGTGCTGCTGAGAAGAAAATATAGGAGCTCTGTTTGCTGCCACTAACACACTAGAAGTCCTATGGGTGCTGCTGAGAAGAAAATATAGGAGCTCTGTTTGCTGCCACTAACACACTAGAAGTCCTATGGGTGCTGCTGAGAAGAAAATATAGGAGCTCTGTGTGATGCCACTAACACACTAGAAGTCCTATGGGTGCTGCTGAGAAGAAAATATAGGAGCTCTGTTTGCTGCCACTAACACACTAGAAGTCCTATGGGTGCTGCTGAGAAGAAAATATAGGAGCTCTGTGTGATGCCACTAACACACTAGAAGTCCTATGGGTGCTGCTGAGAAGAAAATATAGGAGCTCTGTTTGCTGCCACTAACACACTAGAAGTCCTATGGGTGCTGCTGAGAAGAAAATATAGGAGCTCTGTTTGCTGCCACTAACACACTAGAAGTCCTATGGGTGCTGCTGAGAAGAAAATATAGGAGCTCTGTTTGCTGCCACCAACACACTAGAAGTCCTATGGGTGCTGCTGAGAAGAAAATATAGGAGCTCTGTGTGATGCCACTAACACACTAGAAGTCCTATGGGTGCTGCTGAGAAGAAAATATAGGAGCTCTGTTTGCTGCCACTAACACACTAGAAGTCCTATGGGTGCTGCTGAGAAGAAAATATAGGAGCTCTGTGTGATGCCACTAACACACTAGAAGTCCTATGGGTGCTGCTGAGAAGAAAATATAGGAGCTCTGTTTGCTGCCACTAACACACTAGAAGTCCTATGGGTGCTGCTGAGAAGAAAATATAGGAGCTCTGTGTGATGCCACTAACACACTAGAAGTCCTATGGGTGCTGCTGAGATGAAAATATAGGAACTCTGTGTGATGCCACTAACACATTAGAAGTCCTATGGGTGCTGCTGAGAAGAAAATATAGGAGCTCTGTTTGCTGCCACTAACACACTAGAAGTCCTATGGGTGCTGCTGAGAAGAAAATATAGGAGCTCTGTGTGATGCCACTAACACACTAGAAGTCCTATGGGTGCTGCTGAGAAGAAAATATAGGAGCTCTGTTTGCTGCCACTAACACACTAGAAGTCCTATGGGTGCTGCTGAGAAGAAAATATAGGAGCTCTGTGTGATGCCACTAACACACTAGAAGTCCTATGGGTGCTGCTGAGAAGAAAATATAGGAGCTCTGTTTGCTGCCACTAACACACTAGAAGTCCTATGGGTGCTGCTGAGAAGAAAATATAGGAGCTCTGTTTGCTGCCACTAACACACTAGAAGTCCTATGGGTGCTGCTGAGAAGAAAATATAGGAGCTCTGTTTGCTGCCACCAACACACTAGAAGTCCTATGGGTGCTGCTGAGAAGAAAATATAGGAGCTCTGTGTGATGCCACTAACACACTAGAAGTCCTATGGGTGCTGCTGAGAAGAAAATATAGGAGCTCTGTTTTCTGCCACTAACACACTAGAAGTCCTATGGGTGCTGCTGAGAAGAAAATATAGGAGCTCTGTGTGATGCCACTAACACACTAGAAGTCCTATGGGTGCTGCTGAGAAGAAAATATAGGAGCTCTGTTTGCTGCCACTAACACACTAGAAGTCCTATGGGTGCTGCTGAGAAGAAAATATGGGAGCTCTGTGTGATGCCACTAACACACTAGAAGTCCTATGGGTGCTGCTGAGAAGAAAATATAGGAGCTCTGTTTGCTGCCACTAACACACTAGAAGTCCTATGGGTGCTGCTGAGAAGAAAATATAGGAGCTCTGTGTGATGCCACTAACACACTAGAAGTCCTATGGGTGCTGCTGAGAAGAAAATATAGGAGCTCTGTTTGCTGCCACTAACACACTAGAAGTCCTATGGGTGCTGCTGAGAAGAAAATATAGGAGCTCTGTTTGCTGCCACTAACACAGTAGAAGTCCTATGGGTGCTGCTGAGAAGAAAATATAGGAGCTCTGTGTGATGCCACTAACACACTAGAAGTCCTATGGGTGCTGCTGAGAAGAAAATATAGGAGCTCTGTGTGATGCCACTAACACACTAGAAGTCCTATGGGTGCTGCTGAGAAGAAAATATAGGAGCTCTGTTTGCTGCCACTAACACACTAGAAGTCCTATGGGTGCTGCTGAGAAGAAAATATAGGAGCTCTGTTTGCTGCCACTAACACACTAGAAGTCCTATGGGTGCTGCTGAGAAGAAAATATAGGAGCTCTGTTTGCTGCCACTAACACACTAGAAGTCCTATGGGTGCTGCTGAGAAGAAAATATAGGAGCTCTGTTTGCTGCCACTAACACACTAGAAGTCCTATGGGTGCTGCTGAGAAGAAAATATAGGAGCTCTGTTTGCTGCCACTAACACACTAGAAGTCCTATGGGTGCTGCTGAGAAGAAAATATAGGAGCTCTGTGTGATGCCACTAACACACTAGAAGTCCTATGGGTGCTGCTGAGAAGAAAATATAGGAGCTCTGTTTGCTGCCACTAACACACTAGAAGTCCTATGGGTGCTGCTGAGAAGAAAATATAGGAGCTCTGTGTGATGCCACTAACACACTAGAAGTCCTATGGGTGCTGCTGAGAAGAAAATATAGGAGCTCTGTTTGCTGCCACTAACACACTAGAAGTCCTATGGGTGCTGCTGAGAAGAAAATATAGGAGCTCTGTTTGCTGCCACTAACACACTAGAAGTCCTATGGGTGCTGCTGAGAAGAAAATATAGGAGCTCTGTTTGCTGCCACCAACACACTAGAAGTCCTATGGGTGCTGCTGAGAAGAAAATATAGGAGCTCTGTGTGATGCCAGTAACACACTAGAAGTCCTATGGGTGCTGCTGAGAAGAAAATATAGGAGCTCTGTTTGCTGCCACTAACACACTAGAAGTCCTATGGGTGCTGCTGAGAAGAAAATATAGGAGCTCTGTGTGATGCCACTAACACACTAGAAGTCCTATGGGTGCTGCTGAGAAGAAAATATAGGAGCTCTGTTTGCTGCCACTAACACACTAGAAGTCCTATGGGTGCTGCTGAGAAGAAAATATAGGAGCTCTGTGTGATGCCACTAACACACTAGAAGTCCTATGGGTGCTGCTGAGATGAAAATATAGGAACTCTGTGTGATGCCACTAACACATTAGAAGTCCTATGGGTGCTGCTGAGAAGAAAATATAGGAGCTCTGTTTGCTGCCACTAACACACTAGAAGTCCTATGGGTGCTGCTGAGAAGAAAATATAGGAGCTCTGTGTGATGCCACTAACACACTAGAAGTCCTATGGGTGCTGCTGAGAAGAAAATATAGGAGCTCTGTTTGCTGCCACTAACACACTAGAAGTCCTATGGGTGCTGCTGAGAAGAAAATATAGGAGCTCTGTGTGATGCCACTAACACACTAGAAGTCCTATGGGTGCTGCTGAGAAGAAAATATAGGAGCTCTGTTTGCTGCCACTAACACACTAGAAGTCCTATGGGTGCTGCTGAGAAGAAAATATAGGAGCTCTGTTTGCTGCCACCAACACACTAGAAGTCCTATGGGTGCTGCTGAGAAGAAAATATAGGAGCTCTGTGTGATGCCACTAACACACTAGAAGTCCTATGGGTGCTGCTGAGAAGAAAATATAGGAGCTCTGTTTGCTGCCACTAACACACTAGAAGTCCTATGGGTGCTGCTGAGAAGAAAATATAGGAGCTCTGTGTGATGCCACTAACACACTAGAAGTCCTATGGGTGCTGCTGAGAAGAAAATATAGGAGCTCTGTTTGCTGCCACTAACACACTAGAAGTCCTATGGGTGCTGCTGAGAAGAAAATATGGGAGCTCTGTGTGATGCCACTAACACACTAGAAGTCCTATGGGTGCTGCTGAGAAGAAAATATAGGAGCTCTGTTTGCTGCCACTAACACACTAGAAGTCCTATGGGTGCTGCTGAGAAGAAAATATAGGAGCTCTGTGTGATGCCACTAACACACTAGAAGTCCTATGGGTGCTGCTGAGAAGAAAATATAGGAGCTCTGTTTGCTGCCACTAACACACTAGAAGTCCTATGGGTGCTGCTGAGAAGAAAATATAGGAGCTCTGTTTGCTGCCACTAACACACTAGAAGTCCTATGGGTGCTGCTGAGAAGAAAATATAGGAGCTCTGTGTGATGCCACTAACACACTAGAAGTCCTATGGGTGCTGCTGAGAAGAAAATATAGGAGCTCTGTTTGCTGCCACTAACACACTAGAAGTCCTATGGGTGCTGCTGAGAAGAAAATATAGGAGCTCTGTTTGCTGCCACTAACACACTAGAAGTCCTATGGGTGCTGCTGAGAAGAAAATATAGGAGCTCTGTGTGATGCCACTAACACACTAGAAGTCCTATGGGTGCTGCTGAGAAGAAAATATAGGAGCTCTGTTTGCTGCCACTAACACACTAGAAGTCCTATGGGTGCTGCTGAGAAGAAAATATAGGAGCTCTGTTTGCTGCCACTAACACACTAGAAGTCCTATGGGTGCTTCTGAGAAGAAAATATAGGAGCTCTGTGTGATGCCACTAACACACTAGAAGTCCTATGGGTGCTTCTGAGATGAAAATATAGGAACTCTGTGTGATGCCACTAACACATTAGAAGTCCTATGGGTGCTGCTAAGAAGAAAATATAGGAGCTCTGTTTGCTGCCACTAACACACTAGAAGTCCTATGGGTGCTGCTGAGAAGAAAATATAGGAGCTCTGTGTGATGCCACTAACACACTAGAAGTCCTATGGGTGCTGCTGAGAAGAAAATATAGGAGCTCTGTGTGATGCCACTAACACACTAGAAGTCCTATGGGTGCTGCTGAGAAGAAAATATAGGAGCTCTGTGTGATGCCACTAACACACTAGAAGTCCTCTGGGTGCTGCTGAGAAGAAAATATAGGAGCTCTGTTTGCTGCCACTAACACACTAGAAGTCCTATGGGTGCTTCTGAGATGAAAATATAGGAGCTCTGTGTGATGCCACTAACACACTAGAAGTCCTATGGGTGCTGCTGAGAAGAAAATATAGGAGCTCTGTTTGCTGCCACTAACACACTAGAAGTCCTATGGGTGCTGTTGGGGTGCAATGCTGTGCTAACAGCACTGCGGTTGGTACTACTGCAATACTGTACTAACAGTAAGCACGCACCAGACTAATCCCCAGCAGCAGCTAATAACACACTAACTGTGCAATCAGCAGCAATGAACGATCAATGACTTAGGTAGCAATGGTTTAGCAAAGAAATAGCCAATGGTTTAGCAAAGAAGAGCAAATCTTTCAGTATCAAGCAAAGACAGAATCAGCAGACTAATCTCTCCTAAAGCCGGAACTCATGTGACCGGGGTCGATGGCGTGGCGGCCTTTTAAATGGTGGGGCGTGTACTAAAGCCCCTGAGCTGTAATTGGCTACAGGCGTCCTGCCTGTAGCCAATTATTGCTCTCCGAGTTTCGGGCGCTGTGATTGGCCAAGCATGCGGGGTCACAGTGCATGCTTGGCCAATCATCAGCCAGCAATGCACTGCGCCGGCCGCGCCGGCCGCAATGCATTGCGGGGCCGCTCGCATCACACGAATGTGATGCGAACGGCCCAAATAGTTCTGGGCTCGACGAGCGAGCGAACGCCCGATGCTCGATTCGAACATGGGTTCGAATCGAGCACCGGGCCCATCCCTACTTACAAACTATAACTGCGGTGAAACAGTGGTCTGAAGGCTTGAAAATGCCAACAGTGTCTGCCACAAGGAGTGGAATGCAGCCTCGCCAGTCCACACCTAAACAGGAGGCTTCCTGAGTGGAGATGGCATGGTCTCCAAACTTTCCCTACTCCTCTGGAACCTATCCCTGCCAATATACACTGTACCTGACAGATGGGGGACCTGTCCCTAACCACTCGCACAATGCACACCAAAGCAGAGAACCAGAGTCTTAAATAGGCTCTGCCCTCACCCAAGATGGCCATCAAAGTCACATGAGGCATCAGCATCCACTCGGATAGCTGTCTCCCTGTGACTGCAGGAGATCATTGAGAAACCAAGTTCCTCTCACCACTACAATCAAGTGCCACCTACAGTTGAGACTACAGACTGCACCTACCTACATCCTCATCACCCCCTTGTTTATGTTGATTCTCCATCTGGAGGTAAACCTGCCATATGTGTATGGCCAGTTCGGCTTTCACAGCTTATACTGTGACCTGCAGCTTGTTTAAAACTTTTCCCCATAGTTTTCCTTTAAATGCATGTAAAGCCAAAACTTGATTTTGTTTTGTTTAAGATAAAGTAGGGAAGTGATAAAACCCTGTCAAGTTTTTATTGTTGTCTGTGTCTCCTCTAAAGCCGGCCAAAGATGGTTTGATTCTCGACCGGTTCAGCTGGGACCAGTCGAGATTCAAACCATCTATGGGCTGGCTGAATGTACCCAAGTAGTTCCATCGATCAACTTGGGTACAACCAGCATGTCAGATTTTTTGCATGCAACTATTGCCAGCAGCAAGCGGAGCCACGGGAAGAATTCCCCCAAAAACACTGACCCCTGGTTTCAGGAAAAAAATTGCACCATCTATGGCCTGCCTAAGTAGATTCACCTTCTCTATCGGGGGCAGACATGCCATTTGTGCAAACTAAGCACAATGGGCAGCTGTACAAGGGCCCTTTATTACTTTCTGGCCCATTTATACTAAATTTGGCTCAGATGGGTGCCTGAATCCCCTTCCCCTCTCTGTCACATGGCCCTGCCCATTGCTCAATTCAATCTAGCTGTTAATCACTAAGTAGTAAATGTTTTTACTTGACCAGATAGTAAATGGGGCCCCAAAAATTGGTCTCACATTGGGATCCTTGGGTGATTTGTCTTGCCACTGCTGTCTAATTATCCTGCTGAGCATTGTCACCAAGATAGATAGCATTAGCAATGGGAGATCCAAAATGTTGTAGTCGCCACCCAGAGGCAGCTCTAGGCTTTGTGAGGCCTTAAGCAAAACTTAGACACAGGGCCCCACTCATGCCCAAAATGGGTAAAAAAAAATCAAGCAAATAAAAATGGCTGCAGAAAGATGCACGGATCTAGCACTCAGTGATTGAGCAGAGGCAAATTAGACAGCCGCGAAGCCCCTGTGAGTGGGAGGCCTTAGGCGACCGCCTAATTTGCCTAATTAAAGAGCCGTGTCTGTCGCAATCAAACAAGAGTACATTTTCAAATGGGTTAAGGATTCAGGGTAAAACTGTAAAAGAAGGAAACTCATTTCACTTTGCAGAGATTTCATCTCACAACGATGCATCTCCAGGACAGAAAGTTGAATACAACTGGATACAAAGAGCATTTTTTTTTATAAAATACAATAAACTGTCAGTGTCAGGCTATATATACAGGACATAAAGTTTATTCAGCAGTTCAACAGCAGTATAGCTTTCAACTATATTAGCTGTTCTCAACCAGGGTTCCATGGAACCCTAGGATTCCTCCTGAGGCTGCTAGCATTGAAAAATGTCTGCCTCTTGAATATGTAACCACTGACAACAATTATTGTTTTAGCTACTTATATGAAAGTAAATCTTCCTATTGACCACAAGTACAGTATAAGGAACATTCTTCCCACTGACCATCATGCTAACGTACTGTGAACTGTAGATAAAGTCATCATTTGTTAGAGTTCCCTGAGACCAGGATGTTATTTTTAGGTTTCCTCCATGTTAAAAAGGCTGAGAAAGCCATTTCTGTGTGCACCTTATGGTGTTAAGCCCGATGCTTACGTACCAAAAGTTGTGTGGTTCTGCAGGAAAATGCAGACTTTTGGTACATGTGTACCGCTGTCTGTTCAACAGAAGCCAGCCTAACAAACAGTCTAACGGTCTTGCTGGAAAATCAGAATTTGATCAGCGCTTGCAGCCAATGGCTACAGAGCTGATCTGTGTATTCTAGAGGGGGGAGTAAAGCTTGTCAGAATAAAATAGCACAGCTGGAGAGATCCTTGTGTTAATATTGGGGATCTGTAATTTTGTTTAATTCAGCCTTCTGGTGGAACAATAAAAACTGAACGTCTCAACCCTGCTTAGGACAGAGTCTTTTAAGGACAATATAAATGAGATGAAATCAGGACAAGCCTATTCTATTGAGCACCAAGATCTTATTTTGTCTGCATAGTTATGTTATTCATCCCCCCTCCGGCAGGCAAGCAGTTAATTAACCAGCAAACGGGAGGTTTTCTGCTGTGGGGCAGCTGTATTTGTGTGTGTGTGTGGGCTGATCAGTGAATACAAGCTGAAAACCTATCCAGTTTCATACACGTGCTATGCATTACCATATTTACATTTTCCTGTTTTTAGAGATGGGAAGCAGCAAAGGTGAGGCACAACCTGAAACCTTAAACCCACCCGGAGTCATTGATTTTATGGTCCTACTGGGGACAATGTTTACACTGATTGTGCAACATCTGGATTAGATAATTTGTTAGAAGTTAGCATGTCTTGATGTTATCGAGCCTCTGTGATTACTCTGGAATGAGAGATTGTTCTTTTATACAGAAATAATCACTGAGGAACAAGGAGATCACAATATAGTCTGAGGTTGGGTTTGATGACAACACCTATCTGGTGTCCTCTGCTCTTTGTGGTGTTCAATGTTGGCTATGGAAACAATATTACATAATCACATAGTTAATCAGGTTAAATAAAAGACACATGATCATTGAGTTGAAACACAAAAAAAAAGGAAAAACCTTTTATCCCAGGAACCCGAAATCTGCAATTGATTTAGAACAGTAATCATCAACCTGCAAGGTGCAAGGGGCCTCAGCTGTGGCCCCTGACACCATTAATAGACCAAACATAATATTCAGTGTATACAGGGCCAGCCCAAGACATTGTGCTGCCTGGGCCCAGGATCAAAATGCTGCCCCCCTCCTCCCTACCGCCCCCCCCCCAAAAAAAATAAAATAATAATAATCACGCCCACCAAAAGGCCCCCACATTTATTATTTTATATTATGACAATCAAAAACAAAATTACATTTATTAGGAAGTCAGATTTCCACGTAATAGTGGTGGTGGGGTTCAGACAGAGGCAGCGGCGGTTGTGGTGAGGGGGGAGGGGAGGTTAGACACAGGCAGGGGTGGTAGAGGAGATTAGACACAGGCAGGGGGGGTAGGGGAGGTTAGGCACAGGCAGGGGTGGTAGGGGAGGTTAGGCACGGGCAGGGGTGGTAAGGGGTTAGACACAGGCAGAGGTGGTAGGGGAGGTTAGACACAGGCAGAGGTGGTAGGGATGGTTAGACACAGGCAGGGGTGGTAGGGATGGTTAGACACAGGCAGGGGTGGTAGGGGGATTAGACACAGGCAGGGGTGGTAGGGGGGATTAGACACAGGCAGGGGTGGTAGGGGGATTAGACACAGGCAGGGGTGGTAGGGGGATTAGACACAGGCAGGGGTGGTAGGGGGATTCGACACAGGCAGGGGTGGTAGGGGGATTCGACACAGGCAGGGGTGGTAGGGGGATTAGACACAGGCAGGGGTGGTAGGGGGATTAGACACAGGCAGGGGTGGTAGGGGGGATTAGACACAGGCAGGGGTGGTAGGGGGGATTAGACACAGGCAGGGGTGGTAGGGGGGATTAGACACAGGCAGGGGTGGTAGGGGGATTAGACACAGGCAGGGGTGGTAGGGGGGTTAGACACAGGCAGGGGTGGTAGGGGGGTTAGACACAGGCAGGGGTGGTAGGGGGGTTTAGACACAGGCAGGGGTGGTAGGGGGGTTAGACACAGGCAGGGGTGGTAGGGGGGTTAGACACAGGCAGGGGTGGTAGGGGAGGTTAGAAACAGGCAGGGGTGGTAGGGGAGGTTAGAAACAGGCAGGGGTGGTGGAGATGGGATTAGTGACACTTACTTTCTCTCAGTGTCAGCCGCGCCTATAGCGATCCCTCTTCCATCATGGGGTCTCTGCTCAGCCGAAAGCTCCTCCCCCTTTACGCTGTTGTTCGTCAGCTGACTTTCTCGTCAGCAGCATGGGGGGGGGGAGCCGTGGAGAGGATGGGCGGGCGGCCAGCTGTGTGGTTATGGCAGCGAATGGTCTGCCAATACTTCTAATAGCAGCGGCGCTGGGCCATCCACATAGTGGGATGAAGAGCGGAGCGGGTGGGCGTAGCGGAGCCCGATTGGGCGGGATTACTGTATTTATGGGCGTCAATGTGCCGCCCCTCAGAACCTGCCGCCTGGGACAATGGTCCCATCGGGTCCCATGGTAGGGCCGGCCCTGAGTGTATATACCTATGGAAAACTGTCAGAGACTGCAGACCAGAGGATATGGTCAAAAATGTGTATATGTGTCAGAAACCATGAATCAGACCGAGACAGAAGTACAGTTAAATCACACTTGTTTAATAATAAAAATAAAAAGGTAAACAGAGTAAGCGTAGTCAAAACATAGCCAGAGTTCAGTAACCGGATCGGGTAGTCGGCCAAGCCAAAGTCCAAGAGCCAGCGATAAGGCCCCTTTCACACTGGGGCAGGCATATGTGGTGGCAGTATAGCGGTGCAATTTTCAGCGCCCTATACCGTTGTGTTTACCACGATATTCGGCCGCTAGCAGTGCGGTTTTAACCCCCGCTAGCGGCCGAAAAAGGGTTAATACCGCCCGCAAACCGCGGCTACAGCCGCGGTTTGCGGGCGGTATTACCGTGGTGTCCCATTGATTTCAATGGCAAAGAGCGGTATACACACCGCTCCTTCACCGCTCCAAAGATGCGGCTTGCAGGAGATTTTTTTGTCTCCTGCCAGCGCACCGCCTCAGTGTGAAAGCCCTCGGGCTTTCACATTGAGAATGCTGGGGCAGGAGTATTTCAGGCGTTATTTATGCACTATTTTTAGCGCAAAAACACCTGAAATACGCCTCAGTGTGAAAGGGGCCTAAAGGTAGTAGTACAGCAAGCAGGTCTTCAAACAGGAACGCAGGAGAAAGTCTCTTGTGATTCTAACACAGGCGAAGGCGGAGAGCATATAAACTGGAAGGCTTTAAGTAGGCAGAGCTGACGAGCAGGATCATCAACAGGTGGATCACTGTGGAGAGATGGGAGCTGGCAATTAGCTGAGCTGCCAGCACAGACGGCATAAACGGGGACAAAGGGGAAGCAGAATTCAGAGCGCTATTGTGAGCAAACTCCGCCCATGGTAAGATGTCTGACCAGTTGTTGTGATGGTCAGAAATATAGCAACGCAGGAATTGCTCCAAGTACTGATTGGCTTGTTCTGCAGCTCCATTAGACTGCGGGTGATACGCAGAGGAGAAAGCAAGCTGAATTCCCAACTGTGCACAAAAGGCTCGCCAGAACCGGGACACAAACTGACTTCCCCTGTCTGAGACAATGACCTTGGGTAGGCCATGTAAGCGAAAGATCTCCCGAGCAAAAATGGAAGCCAGTTCCTTTAGATGTAGGCAACTTCTTAAGTGCAATACAGTGAGACATTTTCGAGAACCGGACTACCACCATAAGGATAACTGTGTTGCCCTGGGAGTTGGGTAACTCCACAATGAAATCCATAGACAGGTGGGTCCAGGGCCTCTCTCCATTGGGTATGGGTTGTAGGAGGCCCACTGGAAGGTGTTGCAGAGTCTTACTCTGAGCACACACGGAACAGGCAGCTACGAAGGCGGTTACATCAGCACGTAGACTAGGCCACCAGAATTGTTGGGCCAAAAGAGTTGATTCTTCCCAGGGTGGCCAGCAGCCTTGGGAGAATGGTAAGTCTGGAGCACGTCAGTACGTTGACTCTCTGGAACAAAGCAGCGGTCACAAGGTTTCTCAGGAGGGGCATCGACCTGAGCAGCAAGAATTTTGTCTCCCAAAGGAGAAGTGAGACTGGTACGAACCATAGCCAGAATACGATCAGGAGGAATCACAGGAACCGGAACCGACTCCATCTTGGAAGTGGAGGAAAGTTGTTGTGACAAGGCGTCAGCCCTTACATTTATAGTACCGGGTAAGAATGAGACAATGTAATTTAAACTTGACAAGAAAAGAGCCCATCTTGCCCTTCTTGGAGAGAGGCGCTTAGCCTCAGACAAGAATGTGATATTTTTATGGTCAGTAAGAATGAGAACCGGGACTGTGGTACCTTTGAGAAGATGTCTCCATTCTTTCAGGGCTAAAATGATCGCCAACAGCTCTCTGTCACCAATCTCGTAATTGCACTCCGCAGGTGACAATTTCTTGGAAACGTAGCCACACGGATGCATAGCGTTGTCAGAGCTAGGACATTGAGACAGAAGAGTGCCAACTCCAGTCTCAGAAGCATCAACTTCAGGGATAAAAGGCAACGTAGGATCAGGATGTGCCAACACAGGAGCAGAAACAAAGGTAGTCTTAAGACTCTCAAAAGCCTTAATGGACTCTGGAGACCAACTCTGTGGGTTACCGTCCTTTCTGGTCATATCAGTCAGGGGCTTGACCAGAGACGAGAAGTTACGAATAAACTTCCGATAATAGCTGGCAAAGCCAAGAAAACACTGCAGAGGATGTAAACCCATGGGTCGAGGCCACTGTAGGACAGCAGAAAGTTTCTCTGGGTCCATCGAAAAACCAGCCATGGAAATTACATAACCCAGGAATATGACCTGTTCCCGATGGAATTCACATTTCTCCAGTTTACAATAGAAATTGTTCTCTCTTAGTTTTTGTAGCACTCGACAGACATCTGTGTGGTGGCTCTCCAGGGACTTGGAAAATATGAGGATATCATCGAGATAGACCACCACACATAACTGCAACCAATCTCGGAGGACATCGTTAATAAACTCTTGGAAAACTGCTGGAGCGTTACAGAGGCCAACAGGCATTACGACTCGAGATACTCATAATGACCTGTTCTGGTATTAAAGGCAGTTTTCCAATCGTTGCCCTCCTTAATCCTCACGAGATTGTATGCCCCTCTCAAATCAAGCTTCGTGAAAATCGTTGCTCCCTTGAGGCGGTCAAATAACTCCGTAATCAACGGAATCGGATAAGCATTCTTAATGGTGAGACGATTGAGACCCCTATAATCAATGCAAGGTCTCAGTTCACCACTCTTCTTCTTCACAAAAAAGAAACCAGCACCAGCAGGAGACGAAGATTTGTGGATGAAACCTCGAGAGAGTGCGTCTGCAACATAGTCCTTCATGGCCTTATCCTCCAAGACCGACAAAGGGTAAACCCGGCCACGAGGGGGTATGGCACCAGGTTGAAGGTCAATTGCGCAATCATACGACCGGTGTGGAGGTAAAATACAGGCTTGAGCCTTATCAAAGACATTGCTAAAATCGCGATACTCCTCCGGCAGGGAGGAGAGTGAAGAGGTGCACAGGACCTTGGCTACCTTTTGAAATCATCTCTTACTGCATTGTGGTGACCAGGACAGAATCTCAGCACGGAGCCAATCAAAAGAGGGATTGTGCCTCTGTAACCAAGGATAACCAATAACCAGCCTAAACTTAGGTGAGGAAATAACTTGGAATTTAATTATCTCATGGTGAAGAGCCCCTACGGCCATGGACAACGGAACAGTCTCATGAGTCACATGGGCAGGCTGTAGAGGTCTCCCGTCAAGAGCCTCAATGGCAAGTGGAGTGTCACACAGCTGCAGCGGAATCGAGTGCTTTGATACAAAGGCAGCATCAATGAACAGGCCTGCAGCCCCGGAGTCGATTAGAGCCTGTATCTCGACGGACGACTCAGCCCACGACAGGGTAACCGAAACCAGGGGCTTATCCTTCTGGGAAACTGGAGATGAAACAACGTCACTTAAGGTCTGTCCGTGACAGGACCTCAAGGTTCGGGCGTTCCCTGGACAGGTAGGACAAGACTTCAAAAAGTGACCTGCCTGGCCACAATAAAGGCACAATCTCTCCCTCCTCCTAAGGGCTCTCTTGTCCGCAGAGAGACGCCTGAAACCCAAGTGCATGGGTTCATCTTCACAGACCAACTCGGTTCCAGGAGGCATGGGAGGTGAGGGAGGCAAGGGTGGGACTGCAAAGCTCAGAGGCAACTGTACAGGAGGCTTCCGCAAGCACTCCTTAAGAGAGAATCTCTCTCAGAGTCTGGAGTCAATGAGGATGGCAAATGTGATCAACTTCTCCAGCTCAGTGAGTATATCTCGGGCTGCAATCTCATCCTTGATTTTATCCGAGAGACCACGAGAAAAAACAACCACGAGGACCTCATTGTTCCAAGCAACCTCTGCTGCCAGAGTACGGAATTCAATGGCGTAATCGTCAACCGTCCTCGTACTCTGTTTGATGGACATGAGGCACTTGGCAGCAGAAGCGGAGCATGCAGGAACGTCAAATACCCTTTTGAAGGAAGCCACAAATTCTGGGTAACTCAGGACTGCTGGTTTTTGCGTCTCCCATAGAGGGTTTGCCCAGGCCAAGGCTCTGTCAGAAAGCAAAGATATCATGAAACCTACTTTGCTTCTGTCCGTGGGAAACGCCTGGGGCAGCATCTCAAAGTATATCTCAACCTGGTTGAAAAACCCTCTGCACAGAACTGGATCACCCCCAAATCGCTGGGGAAGCGGAGCGGAACCAGACATACCTTTTATAGGGGTAATACTCGAGGCGGGTGCCTGCACAGAGACTACCGGAGTGGCCACAATGGGAGATTATAGACGAGCCATGCGACTCAGGAGCGTCTGTATCGCCATGGCAAACCGATCCATGCGGTGATCCAGGTCATCCAATCTGGAAAAAATATTATCAACAAGTGGATTGGCTGCATCTTCTGAATTCATGGTGGCCTTCGCCTACTGTCAGAAACCATGAATCAGACCGAGACAGAAGTACAGTTAAATCACACTTGTTTAATAATAAAATTAAAACAGTAAACAGGGTAAGCGTAGTCAAAACATAGCCAGAGTTCAGTAACCGGATCGGGTAGACGACCAAGCCAAAGTCCAAGAGCCAGCGATAAAGGTAGTAGTACAGCAAGCAGGTCTTCAAACAGGAACGCAGAAGAAAGTCTCTTGTGATGTTAACACAGGCAAAGGCGGAGAGCACATGAACTGGAAGGCTTTAAGTAGGCAGAGCTGATGAGCAGGATCATCAACAGGTGGATCACTGTGGAGAGATGGGAGCTGGCAATTAGCTGACAGCTGAGCTGCCAGCACAGAGAAGGAAGGGCTGAGCCAAGCCCTGACAATATGCAGGGCTTTTTTCTCAGAGTATAGGTTCAGGAGCTCCCCCTTTCCAAGTCACCTCTTGTCTCTGCCCCCTATCCACCTCCAAGGGACGTTCCTTGGTTCCACTCCCTACTCACCTCCCAGGATCATACATTTTTAGAGAATAAAGAAGCATTTGTGGCACTAAGTACTTTGTATGGAACTTATTAATAACTTGTTAATAATACCAATAAAAGCAGTAAAATGGATCCCCTGCAGCCCCCCAGCAACAATAGACCACCCATTAACAAAATACCCCTCACCAGCAACAACAGATCTCCCCAAAGCCAGCATCAATGGACCCTCCAGAAGCCATAAAGAATAGACCCCCTCCTTCAGCAGTAGATCCCTCCCAGCAACAACTGATCCTCAAGAAACATAAGACCCACCCTCAGCAACCATAGACCCCCTACTAGCAACAACAGACCACCCGTGCAAAAATAGATCCCTTCCAGCCACAATAGATCCCCCAGCAGACCCTGTAGCACACCCCAGCACCCCTTGCCATTATATACATTCAGTGCTGGAGGTTCCGGAATAGTGTTCCCCCAAGTTCCTGCTGAAAAAAAGCCCTGTGTATATGCCACAAATATGGTTGGGAACACCCAGTGCCAGGACAAGGTCAACCAGTGAACAATAAAAAGAGGTGGCGGCACTACCAGCATAAAAATTGTAGTTAATTAAAAAACCTTTAAAAACGAGGACACAGCTTGCACACACATCTCCTGTGGCTTCAGCAAATGCGTTTCACGCACCTGTGCTTAGTCATTGGTCAACCAGTGCCAAGGGTGAAGATGGAAAACTGCACCTAGCCCTTCCTGTCTCCCCTGAGTGGAGGAAGGGATGAAGCTAATAGTGGAATGTGCAGCATGCTGGGACAAAATGTATATAGTGTTTGTACAATGCACTTAAATAGTATCAATAGTTATGGTATACCACAGCAAATTGCATCAGTGATGTCACTGGAAGCAAAAAATTTCCCCACATGGGTGGTGCCAGTTGAGGGAAAAATGTACCTACATCAGTGGGACTGCATCATTGTCAGTGGAGAAAAAAATGCATGTTTTGGTGGCGTCAGCCTGAGGAGGACTGCTTTGGCCCCTACAGTATGTCAGTAGGATGCAGGAAGGAAGGTGGACTCTGTGGAGTGCATAGAACTAAAGGGATCTGGGGGAGCTGTGAGGGAAGAAAAGGGGGCTAAAGCACTCTAAGGGAGGGGAGGGAGTTTAAGGGGCTTTTGAGGGGAGAAGGGAGGTCTAGGATGGGAATTGTTCAGACCTCTTTCTCAGAGCATTGCCCAGTGAGAATGAAGGTACCACAAATGTATTACTATAACTATGTCTCATAGAAGAGCTTTTATTTTGCTCCAATAGACAAAGTGACATTTTGGGGCTGTCTAATGTTCAGACCAAATCGTAAGCTCATCACAGCAGCCTCAGGACATAAGCAGTACCAGCAGGAAAGTAATATAGGCCCCTGAACCCAATTTAGTGTAGTGCAGCTGGGTGTCACAGTTGTCTGTTCTAGTTGTTCCTTGTAGTGCCTTCAAAGGCCCTTGATCCAATTAGGTACACATCTTCTTTCTCATTGACTCTAAAGAAAATTATACCAAAATGGCAACATTTTGCAGAAATCTCCCAATTTTCAATTCAATTTTGAGGAAAATAAAAACTCCCAATTTCACTCATCTCTGAACAGAAAAGGTGGAAATAGGAATACATGAGAAGCCATTTAAAGCCGACTGTGCTCTTAAAATCCCCAACAAATCACCTTAATTTTGCCCTATTAACATAAATGCATTTAGCCAAAATGTTGAAATTTCACTGATACCTTCCAAATTAGGCCTATTTTTTTTGAAGAAATGAATTCTGTCATCTTTTGCTCATCTATGGAACAAATGTCATAATGTTTTGGGGTGTTATAGGGTGAAAACTGTCTCCCAATTGTGCTCCTGTGTTGTCAACCTTTCCCATGCGCGAGACTACAAGCATCTGGAGGAGATCAGCAATGCTGAGAAAAAATTGTTTTCTTAATTAAAAAAAAATGGTAATGTTTATGATACTCAGTGCTACAGTATAGCAAACTATGTCATCCAGTTAAGATTTGGATTTACTTAAACTTACCAATATATAGGGTTGTGGGAGAAAATTGAAACACCCAATATCCTACCATCCAAACACGCAAATTCTATAGTGATATTGTATTTGATCAGAATCACGCGCTGAACTTCAAAACTGCAAGGCAATGTTTTAAACCCTGTTATTATCCATATTTTACAGGGAAGGCACAGAGGGTATAGGGATTTCATATATAGGTATGTAATAAGCTTTTGAAGCATCCATTACAACCAACGGGTAATAATTGTTTCTATCCAGTAGCCATGATCCTTGTCTACAGCTGTCTACAGTTATCTGCAGTTGACAATGGAATGTTCAGATGGATATAACATTGTCAGTGGTAGATAACTGCAGACAGCTGTACCAGAAAAATGGGGAATGTTGCCCAAATAATTTTATTTTAAAACTGTACAAGCATATGGAACAAATATGTAATGAATGCTACTTACTATTCTACTGCTACATCTTTGGTGTGGCGTGCAAAACGTGTGTGAAACACATAGCGGTTGACTTACTAAAGATAAATAGGCTGTTCACTTTGCAAGGGAATTTAAATGCTGTGGTTTTACTTTAAAAAAGAATACGGTACCCAATCACATGCAAGGAAAAAAAAACAAAAAACAGCATTTTTATCTGCACGTGATTGGATGATGGAGGTCAGCGGATCTTTACTTCATTTACTAAGCACTGGGGCGAGTTTCAATGCAAAATGAACAGCCTATTTGCCTTTTGTAAGTCAACCCCTCAGTATTGTGGTTGACCCATATGAAAAACACAGAGGTGAGAATGTAGCATAAGGGGTTTCTTTATCATGCCTTGGTCTAAATGCTTTGACCCTCTTTACTGTCGCCAACGTACACAGTACATCAGTAGGGGGGGGGGTTACACACACTCACGGTGGCTGCAGCCAACTGTTGGTTGTCAGATAGAAGCAGTCCATGCAGGTGGGCAGCCTCCACGTCGCTTCCACGCACTCTGTACAATATGTGCCGCTGCTATGTTTGCCAGGCGCACATTGGTGCTAATCACCCAAAAGCAATATGTACCAGGTCCTGGTGTTACTGAGAAAAAAGCTAATGATGTGTGATCTGCACTCTATTAGGTTCATTAGAGGGCAGGTGAGACATCATGTAGATCTCAATGTCTCACATGTCATCATAAAAATTCATAATATAATGAAAATGTGAGAAAAAACAAAAAATCATAGGAAAAAAAAAAAGGAAAAAAGTGCAAAAAAAAAAAAATCGAAGTTAGACCCAAGCACTTAAAATCCCCCCTAAATCTCAAATTTATTGATTCATTCCTCCAGATGAAGCCACGAGGATGGTGGCGTAACGTGTAGAGGTGGAGCCTGGTGGTGAGATTTTACACGCAACACGAGAGATCTATTGTTTATATGCTGTATTATATTTCAATAAATGTGAGTGCAATATATGAAGCTGGGGTGGCAAGCTTCTGTTCATAATAACACCTTAGGTGCTGCACTTTTGGAAGCACTTTTGTTTTCTATGTCGTTTTGGAGCTGCTTTTGACCATTGTGGAGCCATCTATAAAGGAGAATTACACTGTATGCAGAGCGTGTTTGACAATCTTCAGGGTCTAACAAGGAGGTGAGCTTGCATTGCACTCAGTGAAGGGAGAACAAGTCACGGAGTGGAGTGGAGTTTATTGTGAAGCAAGTTTTCATACAAAAATGTTTCTTGTGCACCTAATATAACAAGATTCTTATTAATTTTAGTGCATATAGACTTTATTTGAACTGTGTTCACTTATTCATCATTTAGTGGCACTGACACTTTAATTTATATGTTTGTTTTGTCATATGTATTTTAAGCAGCGCTATCACATATTTTTCATAATGTACTGATGGGCACTGATATGTGGCACTGAAGGGCACTGATAAGCAGCACTGGTAGGTGGCACTGATAGGTGACACTGATGAGGAGGCACTGATGGGGCTGCACTGATAACCAGGACACTGACAATAAGTGCCCTGATTATCAGTTTAGATGTTCCTTTCACACAAGCCGGTTACTGGCTCTCCTCTCCTCACGCTACAACAGCGTGAGTAAAGGAATGCCGATAACCGGCTTGTTTTTTCATCGTGATCAGCTGTGATTAGACACAGCTGATCATGTGGTAAAGGGCTGTTTTAAATGGCCCTTTACCACGCTCTGTGGTTAGCTGTGTCCTCCTAAAAACGCTACAGCACGTGGGCGGCAGGCACGATCATGGGAGGACGTCATATAATGCCCTCCCAGAACTGGCTGTCAATCGGCTATCGCGCAGTCGGGAAGTGGTTAAAGTATAACCAAATGCAAAACTTTTTGTTTTGTTTTGGACAGAGTGGAGAAGGATTAGAACATCTATTAGGTTTTTACTGCTGTCTGTGTCCTGTAAGTGTGATCTGTCACCCACTGTGTCCACCGTACACAGCCAATGACAGATCACTATGCCAGCCTGCTGCTGGTACCATGTGATCGCTTTGACCAATCATAGCAGATCACATGACAATTGTACACAATATACAATAAAAAGTGCAGCGCTATAAGAAATTGATCAAATAATACAAATGAGTGTAAACTATAAATAAAGTGCAGATGTGCAAATATTAACTGTGACTGTTGTACAATATTCCTGTAAAATCAGCACAGTGCAGAGACAAGAATAAATGAAGTGCAAAATAAAGTTTGTTAGTGATTTGAGTTCATTAAGAGAAATCCTTATGAGACATGGATCCAATGAGTGAAATCACTTGTGAAGTGTGAAGCATAAAAACTTGACCACGTGAGAACCGTCACCACACAGAGACAAGAGGCTTTCCAGAAAGCCAGCGACCACCCTTATTCAGGGGGGTCACAAAGCGCTTGTCAGATAGTCAGATCCAATACGATAGCATCAGTGCCAAAGTGCAAATATGCAAAAAAAAGCAAAAAAACTCCAATAGTGCATTTAAACTTGCTTTAATGGAGGATAATGCAATGCTGCATGTAAATGGAATAACCCATAGACGAGTTATCTGAAATATGAAAATAAAATGAGTAAAAATGGAATTCCAAACAAAAGATAAAATCACATCAACATGTGAGGGCGATCGTGCATGCGCAGAGCGTGTGTGCGTAGTGTCCCAAAGGGATCCAACAATCGCTTTTTGACCCCCCTGAATAAGGGTGGTCGCTGGCTTTCTGGTAAGCCTCTTGTCTCTCTGTGGTGACGGGTCTCACGTGGTCAAGTTTTTATGCTTTACACTTCACAAGTGATTTCACTTATTGGATCCATGTCTCATAAGGATTTCTCTTAATGAACTCAAATCACTAACAAACTTTTACATATGTGTTTATTTTGCACTTCATCTATTCTTGTCTCTGCACTGTGCTGATTTTACAGGAATATTGTACAACAGTCACGGTTAATATTTGCACATCTGCAATTTATTTATAGTTTACACTCATTTGTATTATTTGATCATTTTTTATAGCGCTGCACTTTTTATTGTATATTTATTTCTGTGCCTAATATCGGGGTTACACTGCTTAGCTGCTATCTGTTACTGTTTTTACTAAGCGCGGATATTACTCACACCCAAATTGTACACAATGAATGGCTTTTATTCATGCCATTCTTTGTGTACTATTGTGATGAGCTATGTGATTGGTCACAGCAATCACATGGTACAGACAGGGCTAATCACAGCTAAACACAATAGTGAACACTGAATGAGTAGTGTTTATTCAGATATTTTTTTTAAATTCCCAGTTATAAGCAATCATAGTGTGTAAAAAACAAAACAAATCCTAATCACCTCCCCAGAGAAGTACAGTGTTACTATGGTAACACTGTATTGCTTCATAGTTACATAGTTGGTAAGGTTGAAAAAAAACACCAGTACATCCAGTTCAACCTGTGTGTGTTGCTCTGGTCACTGTATGTGAAAAAAAAAATGTAATAAAAAATATAAAACTAAATTTAAAAAAAGTATTATTATTCATTTTTACATACTGCCACCAGTCAGTGTCCCTGATCAGCGCCACACCAGTTATATGATGAAGCTGTACTGCACTGGTGACAGTATGTAAAAATAATTTTACAATTGTGAAAAAAAAAAAATATTTCTTGATTTTGTAAAACAAGGGCGCAACATCTAGGGGGCACATCCCGTGCACGCCATCCCCAAAGTCACTCTGTCCACCCTTCTTTATGTACACACTGTCCCGCCCGGGTTTCCCCCACTGTGACTGTGCTCTGCCTCTGACCGCCGCTCTGTGATGGACGAGCAGCAGACATGAGTGCCTGTGATTTGCTGAAATGGTCACATGCGGCTGCATGGCTGGCCTGTGGGAGAAGATTGTGGCCGGCCCATTCACGGCACCGCTTGCTCCCAGATTCCCGCCTCGCTGTCTGGCCACCTCTCCGCTGGTACGCTATTTCTCTACTCCGCTCCAGATCTCCTCCTCGAGTCCTCATTGTGACAGTTTCTGGCAGAGGCCATATAATAGCAGATGGGAGACAGGAAGAGGTGAGTGAGTCTGAGTGACGTGTTGCCGGGCCCAGGGATGTGGACATGGTTTGGAGAGGGGGAGGAGAAGAGGTAGGTCAGTGTAGGTGTCATGTAGGTCAGTGTATGTGTCAGGTAGGTCAGTGTAGTGGTCAGGTAGGTTAGTGTAGTGGTCAGGTAGGTTAGTGTAGTGGTCAGGTAGGTCAGTGTAGTGGTCAGGTAGGTCAGTGTAGTGGTCAGGTAGGTCCAGCGTAGGAACCAGGTATGTCAGTGTAGTGGTAAAGTAGGTCAGTGTAGTGGTTGGGTATGTCAGTGAAGTGGTCGGGTAGGTCAGTGTAGTGGTCAGGTAGGTCAGTGTAGGAATCAGGTAGGTTAGTGTAGTGGTCGGGTGAGTGAAGGAATCAGGTAGGTCAGGGTAGGCATCAGGTAGGTCAGTGTAGGTATCAGGTAGGTCAGTGTAGGTATCAGGTAGGTTAGTGTAGTGGTCAGGTCAGTGTAGTGGTCAGGTAGGTCAGTACTACTATACTAGTGGAAGGGGCTGCTACAAGTCCATGGGTTAGGGGGCGCAAATTACTTACCTTGCCCCAGGCGCTGACAACCCACGCTACGCCACTGTATAAGGGATATCTGTACTGTCCTGGCATTTTTAGGCCTTGATAAATGAGACAGACCTTTAGTACACCGGGAATGATCAATTTTCATATATATATCATAGTTTGTAGACTGTATAACTTTCACACAGATTAAATAATATACACTGATTTGGGTTATTTTTACCATAAAAATGTAGCAGTATAGATTTTGGCCTAAATTTATGAAGAAAGATTATTTATTTGTAAAAAAGTTATAAAAGAAGCATGTTTTTTTTTTCTCGAAATTTCCAGTCTTTTTTAGTTTATTTCGCAAATGAAAGTGGTGATTAAATGCCACCGAAAGAAAGCTCTATTTGTGTGAAAAAAATTATAAAAATGTTATTTGGGTACAATGTAGCATGACCACGCAATTCAAAGTGTGCCAGTGCTGAAAGCTGAAAATTGGCCTGGGTAGGAAGGGGGTAAAAGTGGTTAAAGAATTCCAAGGTAAGTCAGATAAAAACTCCAAACAAGAGTAGGCATATTTGGTTAGTACCGGGTAGTAAAACCTGCTAACTGCAAATAGAAAACAGTGAGAAAACC